>PKRV01001230.1:645805-926454 GCA_003709505.1 Hyphantria cunea
GCCCCGCCTTTAGGGTATTTTGAGGTTATTCCTCTCGTGACCACTTTTTTGTTAGCTTTTTTAATAGATACCACTTTGTAATACAAAACTATTTCTGAACATTTGATCAACTACGCATTTGTTCGGCAATACTTAACGACATAAATAGTAAAATATGCTGTGGGCGTCTTTATAACACTAGCGACCCGCACCGGCTTCTCGTGGATGCAACATAAACTATAATATGGTTTCAGTGTGGAGTAATCAATGGTATAATTATTATAATTAGAATTAAATATAATGTAAATGTTAAAGTTGTTTATACAAATTAGTGCGAAATCTTATTTAGGAATTAGTACCGAAATTCCGTTGCATCTAAAATTCCAATAATTTACTTGTTTTACACTCCTTTTAATGTTTGATTAGTCATTTAAAACCACCCATTTGATATTTCTACCTACGTAAAAAATAGTCATTTCTAAGGTTTTCTCTATTATTTCAAATGAATTGTTCGACTACAAGTAGCGTGGGTTTCAAGCCTGAAAGTTTTGATGAATAATGAGAGAACAATTTCATTCTATTGTTTCAGCATTATTTTTTATTTTATTTATAAATCAGTTTGTACTATAAAAGTATGGCATTCAGACAATGCTTTGAAATGACTCCCTCTTTTTAAATATTATATTCCTCGTTAAAAATAATTTGATATTATAAAATGTTTAATTTTAATATTTGAATGAGTCTCTTCTAGCTATAAAGGGGTTTGAAAAGAATATTTTTGTTCCTTTAGGGAAATAAAATTGAAAAAAACCATAAAAAAAGCTTCAACGTCTTGAGAAAATTTTAAAAAGAGAATTAAATGCCAGAAAGGGAAATATATTGAACGCATTTTGCAAACACTGCTTTCATCGCAATTATCTTGATATTCTCTACGAAAACTATATCATAGTATAAACAAGAATGAAAAAAGGAAAGAAGTTTAAAAAAAAGCAAGAAACACTGCCATTAAAAACAGATTCTTATAAAATACCAACTGCTTACGGCCGTAAATATTCGCCCAGACCGAAGTCAATTCTTTAAGATGCCAGCGTGAAACAAAAGATCAGAAAATAGTTTTTAATTTAGGAAAAGCGGCCAGTTTTTTTCTTTTATTTTCTTATAGTGGTAGCAGAAATTAAAACATAATGGTAATGAGTTTCAGTGGCAAAAAAGTATAGTATAAGATTTACCGATGGAGAACTTTGCTTCGCCTAGATCGAAGTAACATTACATCTTCACTATAAACTTGTATAAAACCATCCTTTGGTTGCTTTTTCCTAATGTGATTGAAATTATTGTATACCCTACTCCCTCTTTTCCTTTTTTTCTTAATATAGAACCTGCCAAAGTGTCTACCCTGGAAATGAAAATCATGAATAGAATCCAAGAGTGTTGGTCAATCCAAGAGGATGGCTCATTGCGAATGCATACAATGTAGCACGGTGACCCACATTAAAACGGCCTATTGATATGCTTTTCACATCCTGTTTGAAGAACCCAAGGTCATAGTGGATAGGAAAACACGCGCCTTGATAAGAAGTTCTAGATTTTGATTTATTGGCAAGAGAGAAGAGCCGAAACGCTTAGTTTGAGAGCGTATATCTATCACTCTAAAACTATGACTTCCAAAGCCAACACGTGTTGTCCTCCACCAAATTCTGAAAGAGGGCCGCAATAATTCATGTGTGTATCTCGAGTTTAATAATAATCGCTTTATTGTACACCAAATTATTTTCATTTGTAACTTAAAGGTAAAAAAGGTACAATTGGCGGCCTTATCGCCCGAAGGCAATCTCTTACAGGCAACCATGAGCATGTTTAAGGTATCTGTACCGACCATTAGTTGTGCGCTATTCTATCTTTGAAAGAAATTTCAGTAATGGGAATACTTCCTTGTAAGGGAACTTTTTTCCAAATAATCAATCCCACAGGATCACCACTGTCACTCCTGTACAATACAATATACGGAGTTATTACAATCAAGGTTTGACTGCCTCGGTGGCACTAACTATGGTGAATAGAATTCCAAATAGGTGTAAATCATCATTATATCATTTTCTAAGTTTAGTGGTAGTATTATTTTCTTAAATTAAATGCGAGCAAACTAAAAGAAACAACGGAAAAAAAAATTACAGCATGAGCAACATCCAAGAATGGTGGTCAGCATACTCATAGCGAATGCAACAATGCAGCATACCACAATATGACACTCGCACTCACCAACAAAACACGACAGCACGAATGATGTCATTTTAGGTTGATTTTCTGTGAGAGGTTAGTACCGCCTCGGTCGAGCCATGCCATTTGTGCTGAAATAAGCGTGACTCTACATACTACCTTCGAAATAAATTGGTTCATAAGCGACGGAGTTCTAAAATAGCAAATATGAAAAAAATAACCTTCTTCTTCTTTTCTGTTTTTACTTTTCACTTGAGATACAAAAAATGATTTCATGGAAGCCTTGTGTGTTTTTTTCTTCTTCACAATGAATTCCTTAACTCAGCTGCATTTTTTTGGAAAGCCAAAAAGGCATTTAAAAGAAGATATAAGTCATTTACTGTCAAATAAATTTTAAATTAAAATGAAATCAAACATAACCTTGTAACTGCAAAACCACAGAATGCACAAACAAATACAAATATACTCTAAAAATGATCTAAGTCTCAAGTACCTACTACAAACAGGCTCAAGTTGCATTAAAATAGCTTTATCTACCAATAAATAAAACCAACCTATATTTACACTTTTAATTAAATGACTAGCCTATATTTACTCACAATATCTGTGTATTACTCTGACTGTAATGAGTCTTATTTCTTAGGTAATACTTTTCAAGCACCGATAAGATTCGTCGCTCTGATAAAAAATCCTAATATAACTACAACAAATTAAATTATTTTCACTGTTTGAAATTTCTTCGGTTCTTCTGAAAATTTTCTTAGCAATGAAGCTAATTTAAATTTTAGAATTCATTATTTGAATAGATCTCAATTTTGAAGCTATTCGTTCTATTTTATACCATAGGGCTATTGAAAAGTAATTAAAATTAAAAGTCAAAAAATATTTAAATATAAAACGTTTTAAAATTCGAATTTCAAAGATAGATCATTGGATTTTTATTCTAGTAAAGTGACGCACTAGTATCAGTGTGTCGGTTGCTGCGATACTGCTAACAGTGTGACCAACCAAACCAGTCTCAGTTTGAACATTGATGAGTGAACACGGCTAGGCGCTCTGTCCCCGGAACAACGCGCGCGAACTTTGTGAAGTTTAAACATTAAAAGTAAATTGAAATCTTTTGGTAACTTTTTTACCGCTGTAAGTTCGATGTTTTGATTTAAAGTGAGAACTTTCAGTTTTATTTTTGTTTTAAAAACCCAAAACTATTTGATTTGCTACGACGAATCGTCTTCTTGGTAAGTTTGATTTTTAATTTCTATTTTTTCTAAACTATTTTAAGTTATAAATATTTCATATATATTTTTTGTACGGATATAATATAAAGTATTTTATACTTTTAAAAATTCAAGAATATAAACTTTTTGTTATTTTATAAATATACTCTCGGTGGACTCGGACTAGTAATAAAATGAATTCAATTTATACAAACAGATTTGTTCTTAAGGCGTCCCTTTAATCTCGATTATTGGTCATCATTCCCAAGCTCTCTTAGATTTGAATAATACAACTTGACAATTCGTTTCAATAACTTCAATATCTTTCAGAGTTATTGATGATGATAAATTTATTATCATATTTATTTACAGAATAGAAAATAGTTTAAAACTCGAATTCCGGTCGTAACTGCATATATTAATTATTATCAAACTTAGAATAATGTTGTTTAGTTTACATGTTTTACAACAGACTATTTTATAGGGCAAAAAATTATTTAATTCTGGGGAGCTAATTTGTTGTTCACAAATTAGTAATGTAAGTAATGAAGGAATATCTATTCCCAGTAATAGAGGTTCAACACTAGAATTGTACTTGATCCAGGAACTTAATTATAAACACACTATATGCTAATGAGAGGCCCTTACAGGTGTTGAAAAATTACTTCCCGTAGTACCTAAATTCGATAGGCATGCGTTTTATTAATTCCCTCATTTTTAATAATAATTAGAAATGATAGAACAAAATGATTACCTACTAGAAAAATTAGGTATGAACCACAACGATAAAAATGATTTAACAAGTAAGGTATTGACAATACTATACAAAGAGGAAACTACTCTGTTTTATTTATATGACGCATGTATTTTGAATAATACGAATTTACGCATGTAATTGGCAGAACCGTTTAATTACTTACCAGACCAATCTACACATTATTCAGGGTCAGACCTAGTCTACCAGGTACTGGAAAACCTGGCCTTACATTTTTAAATTATCACTTTAGTCCACCCGTAAACGATAACCCGTAAGCCTGTTAATTTTTATAATTTCAAGCCAACGTATGTCATTTATTTGACAAAGATACATACGTTTCAAAATGGACATTATATGGTAAAGGCTTACAAGGACATGAATACTCTTCTTATTTGCGTGACTTATTCGTCAATCTTTTCTGTGGCTTCCTTAAT
Organism: Hyphantria cunea; assembly: GCA_003709505.1. Taxonomy (NCBI): domain Eukaryota; kingdom Metazoa; phylum Arthropoda; class Insecta; order Lepidoptera; family Erebidae; genus Hyphantria; species Hyphantria cunea. Next base: position 650,410 of record PKRV01001230.1, read on the forward strand.
TTACGAGTAGTACATTCCATCACTACCTACAAAAGTATGTTCCAAATAAGGACGTATATCATTTCATAGCTAAAAAGTGTGGGCAAAAAAGCAAACGTGTTATCGGTAAATAGCTATTCGTACCCTTGGAAACCTACGCACGCCGAAACGCAACATGACGATCGCTTTAAGCAATCAATTCAAATTATATAAGCATAGTGTTTTCGGTTAGGACTTACATTATACGTTTTTACATTAGTTGCATGTAAAGTAATAAAACAAATCTATACTTTTTTCTTGTCTTCAATAGTAATTTCTTGAGAAACAGTATGCTTATATTCACGAGATGCATTTAGAGGCACATCTAAGTCTTGTCTTGATAAATATATCTCTAGATAGCTTGACATGGCAACTTAATTATACTCGTTAAAATTAAAGGCTTTGAAACTTGTTCTTTCCATCGCTGCCAAGCATAAAATCTGTTTTCGAGAGTTTAACAATTTATGAAATATGCTAATATAGATAATATTTGATCGTTACACATAATAAAATATAACGTAATATAAATATTGCAGGAGTCTTTGTCGTTTTCGAACTCAATTAACTTTCTAAAAGGAATCTTTTGGTATACTCTGTGTCCTTCTAAAATCTTCAAATCTTTTTTTAACCACTTTAAAGGAATCATAACCAACATGGTAATGCCACTCCCTCGGGACTTCAAATTTTCATTTTATTCTTAAAAATATATTATAAGAAAATAAATTATAAGAGAATCGCGCGGATTTTTAACCTATTTAAACTACACATAAATTATGTCATGAATTCTTCAAAAATATATATTAACTTACAGTCATTTCTCTATGATATCTCTATGGTATGTTTAAAATAATACACTACTTTGAATTTGTGCCTAAGCATAGTATTAGGTCTTCCACGCTTAAATCTAGATAAAAATAACCTTTTGTTTTTAAAGGATGATTTTAAGAAAATCGCAAACAAGTTGCTAATTAAGAAAATTATTGGAAAACCGCGGTTGAGGTATCTACAATAGTTATACCAAGTTCTAGTTTAATTTATGACAGCAAATGTTATTTTGACCCAATTATATTTTGGAAAAGTCCTATAAACGTTTGATCGTTTAAATTTCTTTATTTAAACAGCACGTTATAAATCACATCAAAGCATTACCTGACTAATTTATGATCGCTATGAAATTATATAAAACCGGTTAATATTAATAATTATGAATCAAATCGTTCTATCATTCAATGCAAGATGTAGATACATATTACATTTCTGTTTTTCGTCCAATAATGATTATAATATTGTGAAGCATCATTCACTTGACCTTAAGTTAACATAATACGAATTTAATAATTAATTAACGACAGACATAAATATATTCCGACATCTAATAAACAACGCCATGTACCTCCCAAACTGAGCAGTTCAGTAATGATATATTAAAGATTTACTGAGTCAACCTTTGCTTACATTTAGTACCAAGTCTGCATGGTTGGAAGAAAAATCATAATATCTAAAATTGTGGTATTTAAAAGCTCAAATGACATTAATACTATATAAGGTAGTTTTATATGAAAGAATCACTTTAGTTATGATTTGATAAGACACGAAAGAAAGAAAGAAAATGCAGTCGTAAAAAATGTTTTTGTCTTTTACTAGCTGCCTCGACAGCCTTCGTTCTGTTGATATTATCGACAGTTATTTTAATTTACTCTATGGTTTGTAAGGAAAAACAAAAGTGTTGTTTTTACTATTTTCCTCGCAATTTTCACGGTATTTCTCTCCTTGCCTTAAAGTAATTATTTTTTTAACACGTAAGCGATTTGGTCAGGCGGTTTTTGAGTTTTGCGCTAAGTAATACGTTTGGTTATTCATTTTATATTAAGATTATCTTTTAATTCTACATATCAGTATTGCTCCTTAAATTTTATCAATACAACTACATTATGCTATAGCGGAATTAGGCAGGATATGACGAGTATTTTATAAAATAGCTCATAATAAATAGTGCAACATGAACTACGAGCCACATAAAACTCGATGTAACTTATCATGTACTCTATGGTTGTATTCAGTGATAAATGTTTTGATGGATTAACAGATCATCAGTCGAGCATCGATAACTATGCACGCTTGAGCGAATGTTTTAAATGTAATATTTGTTTATCTTATCAGTTTTATGGTTGTTTTACTGTCACTCGAAACACATTTTATACAGAAATCGCGTATTTCGTGTAATTGGAAACGTAAAAAATAATATAGCATTATATCTTTGAAATAATTATCTTTTAAAAAATATTACCGTCTTAATTGAGCTTAGTAAGTCGTAATATCCTTAATCCCGTATTTTTTTTATTCTTAAAGGTGAAATATTACTTTCAAAGCAGATTCGCTGCCTTGTAATCCAAATCAGAAGAACGTTTATACTTTCGTATTAAGAAGGTCAATATCATCTCATGCTAATTTATCATCCTAATAAGAATAAAAATAACTACACATCTTAAATAAGAAAGTATCAGTGCCATGCTAACCAGACTACTGATAATAATAAGAATAGTTAAATATATTAATAACACATTTAATCTACGTAGATACAGAACAATTATTGTGCTCTTCCCACGAGGAAGTCAGGTAAACTAATATTCTAATTTCGATGTGTATTAAGATGTGTCCAAAAATGTATTTCAGATATTATTACTTCCTGTCTAGTAACTGTGGTATACATGACGATTAGGACGTCTCGTTTACCACAGTTAATAGAACGGTTGCTACGTCAAATACAAATAGTAAATTGACAATTGTAACATTTGACATTTACCAACAAGCGACTGAGTTGTTCAAATAAAAAGGGTAGAACGGCGAAAGACGGTCCCCATTTCATGTCATCCACATTTTTTATATTTTTTATCATTAATTCCATCACGACGAAGACTTGAAGACTCGAAGAGTTAAAATTGAAGACATTAAATACTTGACATTGGCAGAAATAGCTGATCCGGCTGGTTACCATATCATCAAAGAAGAAAAAAAGGTCGAACAAATATTAAAATATTTCCTATCAAATTGTATTCACTGTTATAATATGTATCTATCCGTCTAATGTATTTACATTTTTTGCTAAAAAAAATGTGTTAATGCAAAACGAACTCGTGACTTTCAAGAGAAGAGTGAGTACTCTCATCTAAAAGGCCGTTAAAAAATAACGTTTTAGTAAACGTTTTTACATCGTTTCAAAATTTGAGCAAAATTAGTGCAGAATGTTTTTGATTTTTTTCACGCATAAACCTAATCTTTACATTTTCTTTATTTCTTTTAAAAAGACAACGCCCGCATTTCCTAGTGCATATACATCCTGTATCTCGGAAGACTTTACAAACATACATGAAACGGACACAAGGAATACCCAGACTCAGGATAAAAATTTGCGGATCTCATGCAGGATTTGAACCCACAACAATTGACGCAGTAGAAAGCGGCGTGGCCACCTCCTAAACCACAACCCATCGGGCAGTCGAGCTTTTTACAAGGAAAATAATATTAATTTAGTAAGCTTGTTTATAACTAAAATTAATAATTTAAATTCTTTGAAAAACTGCATTTCATCATTTTTGTTAAGAAAATTTTATTGATATTTGGCTCCTATTCATAATAAAATAGTTTTATTTGTGTATAATAGTTTTATATAGTGCTTCCATGCAAAGCGACTTTATAATTTTTGAACAGATTTCCTATTTCAATTTCTGAATGTCGTAAATAATAATCTCAATATATTATTTACGACAGAATTATATATAATTCTTCCATACCTACGTGTGTTTGTCATCTAACTCCTCCTAAACGGCTCGACTGATTAGTATGTAATTTTGTGAGTAAATTGCAATGGGTTCCTTAATGGTTAGTTAACTTAATTTAATACATCAATGTCAGTTAATAATAACTGCTTTTAATAGTCTATCGCTGGACATAAGTGGAAAAGAGGTTTCAAATAAACACAATATTTATCTATTATACGGCGGTACGAAGTTCATCGGGTAAGCGAGTACAACAACAAGTTATAAATTATTAAAAAAAAAACCCTACTGAGTATATTTTTTTATTATGTTTTTTTTATATTTTGATTTACTCAATGTCATTCTCACGACTAAGACGGATCTGTTGACACCACTCATATAAAAGAAATATACATACATACACTCGAAAAACATAACCCTCCTTGTTTCACTTTCGGGTAAACACTAAAAAAATAAGCAAGAACCAAGCGAACATAACTGTTAAATGTTCATTCCTTGTATCTTACAAGATATGAGATATATCCAGCAGATACCTTTATCGTCCCGGTTATAGCCTCAATGTTTGCTGGACGATTATTTCCGAATCTGTTTGTAACCGTAATCGTTATCATCTATTACGTCATACACTACATTGTTTTATATACTTCTAATATTTTCAGGAAAATTTAACGTTAATTTCCTCAACAATAGTGACATATTTTTGAGGTTTATATCAAAACATTGAAAAATTGTCCTTACGCGGTTGTTAAAAATAAGATTTCTAATATTTTTATATATATGTTTATCATGGTGCCGTTGGATTTGGATTGTTTTTGAGTAAAAACTATTTGAAGAAGAAATTTTCTATAGAAGAGATTTTTAAGTCTTCTGTTCTCTTTCAAAAATATTTTACTGGTGTGGTGACTGATTAAATAGGACCGATTCTCTTCTTTATATATCTTTTATAGTTATTCTTCATAGACCTTCTAAAATCCTTTAACACTTCATATAGCTGGCTAAAGACCTTACAGGTCTTAGCCAAGTAGCCTATCATTAGTGTCTTATACACTTAGATAAGTAACTGTAGACTTAATCGCGATAATATATCTATATAGAGTATTATTAACTGCCTCACCTCGTTGTCAATTACTTAGTGCCTCTTTGGTCTAGCGGTTGTAGTATGACAGTCAATCAAGAGGTCTAGGGTTCATATCCCAGGTCGGGTCAAAAAAGTTGTTGAGTTTTTCTTATTTTATAAATACTTAATAACAGCTCAGAGTTTGGAAGTTGTGGTCTGAACCCACGTGGCTCGGAGAGCACGTAAAGCTGTCGGTGCTGCGCGTGATCTCTCCCCGATCGTGTCGGTTAACCGTCGCATTGGATTATAAGAGATCGGGAACAGTGAGTGCAGGTGTGTTTGCGCACACATTGTGCACTATAATATCTCCTGCGTAGTTGGCTGGTCTCCGTTGAGACTGGGAGCCGTGGCCGTAATCGCCTAGGAAACTATCATATAGAGAATACTTTATTTGGGTATTTGAGATGTTTGAATCTAATCGCACCTATCATGGTCACGGACTGACTGGTAAGATGTCTGTCATCACATCCGTTCATCGCATATATGTTGTTAAACCTGACTAAGAGAATAAACAACGCAGCACAACAGCACTGCCTAGGGAAGAAAAAGTTATATAACATATATTCTTTAGTATAAACCCTATACCAACTCTCTTTGCTAGTGTAGTAGAGGATATGAAAACCTACTTTTGAAAGAGAGCCCTATATCCAGCTGTTGACTAATAGCGCATCCTAATGATAGGCGAGTTTTAGGAAATATCCGCAATTGATCTTGCTTAGAATTAAATCGTTCCCGTACTAACAAGAAGTATTAAAGGTACAAACTTGAAATGGGTTAATGAATTTCACTTAGAAGTCGACTTCATATTAAAAGCTAATTCAAATTGCTATTTCAGTGTCATGTTTGATATAATATGTCATGCTTGAGACATTCTGTCTGACATTTAATCATTTGGGAGGCAAAAATATATTATTCCACACATTTCAGATCTTAAAGACACGGATATATTGTCCAATTTTCAGGATGCGTGACTTAACTAACTAATTTAATGTGATCAAGATGATTTGATAAAGAGTTTTATGTAAATAGGGTATATTTATTTGCATGTCTATTTATTTCATCGCAGTTATAGCTGGGTATATCTCTTATATTTTATTTGCACTATGTTATATAGACTAGTTATTGAAGAATAGTTTGCATATTCTTTTAAACATCTTACTATCACTAAGTAGCAGAATAGTGACTATTAACAAACAAGTGTTGCTGAAAAGCAAATGTATGACCATATTTGGTGATTGCCATCTAACTCCCATTTATTGCCTACATACATACATACATACTACTATTCTAGATAATTTGGTCTAAAGTTCCATACCATATAGACATTACGCCTGATTTTCTGCTTATCAACATTTCATTTTCGACACACTTCAATTACTCTAGCTTAAAATGGTTTATCTTAATAGATACATATTTTTTCACTGTCAATGACATTTGAAAAGATAATGACATTCTCAGAAGATAACAAAGGTTAAATGTTTTGATATTGCAACGTTTACAAACAATAACACGATCTTCGAGGCAAGCGGTTGCCTCGAAGATCGTATTATTGGTTTTAACATAACAAATCTCGGTTCTAATACTAACGCTGGAGGGCTGTCTAACCCAGAAGAAAAGATACAAAACCTTTCTCCTAGGCCTCGGTCTCCCTAGCAGTAGCAGGTCGGTGTGGCGGCACGAGCGCTAAAACGTGCTCGCGCCGTTTTCTAAATAGAAAATAAGTATCAGGTTTCCTACAAAGGAGGTAGGAAACCCGATGCATAGGTGATAGGAATACCCTATTATAGAAGCCTCGGGTTATCTACTAACGTCGGGGTCCCAGGAATTCCCTTTTAAGTATGAACCTGGCTTTAGTAGTGGGCGGTTTTTTGTCGGTTCGAATCCGACATAGCTAATAGTATCCGAGGGGAAACCGCACAAAAAAAAAGTGTACACGGACGGCAGTAATCAGAGTTTGTTCGTTTGCCCCTTACTACATAAATAAGGTGACTTTATATTTAATTGGGATCTATTATGGAATGCCCTTGAATACAATGCTACATAAGAATGTCCAGATTAAGGTGTACAAATTTCGGTAATTTTTGGCATACGTAATCGTTATTACAAATATTGCCTTNAAAAAAATATATAGTTAAAAAAACTAAAAAATGATTCAAAATTCTGTTACAAATAAATACACACAAGCATAGAAGTGAAGCTCATAAAAGTGAGTTACAAACACAACACATTTTACAGATAATAATGGTTTTCCAGACGTTTGTAAGGATAACGTGGCTTAAACAAAATGATCGTTAGAGCAGTTATGTAATTTGATCATCTTTTCCAATCCTCTCTACGACTTTATTAAGAGAATAAATCCGAAATTGGAAAAACATCTACAGATAAAATTTCTCAGAATTAATTAATTATGTTTGCGTCTAAAAGTTCGTGAAAGAAACAAACCGTGAATTGGCGTTACTTTATATAAGGTTTATTCCGTCTTTAAAACTTTGTTAGTCAAGTTATTAATTTAGATTACTAATATATACTTCATTAGAAATATGTTAAATGAACATCTTACTATGTGGGGCTGACTAATTATCAGTTTCAATCAAAATCTTAAAAGAAGCAATAATTTAAACTTGGTTTTAATGCAAACGTATTTCCATCTCATAAGTAATATTGGCCCATCCCTTTAAAACTTTATACATGTATAAGTGGAATAAAAGTATCACTAACATTAGATAATTTTCATAGTCTTCGTAAGGATGTCTGATGTTACAACCGCTATAAACTATTACTACTTTTACTATTCCACTTATGACATGCCTTAAGATTAGATTAGACTCATATAAATTGTCTTACAAAAATGCCTTACCATTTGTGCAGTTTCTTGAAGGAGATAAAAGAGACCAAATACAGCTAAATGAAAGAATGCGTAAAAAGTTACACTTTTTGAAGTTCTTTTTTTAACAACTTTTAGCTTAACAGTATCACTAATTAAACCATTACGGAAATAAGAAGATGATAGCGTTTTCCGTTTTAACCAACTTCAAAAAAGGAGATTATCATTTCGACTGTATTTTTATTTTTTATGTTTGTTAACTCATAACTATCAACTGGGTGAACCGATTTTGATGATTTTTCTTTTTACTTGAAAGCTGGTGCTTCCTGTGTGGTCTTATTTCAATTTGATCCAGTTTTTGAATTCTTTTTTTTTGTTTAAATTTGTTATTACTTCATAATGAACTTGGCTAATAATTTCTCAAAAGAGGTTGCTACCAAGTCGATGTTACTTTACTCAATGCAAATATATATATATATATATATATATACTCGGTAAAAAAATACGAATACTACCCACAAAGTTATTTGTGTAATCAGACTTGTTGGCTACCTTTGGCATAAATAGTTCATTAATATGGTATTATGTTAATATTACACTTGTGGCTTAATAAGAAAATTATTATGTAATAGATTAGCATGTTTGTCCATTCTTTGACAAACTTTTATTGTTTTTTTTTTTGTAGCTATGTAACCAATAAATTATTAATAATAATATATTTGGCACATCTAACACAATGTTACCTTTTTTTTTTTTTTTATATTTAAGCTGCCAAAATGACTGCCCTGCCTGATGGAAAGCATGAGCAGAATCCAAGAGTGGTGGTCACCATCCTCAATGCGAAAAAGAACAATGCAGCATGGTGACCCACACTATGGCGGCCTGGGGGGAAGGGGGATGGTGAGGGAGATAGGGAGCGTTGGATCGGGGTATGGGCCTCCGGTATCCTCACTCACTCGATGAAACACAGCGTAAGCGCTGTTTCACACCGGTTTTCTGTGAGGCCGTGGTATCACTCCGGTCGAGCCGGCCCATTCATGCCGAAGCGTGGCTCTCCCACGGTAATCTAGTCCTAAACTAAGCAGAGCTTAAACTATATATACTAGACAATTGATAGGAATACATATATAAATAGTTTTTGTAAATTCATACATATTATACATAGAAAACACACAAACTCCGAAACATCCGATGATCAGATCCGGGAATCGAAACCAAGACCTTAAGCGCAACAGACACATACGCAACTGTTTATATAAAAAAATATTTGAAGTAAATTTTAATCTATTGTTCTAACTTTTTAAGAGGTTGCTGGATTAGAATATGTCACTGTGTAAACCAAAAGATCGATCGAGAGACTGAATAAGTTCATTAGAAGCCACTCTCCTAAAGTGATCAACGTAGAATAACGTGTAGATTTTTTTTTTCTTTTAGCGAAGGAAGGTTTGAGAATAGAGTCTTGAAGTTGATATTAATACGTTTTAACATTTTGATGATTTGGGAGAGCCACGCTTCGGCACGAATAGGCCAGTTCGACTGGAGTGATACCACAGTCTCACAAAAAACCGGTGTAAAACAGTGCTTGCGCTATGTTTCACCAAATGAGTGAGGATATCGAAGGCCTATAACTCAAAACTTTATTTTCTAACAAATAAGTAAAGTTATAGTTATATACATAAAGCTGTATCAGATCACATAATATTTATTTATTTATCTTCATTGCGTACATATTACAAAAATACTAAATAAAATGAGTGACAAAAAGGATTACTACAATAATTGGCGGTCTTATCGCTCACGGCGATCTCTTCCAGACAACCATCATGGCCATCAGATTGTTATGTATGATTTTTAGTAGTACACACAATTAATACAATTATTGCAATAAGAATTAAAAAAATAAAAAAGGAAAAAAAAGAGAAAAAGAAAAACAAAATGATTTTCACCATATGGAATAACTGAAACACTACACAAACAACTGGTATCTGCTGAAAATCTATTTTAGAGTGCAGCCTAGAACTGCCCACAATAATAACTTGTGTTTTAGTTGGATTAACACTTAGCCCATAGTCCCTACTCCAGTTGCAAATTCGCATTATATCCTGATTAATAATGTCTATTGCTTGCGTTAGGTTGTTTGGAGTAGCTTGTGCGTAAATTTGTAGATCATCTGCGTAAAGATGGTAGGAAGAAAGTAATTGATTTGTGATCGAGTTAATAAAAACTGCAAAAAGAAACGGAGATAGCACGCCACCCTGAGGTACGCTTTCAGATGTTGTGCGCCAAGAGGAGTAAACATTTTCAATACAAGCACGCTGCTGACGACCATACAGGTAACTATGAAACCAATCAATTGCCGATGGAGATATGTTCAGAGAGCACAGTACACCCAATAAGATATCGAAGTCAACAGAATGCATTGCTGAAGTCTTACAAAGCCAAGACCGTTAGCTTTCCATCATCCATGCCAGACCTAATGTCATCCGTAATATGGACTAGTGCTGTGGTTGTGCTATGGCCGGGACGGAAACCCGACTGGAAAGGATTAAGGAAGCAGTTTCTTGAGAGAAATGAGCTCAGCTGTATGTGGATAAGACGCTCGAGGACTTTAGAGAAAAAAGGAAGGATAGAAATGGGATGGTAATCTGTGATGGAGGTCGGATTACATTTCTTAGGGATAGGAATTAGTTTAGCCATTTTCCATGCAGTTGGAAAAGTATTGATGGATATGGAGTAATTAAGAACGTGACAAATGATAGATAGGATTTCATCTAGGATGGGGAGAACCATTTTACGGCTGATACCGTACCGTAATATGTTAATTCTATTTAAAAAAAACTGTATATTTAAAAGTATTATATAATTGAAGTAATCTTACACATCTTACAAGAAATTGTATGATGAGAGTGATTATCAAGACGGCAAATAAACATTGTATGAGCTCGTGCACAATTTGATGACTCCGCACTTATGATAACATGACATTTTATGTGGTGTGCAATATCCATCATTGAATTAAACACAAGTTGCGTAGTAGTATAAAATCGCTGATTAGACAAACTTGTAACACTTCTTGTATTATTACAAATAAATCGGACTTTATGTTACTTTACACCATACTCCTATTTTATCTGAACACTACCTACAACGGAGAAACCTCCACTGCTCCATCATCTATTTGGTTTCATTGAACAAACATGTCTATTTATTGTTATGATAGATATAAAATATTTCAAATCAGAATCAGACTTACGTCCTCCGGGTGCCACCCTGGATTAAGATCATCAACCACAAAACTGATAGGACTGTTCAATAAATCTTTGAAAGACATAATAAAAGAAAGCTGAAGTTATAATAAGAAAATCTATGAAAATTTATTCTCTAGACATTCTGTTTGGTAAATTTTTATCTAAGTTACTGTCGTGACCTTTCAAAACAAATCGATCAACATTTCTCTTAACGTGTTTCGTTTCTCTGTAAATGAGAAAGTGCTTACTCAGTGCATTACTTGCTTAATCCATTTGTTTCTCAGGATAAGCCTCCTTTGGGTGTAACGTAATCTAATTCGATCCCTATGAGTTCCTTTGTGCCGGAACAAAGACTGATAGCTAAAGGATTAGGCGGCTTCATATAGTGTTATGAACAAGCAAGTATTTTTAGGTTCAACGAGGGAGCGTATTATCTTTGCTGAACCAGTCTTATTACTTTGTACGGAGGGAATTGATTGGCGACTGACATTTGCAGTTTTACGTATCTTCAATACGATGCACGATATAGAAATAAGTTCAAAAGGCCTATTGTTATCTATAGAGGATGTTCCTTATTTTCCACAGTTTCGCAATAAAAAAGGCAGTGATTGGATTCCAAAATTGAACTCGTAACTAACACGTAACTAAATAATGTTATTGATGATCAAAAATAATATTAGGCTAATGTGATTTGGATGTCATCATCAATTTCTAATTTTATTTGTAGTAGTATGTAATTTGTCAAAGTATTTGATTGTTTGGAATGAAATTTTAACGATTTTAGACGGGATAAAAGATAAAGAGGGGTAAAGAAAAGTAAAGAAGTTTCTAGTAAACTAAGGAAGTAGTCCAGGTCATATACCCTTAAATTCAACCCGTGTTTGGCTGACAGTACCAAACACTGCTTTAATTGATTTTCATACCATTGTTGTAAATATTTAAGATGAATTTTGATTACACATTTTTATTTTGAGACCCCTCAGATCCAAGGAAACTAACATCTAAGATCCCAAACACTGGCGCGCTCTTAATTTATTTGCTACTAAACCTTTTTACTATGAATATTTTCAGCTCAATATAATGCGAAGTCATAAGAGCATATGTAAATTAAATGTATAGGCGATATGTTTAAAAGTTATGTAATTTTTTTTACCTTAAATTAAATGTTTGTACACGCTTAAACATTTTTATCTCAATGTGTAATAACGGCAGCCGATTAGATATAGATTTTATAGTGTCAAAATAATAAGACTTAACGAATTTTATAATACTGTATAGCATCAAAGGTTAACTGATAGAGGTTAACTGATAAAGTTGACAATTGTGCATTTTATAGATACGAATTTAATATCTTTTATTGCATATAATTTTACAATTGTATGCAACAAAGAGTACTTAACGAAGATAATATACTGTTTCGCTCACGTGTGTGTTTCAAGGACACCACAAGTTCTTGATATTACTTATTACTACCCTCTCACAGAAATCAACGTAGAATGACAAGCATTCGTGCTGTCGTATTTCGTTGGTCACCATTCTATATTGTTGCGTTGTCTGCATTCGCAATGAGTATGGTGACCACCACTTTTGGATTACGATAATACTTTCTATCAGGCGGAGTAGAGTCATTTTGGATGGTCCAAACATAAAAAAAATACAATGCAAAAACCCTACACAGTGGAAAAGCAGGATGTCTTTCTTGAAAAATTTGACACGTTAGATCTGACAATGATCGCTTTTACCGCGTAAAAATCTACAAAGTTAGTTTATTAATTTTATGAAAATCGTGAACACGTAAACTTATATTTATATATAAGGGTAGCATGTTAGGGCTTGACGGGTTTGCCTTTACAGTTTAATTTTACAGGTAAACTAGAGGGTGTGTATTGCACAACTGTGAAGGTATTACCTCTACTTAGCTCAAGCTTACCCGACGGGGGTAGTTATGCAAGTAAACCTCTTCGGTAAACCCTATTGTGCATGGCTTTAGTTATATTTTAAGTATGTAACTATGCAAGTAAACCTGTCAGGTACACCCTATTGTATATAGTTTAAGTTAGATTTTAAGTCAGTACGAGAATTCCGATTCATAAAAGTACATAAAGAAAGAGTCCCGTGGGAGAGCTATGCTTCGGCACGAATATGGGCCGGCTCGACCGGAGTTATACCACGGCCTTACAGTAAACTGATTTAAAACAGCGCCTGATCTGTGTTTCACCAAGTGAGTGAGAATACCAGAGGCCCCTTTTGAAGTGAAACTTCTTTAGGCGCATGAGGGTTAAATTTTTACAAATGTAACGTCACGCAAGTATGCAACGGAAGTGCCGAAAAAGAGAGAGAGAGATCGAGACCGATTGAGAGAGAGTAAGACAGGGCGAACGTAGCATGAAGCAACTAGCGATGGAGTGAGAGTAGGGAGCAAGCAAGTGAGAAAGATTGAGAGAGATAGAACAATTGTCGTATCACGCATAGTGCCATGGAGCGAGAGGTGGGAGAGAGCTATAGTGAGAAAGATTGAACGAGAGAGAGAATAAGGGATATTGAGAAATAATACATGCTTTATTGGTTTGTGTATTCGTTTACTTTAATTTTCAACACTTTTAATATTTTAGTGACAGTTAAATTTCTAACATATCTTCTTTTTTTCCTTCCTTTAAGTCTCGTCTAAAGTTTTAGAGATTTGTATAAATATAGACAAGACTGATAAATTAGTTCGCCAAAGAAGTTTCACTTCTGACATGTGAATTTTGTACGCACGCACTTTTTTCTTTTACGTGTGGAAACCCCTCGAGTCTTCACCCCACCTGCGTTTGCGGCGGGGCGGTGTGTCGGAATCGAAACGACTAAAATCACACGGTGTGCCACTCTGCGCCTGAGACGGGACAGATCCGGGAACCGCTTTCTTACGCCATCCAGACGGTCAGAGCCACCTTTTTTTTTTACTTGGTGGAATGCCTTTTCGCACTTCCCCACATGGGATAAAGCGTTGTGTGATCATAAAATTTTTGTTCTGAGTCTTGATACCCCTTATACCCGTTTCTGTATGTATGTAAAAGTTCCCCGCTACACAGGAAATATTCCTAGTGCGAGCGTAGTCTTCACAAAAATAAATCTCAGTAAGAGCAAGGAGTGTGTAAAAAACTATGAGGCTGGTGTCTTTTAGTATAAATGAGCTAAAACACTTAGAGCTAGCGACATACATAAAACCCCTAATCTACAAATTTCAATTGTCAGACATTCCGTATTCAACAAGGAGGTCTCGTAAATGACAAAGCGATTGTCTTTCCACGTGTTTAAATAAAAATCAAGAACGTCCATATCACCCTTCAGAAGCTAATCAGACACTAAACGAAGTCGTAAAAGAGTTAACTGGAATTGGTATTTTAACAACTCCTAGAAAGAGTTTATGTAGTCAGTGAGTATACCTCTTTATTAGTTAATGTAACACTATCTTCTCTATTTATAAGTATATTTTTCAAAAATGTCACTCAGGGTTTGATTACTCTCAAACATACGTAGTTCATAAGGATCATAGGACATTGGGGGCAAACGAACTAAGGGGAGTAGCTATATCGTCTATTTCCTCATTTCTTCTTTTTTTTTTCTTTATTTTTCATTTATAGTATTTGGATTTAAAGAAAACATATTTATAGGCCATAATTGTGTTAAAAGAAATTTCAATGTACCCAACTACAACTTAGCTGGCTTTATGAACGTTTTCGGTCTGTATAGACGTACTTTGAATGATTAAATAATATTTGAATTTATATTAAAGTATATGTATAAATATATACGATATGTATAAATGTATACGATAAATGGATGCCAACTGCGACATTATTTAATATTGAAATTTGATTTGGAATCTCACATAATCATTTTATCAGGTGGGAATGCAGCAACTTGTCAGGCAGTAAGCTTATTTGTCTTCCTAAAGCAAATAAATTGTCTCTTTGTAAGACTCTTTGTGAAACATAAACATGTGTTGAGGAATCGTCTTAAGCCTTACAAAAAAGCAATAATTTGTAAATTATATACTCAACCTTGTGATACTGTGGTGCTACGTAAATTGTTATTATTTCTTGCAGATATGTTAAACTCTCGACAAGAACAGTTCTATTAAGCTGTATATTTTGTTTTAATACTACAGAACAGAATAATGGAAAAAAACATGTCCTAGAAACTTTTGCTGACTTATAGTTTGCCACAACTTCTTATCCTATTTTTTTTTCTATGGAATAATCACATAACTCTATACGATTGTACTGTGTTTTCATTACTAGGAACCTAGATAAAACACAACTTTTGGCGTCATTATTTTAAGTTCTAGTTTACCTAAACTAAATAAATAAACCTGTTTCTAGCACCACTTATGAGAAAGGTATCCCATGATTCCCTGCATCGCAATGTTATTCGAGTAACATCTGTCAGTTTAGGTGCAGGTGCTTGATGTAATTTAATTTCCTTTACTAACTTGATATTTCCTGAGTAAATATGTAGATTAAGTAAATTTTACTGGAGACGATAACACTGAAATTATTCGCAGATAGTCTTTTCGGTGAATATATCTAGGCTTAAAACGTTTATGTATTACTTTCAGTTACTTCTAAGTCTATTTAATCATTAACGAACTGAAGAGAAACCAATTTTCAAGAACCGAGATATCATGTGAAAATTTTGAATATAATTGAACCGTTCAGAAATTAAACGGTTATTGATACTGCGGTTCATAAATAAAGGTAATATTTTTTCGAAACAAACAAGTTCTAATTCTATAAAATTGAAAGAATAGGAAAGTTTTTCCTTAAATCTTCGTTCACCTATCGAAGCTATATTTCTTTATCCGAAAGCATTTTTCACTTCAATTGCAGTAGCTTGCACCGTTAACCGCTTGTACTAAGATTTACTAGTTTCACCCAGCATCGATATAGAACACATTTCCAGTTTGTCGACATCGGAAAGAGCTGAATTGCTGTTCTAAAATAATTTAATGTCTCTTAACTACTGCTTAGGTTAAAGTGATTCATCATAGACTTTTTCAATCAGTTTTCTCTCTCACTCTCACGTATACATAACGTACACATAGCATACATATTATGTAGGTACATAATACATTCTCTCACACCCCTAAGTTTTTTTTTTATATTTCTCTACTCTGCCCGATGGAAACCGTGTGGTCACCATATTCATTGCTAGTGGAGACAATGCAACAATACAGCATGGTGACCCCCCACTCTAGTCGGCTATTGAGATGATTTTGCGTTAAAAAGCCTCCGGTCTTATATATAGTTGTTTCGTGAAATCTTGAACAGTAAATAAAGCAAAACAAGTACATTAAACACACTAATAAAATAATATCATAAGCTTTACGATCACAGAAGCAGCAGCAAGTCACTTGTAGGTATTAGAAAAACTACATGAACTACACAAAAACAATGTATTCAAAGTAATCTGAATAGTTGTTTACTTTGACCGTGTGATAACAGGTTGGTTGTTATCTTAACCAATAGAGATTATTTGACAGGTTGTTCACTATCAATGTCGGTAATCAAATGGCATATGTAAAAAATAAAGTTATGAAATATTTAGATTTTTTTACTAAATTAGTAGACCTATAAATAATTAAAATGCCATCCAAAATCAATCCACTTCAGTTTGAATATTTCATTTCAATCTCAATTACTTTGCTCATGATTTTTTTCCACTGAGGCAACAACTTCTTCACATTACTAAAACAACACTCAGGTAATGATTTTTCTTAAAATTGCTTCCATTTTCAGTTACACCATATATAAATTAAATACATTTCAGGAATTCGTAGATTTTATCGGCTTAGGAAATAATTAAATTGCTAATTATTTATTTATTTCTAGCCCTCAGCTACGATTGAAAAATTCGTAAATTAGAACATCAAATGTAAATGTAAATTTCTTTTTCATTTGAACACGTCACTTCTTGAAAACAGCCACCTCAGAAACAAAAAAAGTTCATGCTACTAATTATCACGGACAAAATTTTTTTTCTGGTGTAATTAATTTATTTATATATTTTTATTTAAAACATTATGTATTAAACCTGCACATCGGCGCACTTATTGCCCAGGGCATTCTTTCCTAGTCAACTTACTTATAAAATCTGATTCATGACAAAAAGTTTGAACACCTTAATAAAAAAATACAAAATACAATGAGCATTATCACGTTCCTGTACATAAACTTGAATTGAAAACAATTCCCGTACTAAGAATATTCCTGCGTTGTGAAGGATTCTACAAATATACATGAAACGAAACAAAAAATACCTAAACTCAGAACAACAATTTGTGGATCAGTCCCCAAATGAGGTACCATGTGAGGTTTTCAAACTATAACACTCAGGGCAGTAAAAAGCAACAAGGTGACCGCTAAGACACTACGCCATTCGTTCTTGTGTGTCAAAATTATGAGGAGATTTATCATATTTAAAATATCTTCATTTACTGATATCTAATCGACCGTGTACTGAAGCATTATACGGAACGGCGTTCGATGACCACTTGATCGGTTTATTCAGTGAATTCAAAAATCCATAATCAATCATAAATTTCTTTGATTTCTTGGAAAATTTCATTGGGTTTGTATTTTCATTTTTTAACGTTGATTCTATAGCAAGGCTTTAAGAAGTCAAAAAGAAATCACGACTATTTTCCGAAAAGTAATGGTTTTATGAATCTTAACAATAAAAATATTCAAATATTTTGTGTTTTAAGGACTTATGAATCAGAATAGAGCAATGCTCATTTTGTTTATGATGAACAGAAATTCAAATCAATTGTATTCCCAGCTTTATGCCAATATTTCGTTACAAACGTAGCCAACCAGCTGGATAATTATTTATGACACTCACATATCGAGTAAATCGGAACGCATTCTCTACAAGTTATTTATTGGAGTTTTCATTGAACAGTGAAAAACCCAGGTGTATGAAGTTATTTTACGACTTAAATGGTTATAAAACATTAAGGCATTTTTATTGACATCGTAATATCGTAGCAAAAACACTGTATAACTTTTTTTTATAAACGTAATGGAGTATTGTATTTTTTTTATCACTGAAGTCGAAATAATTCA
Organism: Hyphantria cunea; assembly: GCA_003709505.1. Taxonomy (NCBI): domain Eukaryota; kingdom Metazoa; phylum Arthropoda; class Insecta; order Lepidoptera; family Erebidae; genus Hyphantria; species Hyphantria cunea. The sequence continues at coordinate 668,502 of PKRV01001230.1, forward strand.
AAGATCTGTGGAGGAACGGATGTCATGTCCCTCCAACGCAAAGGGGGGATCCTCCAACCAGGCGAGGTGATCATGCCTGGCGGGCCACTGCCCTTGGTCTCTTTTAAGTGAAAATGTTGGCAAAATTTTATTTTCAATTTCAAAAATCAATTGTGTACCGAACATTGGAGGGTTCAACTTCCGTTCTTAAGTTATTTTAATCAGATGAAGAATCAAGTATACACATGTTTTTCTGGAATTCACAGGTTCACCTACTAATCATTAATATTCATCATTCTATGTTTAAATACCCCACGAAAAAGAAACCTGCTACCGAAATTGAAAACAGTATAGAAATCAAGTTGGTCATGCGATTGATAATCTATCTCTCTATCGATAGAAATAAAAATGAAACACCGCAATGCATGTATGCGTATAACTTCCGATAGACTGCACAAAATTGAATAATTATTTTTCTATATGTTCATTTTTGTTAGGACAAGGTATAATAAAAAATAAATGATAATTAAATTCATCATCATCATTGTCCACGATTGTACTCAACTTGTGAAAATCTGAGGTGGGCATAACTACTAAAACAAGTTTATCAGAAATTTAGAAAATATTTACGAAAGAAAAATGTGGCCGTACGGAGCTTGCTGGATCAACTAGTAAAATCATTAATAATAATTAGTATATATATAATGTATTTAAGTAATAACTATGTTGTTAAAATGTATTTAAGGAATAGCTTTGCTGATATGGGATCAATAAATATATAGATATTTTTAGCTTCAAAAGAGTTATACTATTTTCTATTAATGTGTAATTTATTAAAGAAGCATTTTTACGATGAATATAATGTAAATAGAAAGAAATAGCAATTAAATTCTTCAAACCCTTTTTATATAAAACTCATGCAATTTTATTAGATTTTGAACGAATTTAGTCAAAAGTGTGCAAGTGTTCTTTGATTACTTTCCAGTCGTAAATTCTTTACGATAAACTGTATGCATTTATATCAAAGTCATTAAAGAATGCGACTGTAAATTAGGTTTTAATTTATGGAAATGTAACCAGAAACAAACGTTACTTTCATCGAGCAATAAGGTTTAATAAAGCGGGCAATAAAGTTCGGCGGGATGCCGCAGCTCTTGCCGTCTTGTGTAAATCATCACCCCACCTGGTCTTTGGACGTCTTACACTTCGTCTGTCAAGACGCGGTCTCCATTCAATAACATGTTTGATTAAAAAAGTATTTAATAAGTATTTAATAATCTTATATTTAATAAGAATCTTATCACAGGTTTTGTTTCATTAGTTATTCATTATAATATAAAGAAAAATAGTACGTTCAATTGTAAGCAGTATCTCACAGTTGACAATCTTTCGACAGCTTACAATCTCGCTAGGTAGATAATAATCTAACAGTATTTACAATCTTATGATGATATATATATTTGTACGAAAGGACAGTTTGGTGTGTGGTGGAACAGGGAGGTGTTGTGGGTTCAAGTCCTTCAAGGGACAATACTTTGTGTGATATACAAATTATTGTTATTCTGGGTCTAAATGTTTTTGGGTTCGTTGCATGTATGTTTGTGTAGTCGTAAAATTTTCCTAATGTGGGCTATATCCTCCGAAAAAACGACTTTTATTTGAAGTAGGGCATTAGATCTAGTAGTTAGTAAGTTTCTACATACAAATCACTGTCGCGTTAACTTCTGGTCAATTCCTAGTCGTGTCAAGTCTTGGCAAATGATTTCTTATAAAATCTTCCTATATTACATCCCTTACAAGTTCTACGAACTCAGTCGGTTTGTCACGATTCTCATTAAGTGCAAAAAAATTTTATTAATCACCCGACTCTTTGCCGAGATAACTATTAGCGCCCTAAATAGGTGTATCTGAGTGTTCATTGCTATTAATAGAAAAATACCTCATTATTGTGTCAACACAAGCTAGGGGGCCTTGATAACAGAGTTAATCTGAACTTCTAAGGATTTTGTTTGTGTAAACACACGTACAAGATGTGTAACATAATATTTTCATTTGGTTGAACCTCACGCGTTTGGTTTGGTTTCATTTTGCCTAAATTCAATAACTTCACAGAAAAAATGTTTTTAAAGAATTTTACCCCTTTGTTTAAAACGGTCTTAATAAGGGTTCATAATTTTCTTTTCTCATCTTAACTTTTATTACTTAGTACCTTTACCAGACTAACTTTTTTAAACAGATACCACTGTACTATATCGTTTATTATTTGTTTATTAAGGTATGAGTTTCAGTTGAAAACCTAGCAAATTTTTGAATACATCGAAATGAAAATAAGTTCTATGTATACCAGAATATCAGACTTTTAAATGCAAGGATCTCGTAATAAAATCGTCAACAGTCTTTAACAGTATAGTTCAAGACACATGCCTTTCTTTAGCAAGGAAAGCCAGATGGGTAACTTTTTATGCAGTTAACTAGCTGAGCCACGCTACTTCGTCTACGTCTCTTTTCAATAATGCTCGGCTCCTGTTGGTGTAAGCGTCATTTTAACTATTCTGTATCAGGCACACTAGCAAGACACATCTTTCAAAAAAACGTGAAAATTAGTTTTGGAGTTCATCGTGAGTAAGAACATGACACAAAAATTATATGTTGGGATGAGTTTAGACTAAACGAACAAAGAGAGAACGAGGGCTTTCTTTCTTAATCTTTCAGTGTAAAGGAGAGTTTTCCTTTACACTAAAAGATTAAGAAGAAGTGAAAGTGAGTGGGTGCTATTTCGGTGCATGATTGTTTAAATGATATTTTTAATTCATTCACGTAGAGGATTAGGTGTGTTACTTGTATGTGAGCTACCCGAAGTTTTTAGATACCGAAAATCCGTGTTGTGGTTGTCTGGAAGAGATCGCCGTGAGCGATAAGACCGCTTATTGCATCATTTGCATATTTGTTACTAATCCTCTGTATTAACTTTGTGATTTCGCATGTATACAATAAGGATACATAAATAAATGAATAAATATTTTTCAGCTTTTACACCAAGCAAGAACCAAGAACTAGAATTCTCAGGAAGATTTAGAATTCTCAGAGGCTGTTTGCACGCTCTTGATTAAACGACATTAGCCGTTCACATCAAGCGAGCGAGCGTTCTTTGAATATTCCCTACAATCTTTTAGAACGTAGACAGAAAAACGATGGAATGGTCTATGTCTGTTTACATTAAAGGAATTTAATTGAAAGAGTTACTACTACGTTTGTCTGATGTAAATCGGCAATAAAATGTCATCTAGAAAATATTTTTCAGTGTGTGTGTAACCTATACATACTCGCACAACGCACTGCCGTGTTTGATATCACGCCAGACTTAATGTTGCAATCATTGTAAGAATAGGCTTATTTTGTAATTTGCGTTCTTTCATTGGAACGATAAAATAATAACCAACAAAAATAACAAAAATAAGATTTCATAAAACGAAAATGTACGAAAAAATATTCGTTTATTTTGTTCTTTTTTTAAATTACATACCATTTTGACAGCTTTGTTAGTAAGGATAAGAATCTCTTTATTAAAAATTCTGTTGGCAAACAATTTTTAAAACTGTTTTTCACTTTATGGCTCATCTCGGCTGACTTTGATTAGATGTTGTTCTGAAGTTAGTTACCATTGCATTGAAATATATAAAATAGGAATGAACTAATATTCTATTATCATAAGATCTCTTTGTGTGTTACTATTTATCGTTGTTAATGCTTTAAATTTAAATATTTTAGTACAGTTTTTGTGTATTTATTTATATTTTCTTAGAAAAGTAAGCACAGGTATATTTTTTGTTAAATGCAAATGAGGTCACTTGGTCGTAAGTGACTAACGGCCCATGCCCTAGACACAGATGTGCCTTTCCCGTCTTTGGGGAACCCTGCTTTACATTTGGCTCCGGTAATATTGCTTACTCTATAATTAGCCATTATTCTGGTCCAGCCAGGTCATATAAGTTAAATTGTGACTCTCCCACGGTATGCCCACAACGTACACTAACTATAGTTACATATATACATGTATATATAAAGTTATAAATATTATTCTAGTTATATTGCAATATGTAATACTAACTTTTTTTTTAAATTTAGGGTTCCGTAGTTCGTTTTTCGCAACTCTTATAGTTTGGTCATGTCCGTCCGTCCATCCTCGGCTTACCTTAAAACGGTTAGTGCTAGAAAGATGAAACTTTGCATGGATATGAATATTTATCACGTCGACATCGTGCTAAAATAAAATAACGAAAAATGTTTTTTGGTGTAACTCCCCTTTAAGTAGATGACGACTTTTTTTTTCTCGCATCTACCCGAAAGTGCAGAATATCATTAGATAGATCTTTAAAAACATTGAGAGGTTGCTATGACGATTTTTTTATTTATGTATCCGTTTGCGCAATATTCAACTTTAAAGCACATTTTAGTTAGAATAGGGCATCCTAGTAGGGAAACTATAACAGCTTAGATAACTTTGTCAGCTCAGGAATTATAGAAACTTGGCTTGTAAAATTTGTTTACTTGGAGAAATTCATACAAAAATTACGAAAAATAATGAGTAAACTATTTTAATAAATTAATTTATTTATAGTAAATAATGAAAACCAACCCCGCCTTTTAAATCTACGTGTCATTATGGGTGACTAAGAAACTCTATTTAATGCATGGCCTTACCTGAACTTGGGTTTTCGTCTTTATTCGTCGCTACGCATAGTTATTAAAGACAATCAAGTCAAAATCTTTGTTTGTACTTTTCAAACCCTAAACTACAATACGAGCATAACATTTTATCCCAACCACTTCTCTTTAAAATAAGATAGAGATACAACAAAATGCCTTTCAGTAATATTGTACCGAAAACAAAAATTTTCCCACGAAATTATCTTTTCAAAAAATTTAGGATTATCTTTAATTAAATCAAAACTTTCCATATAAAAATACAATAAATGCCTAAATCTAATTACAAACCCATTGCTCGATCCACTTAAATAAATATTTCATCATAAAAGTCAAGTATCGTGGAGCGTTTCAACGGTTAATATGAGGGTTATACGAGTTAAATGCGAATCTACCCGACGTCGCAAAAATACACAAGATTATTTTGCCTCTATTAAACGCCATTTTGCCAACGTTCGCAATGTCCAAAAATATATTTTCCATGTCGTTGGTCACAGAAAATATTCTTCGACTATTTGATGGTAAAAGAACAAGTATAATATAAAAGTATATGTTTTAAAACGTCTTCCCGAAAAAAGAAGGTTTTCAAATCGGTTCTATGTTAACGTTTTTATCTTAGAACTTCATCGTTTATTTCATTTCATATGTTTCAGTCAATATTTAGAGTAAAAATAAACTTCCCGTTTGATTAAATTAAATCTTTGCAAGGATTATGCGGTCATCCACTTCTTACTACGCTAATTACTGTGGATTCGATAATGGAATAGCACTTTGTGTAATCTACAATTTTTGTTCTGAGTATTAGTAAACACTAATACTCAGACCTAATCAGAAACTTTATATTGTTATGTAAGCAATGTGAAGTTTCTGATTAAGTTTAAGTATCGTCAAGTGATTTTTGATAAAGAGTTTCATCATAATTTATATCCCGGAGGATTTAATACTCTTGATATCAGTCATTACAGAATTTGGTAGCAACAGCTGACGTAGCATTTTATTCAATAGTATTGCTATAGTTGCATAATATTTACCATATCTTTGGGACTTATACATTGATAAATACGTAGTGTGTTCAAAAAGTATCGCGAATTTTGTGTATTTTCAAAAAATATTTATTTATTTGTGAATATCAATTTTGTCCCCTTCAAAGTAATCCCCCTGGTATAATACACATGTGCCAACGTTGTTTCCAAGCTTCGAAGCACTTCAAAAAATCATTTTTTTTTTATCTTGTTTAGCTCCTCCTTCGATGCCGTCTTTATCTCGTCAATCATGGCGTAGCGTCATCCTTTCATGGGCCTCTTTAGTTTCGAGAACAAGAAAAAGTCACAGGGGGTCATATCTGGGGAATACGGTGGCGGTATCATTAGTGTGTTTTTTTTGGCCAAGAAGTTGAGAAGAAATTGAGCAATTTTAGTACGAATTTTGCGGCGACCCATCTCATGCCCAAATTATCGATTAAAATCGAACAACATGAGTTAATCGATATGCTTAGGTCTTAGGCAATTTCTGTAATGGTGATCCGACGGTTGGCCAATGCCATTTTTTTCACTTCATCAATTTTTTCGTCTGTTGCTGAAGTGCTCGGGCGTCCGGCACGCTCTTCGTCGTTCACATTATCTCTGCCTTCTGAAAACATTTGTACCACCGATAAACGTTGCTTTTGTCCAAAGTAGCTTCTCCGTATGCCACAGTCAACATTCGCAATGCATCCCTGCATTTAATTTCGTTTTTCACACAAAATTTGATACAAATTCTTTGATCCACTTTTTTGAATAGGTAAAAATCGAAGACGAACCAAAACACGCGCAAGCAAAGCAGATGTCAACAATTAACTAAACATTCAAAATGGCCGAACTTGTCAGCATAAGTGAGAGACATATATACCAACATAACGCCATAAAAATATCGAAATTCGAATTTACTTAACTCGCGAAAATTCAAAGTTTTTGAACACACCTCGTATACTTAATTGAGCGCAAGTATGATTTCGTCATCAGTTAATAATATTGTCATAAATTAAATATTTGTTAAAACAAACAAACTCATGAGCATATATTTAGTTCACTATGAGATTTGTAAGGATCACACTGTCGCTGAATATATATATATATATATACATATATGGAATGGAAGAGCCAGGCTTCGGCATGAATGGGCCGGCTCAACCGGAGTGATTCGACGCGGCTCTAGGAAAACTGGTTAAAACAGCGCTTGCACTATGTTTCACCGAGTTAGCGAGGATACCGGAGGCCCATACCTCAATCCCTCTCTCCTTTGAAAAAAGACCGGTAACGCACTTCTGACATCTCTAGTGTTGCAGATGTCCATGGGCGGCGGTAACCGTTTACCATCAGGCGATACGTCTGCTCGTTTGTTCCACGTTTTAAAAAAGGGAAGTTACCGTACATCACTCATATGTAGCAAGGTTTACTTGTAATACGATAATCACAATCTTAAGTGGACTTTACGATTATAACGGTGTTAATTGCTTTGGATTACAATCGCTATTACGTTTATCAACATATGTTATCAAAATCATGCAACTACAAGATGTATATATAAGAAACCAATATTCTAAGTCGGCATATTAAAAATGGTGTGGACAAGCGAAAGCACGGACAGGCACACGTCAAAACTATTAGGGTCAAATTTTGCCATTTAGGCCACACAAAACGCGATAAAAAAAATTTAACATTTCAGCAACATAACATTATGGCAACAGGGTATTTTTATTATTATTATTTACAAATAGTCTTAGAATGCACATGTCGAGAGAAAGTAATCGAATTAAGGCGTAATTTTGGTGCTAAAATGCATATAACCAATTAGTTTAAATTATCTTCTAAGTAAATCTTTTACATATGCCGATATATACTGCGTCTATATATATGATGTAGGTATTTAGGTGTATATTAGTACAGATAGATGTATTTTTTATATTTAAAATAGATAAATAACTTCTAGAAATCAGATTCACATAGAATATGTTTAAGCAAATGAATATTAAAAAAAATGATTGAATAATATTTCCAACATTTTCTTAAGTACAGACGAAGTTTTAGTACGAATGCTATCGCCAACACATTTCATAGTTAGACAGCCTGCACTGTAAATGATTTATCGAATAACTTGGTACAGTGAGTTGGTATCTCTAATGACATAGTTTCATACAACCTCAAGGATCTTGAAAATATGTCACTGAGGAAGACTAAGCATCATTTTAAATAATTAAGGAACTCGTTGGATGCGAGCAGCACAAGATCTGTTATTGTTGAAAGCAATTTGGGAGGCCCATATTTAGCAGTGTAAGTATTTTGGCCGAGGCGATGATGAACATAATTGAACTAAAAATAATTTGCATCAAATTATATTCAAAACGATTAGTTCATAAAATATAATCGAATTATATAGATAATATTGTTTTAGTGCTAAAACTATACTTCCCATCGCATGGCTAAGTTTTATACTACAAAAATGCTATGGTTAGAGTCTCTTTACTTAATTCAAGTCCAATTAGGGATACAAATTGAAGGTATATGGTGGATAGAAATTGCTATCTAACAGTGATGTATCACTAGAATCTCAGACACTTAGACAAATCAGCCTATAAGCCTTTGGAGATAGAGTTGTATATAATTTATTCGGACAAGGTTATCTGTAGTTTACTGCTATCGTTTATTTATAATACTTTTATTATCCAATAAGCCTTTGGAGATAGAGTTGTATATAATTTATTCAAACAAAGTCATTTGTACTTGGCTATTATCGTTAATTATAACACTTTTTTTAGCCAATAAGCCTTTGGAGATAGTGTTTTATATATAATTTATTTAAATTTATCTGTAGTTGGCTATTATAGTTTACTTATAATACTTTTTCTTTAAGACATGTTCAGCCCGACTTGATAATTTAATGAGGAATATTTTCTTTTAGTCTCCTTTTTATCGATTACATAAACAATAAACAACAACCCATAATGTCCCACTGCTGGGCTCGGGTCTCCTCTCAGGAGAGGGTTAAGGCCATACGTCCCCACGCTGGCCAAGTGCGGGTTGGGGACTGGCAAGAATACGTTGTGGCTACGTAAATCTTGCCGTTGGATGTTTTTAAGCCGCCCGAAGGCCTCCAACTAAGCTTCACGACTNGCTTAACGTGACCTCCGAATCACGGAGACGCTCATGGTAACATGCCACCAGCGGTCACCCATCCACGTACTGACCGCGCCATCGTTGCTTACCCTCGATGATTGTTTCTAATCACCGAGTGCAACTGGGCTATGAGCGCCTCACATAAACAATAAAATAACATTATTATGTAATTCTATCTGTTTTGTTATTTAGATTTATCTATAATAATAGATATAACTAGTGGTCGCCTTGTGGTTGAAATTCGACGATAAATCATTTTTTTTAACTTTCTGTACTCCTTCAAATATCACACTCCTTCGTCCGCATAATTTTCGTAAAATCTTGTACATATTTTTTTTGTTTTATGTATTAATGTATAAAAAATAGTCCATTGTATTGTTTCTTATTCAAATATTGCACTGTACTATGTGTAACAAAAATATTTATACATCAGACAAAAAGTTCGTGAAATTTTCCGTTGCCAGTTCCGAATCTCTACATTTAAGTCGCACGTTTGTTTTATCAACGAATATTTATTCAAAAAGCTCGTCAGTCGCTAGTTTGTCTTCAGCTTCACTTTTTTCGTCAAAACGAACGAAATGTTTATAAAAACAAAATATCGCATCAGACTATGTACCGAGCTTTTTGAAGTAAAGACTGTAATAGTAGACGACAGATGGCCAGCCTTAATTTGCGTACTTTCATTTCCCCTTTTCACGTTTGCTTGTTACGATTCTCTTATTTTACCTTTATTTTAAACACGTGTACATTTTGCAGACAGATGTTTTCATAGCAACTAGTATACGTTGGCCTTAAATTTTTAGTAAAATTCTTGCACTAAAAATATTTGGTAGCTAATCTATAGACTTTATCATTTCATGCTAATTAACCATGATTAATAAGAATATCTTATCCTACAATTTAAAAGCACTATCAATTTCTTAACTTGAAATTCGCGAGCAATTTCTAAAAGTTTGCAAATTGTGACAACATATTAAAACTTCTGTCACATATTTAAAAAATACTATTTTTAATACATGCATTAGGTAATATAATTATCTTATCTAATTAGATACTATTTTATCAATAGAATAAATTATAAGCTATGAAGATTAATTTACATCAAATAATATAATTACAAAAACATATCATAAATACGAATATAACTCTGTTTGTCTGTCTGTTATAATTTTACGGCTAAAGCGCAACATCAATGACAATAAAAGTGGGCATGGGGATAGCTTGATTATTTATGAAGTACGTATGTAGCTCTTTACTGCGATAACCGACATATACGCGGGAAGAGCCGCGGTCAAAAGCTTATTACTACCGCATTAGTATTGTAATCGGTTTTAAAACTACAAAACTACTACCACCATTATTACCGTTTTTTTCATTACTACCTTACCATCATTTTCCATAATATCAATACACACATCATGTGACTAGTGATGATTCTTCAGTGTAAGGAATTATGCCACCATAATACGCTATATACAAATTTAACTATTTTAGATAATATCGAAAACATTCAAAGAAATTTCATTAAATTTTCTGAATTCTTGATGGAGTTTTCTTAATCGTAAAAGCAGAAATGAAGTTAAGGCTATTATTCTAGTTACTGATGTCATCACAATACTCAAAAATTTCCATTCTTCAAATACGAAACCAAGAAGTTAATTTTCTGTTCCATCTAATAATTGAATTAACTCGCATTAACACGATTACCAATGCACAGTTAAACTATGCTTCCTAACAGCTTAGGAAAATTCAAAGTTTGTTGGTAAGCGATATTAAATGTGAAGACTAATTCCTACTAACGTTCGTACGTGGCTTAGAATACTTGTAGAGTTGCCTTGATGTTAAATAATGTATATGAAAAGGTATATTAACAACCATTTTATGTCGTCTTGTTAGAATATTTAATCAATCACGTGTGTGTAAACAATATTCCTTCAATTCTTTCACGATAGGTAACAAGATAAAGTTAAAAAACTATACCTGACTATGTAAAAACTTGATACAATGTATATACCCTTTGAATGTAATAATACTTTACTATGATATGATAGGAAAAAAATTACCCTTCCTTTTGACTTTACCGTAGTCGGCAAAAACTTAATTCTCTGCACACTTAAAAAACATGAAATTACACGAACTTCCGTTTATTTTAAATATAAAATAATAATGAATATATATATAAAATAATAATTCGGATTAAATTTAAGGATTATAAATAAAAATGGTAATTAACTCTCGTCAAATTTTATCAATGTACTTAAATATGATTAATTGTAATCTATGCAACGTGGGCGTAGTCCTATTTAAAATTTAAATTACACACACAGTTACCCATGTATCTAAAATCCCTGTAATCCTTGTATAATTCTCGTGCTTTATTTTTAAGCGGCTAACTTTATATGTACGGATGTTTCTTTTTGTGTGCTATTAAGACTCGTAACAGAAAATAAAATTAAACAAAAAAACATACCATAGAAATCCTTATATTTGCGTCTATCGTATCTTATTTCTACATCACCAGAAAGTCGACCGGGAAAGAATATTTTATGGTATTAAGTCCGCCTTTGCACAGAAATGCAACAAGCTTTAATAAATAAATGAATAAAGTATTTTTATAAAAACGCGCGAAATAATTCCAAAACTTGTGATTTCTTATAGAAATGTTTTAAGACTGAAAATATTACCTAATTTTCAGCACATTTTTACTCTGTATTGAGAAATTGAGTAATTGGTAAAGTCAAAACCACAGTATTTTCACAAAAATATGTAAATGAAATTTTAAATACCTAGATGTGAAATGATCATTTCCATCAATAAACTGACATTGTTATTACCTTTTAGAAAAACGTATGTACACTCATTGCTTAAAATTTCTTATCCGTCTCTTCCTAGTCATTTTCATCCTATTACTATTCTTTCTTTTCACTTCAAAGTACCAGAAGCCTAAGTCCATAAACAATGCTCCTGCATTATTTATTGTAACAACCTACTCCACCCCCCTTCAGTGAATATGCGACATGGTTCTAGGTGCGATCTTCATTTACCGAGATAAAAACTTTTGCTTTGGGATAGGATTTCTTCGAATTCTTTCTCCTTCTTCTATCGCCTTTTTCGTACGAATACTACGAGGCGAGCTAGATCTTTTTTGTCACAAACAAAGGAGGTTTCATTGTAGCTTTCAATACTCACGTGTCAATCAATATATAATGGTATTAGTTAATTATTTGTGTTCATTGACACACTTGACTAGAAAAACTTGAATACCAAGCGTACGGAGGATTTTAAAAAAAATATTTTACTCCACACCTGCTTTGTTAATGCCATCACATCAATACGGTTCTCTTTATCACCCCACTCCATTTTAATATCACAAAATATTTTACCCTATATCGGCGTGAAAATAAAAACACAATGAACAATCGTATAAAAATTCAAGATTCCAAATTCAAAAGTAATATTTTGTTTATTTTTAACTGTAACAGTATTTACGGCCAGACTAAGTGTGTATGTATGTATGCACATAAATATGTATTTATTGTACGTGTTCATATACATTACATACAGTGTAAGTATTTCTTATTGAGAAATCAAATTAGTTTAAAATAAATTTGTGTATTTACCTTGTTTTAGCTCTACATCGCCGTAAGGTCGACTGGTAGCAAATGCTTACGGCATTAAGTCCACCTTTTTCACTAGTAATATGCATGAAGTATAAATAAAAAATAAAAAAACTCATCGCAACAACTGTACATCGTATAAATATGGAGGCAGGCGACAATTTGGCGCTAACAGTAATTTGTACGCCATTATTGATCGAGAGCCCTTACGTACAGATTGTTGTTTATTGCACAGTTTATTGACATTAGATTTGAACAAGATATACGACATGTAATTATAAGACAATAAATGGCTAATTTACAGCTGCTAATTGGATGTTATTTAGTAGCATTGGTTCTACATTCGTCGTGTTTATTCTCTTATTTATAGTTATACTAGATGACCCCTCTTTTTTGCTGATTAACTTCCTCTGCGTCTTTCAAAGATAATAATTGTTACTGATGTTCGGTTCCACTTGTCATTTCCGATGTTACATAGTTAGGGTTATTAATAAGCCATTATATTTAAAAAAAATGAATAGGAGTAGTTTTTCAGATAGGCGCGTTCAATCAATATGTTCTTTACCCATATCATTTAGTATATAAAATATAAACAAACATTTAATAGGTTTTACACTGCTCTAAAATTTCCCTTAAATAATCTTCTGTTTTTTGTTACAGTGAAAAGCTATTTTTGAATGTGTGTTTTTAGATGTCGATTATTTTTAGTGTGAAAGATCCAATTTTAGTCAATATTTGAATTTAAAGCGTCGTTTAACACAACAAAAATATTTTTTTACTGTTTGTTTGTTTACTTTAGAAAGTTTTCGAACAACAGATTAAGCACAAGTGTAATATACCAATTATCAATGTGATATATGAAAATAAAAAAATGTCCGCCCTTGACCAGTTCTATCCTTATCAACTTTGGCTGAAACCATCGAGGTCGTTCCTTAAGTACAAATCAATTATTAAAATCGAACGAACCATTTCGAAAACTTTCATACAGATTTCTAACATATTTTTTTAGCATAAAAGTAAATTGAAAGCTCTGTCCCATTGTCTTTGCTGCTATAGGCAAAAGAGAGGAGTATTTTTATATTACCATTTTGCACGTTGAAGGGCTAGGGAGCCATTTTTCAGGTTAAGTATTTTTATGGAATCATTTTTTAACACAAAATAAAAGAATATGTTTCTTTCTCTAAGAGTAAAACATATATCATATGATTGAAATTTATTCTTGTTCACCTTCGAACTTGCTAATGTTTTGCTTCAGATCAATGTGAAGTTTTTAAAAAAGTTACGTACGTAAGCAGCAGCAAAACTGTGTCCTTTTTACCTCGTCGTCTTTGCATGCTTGCCCTTTATTTTTTTGACTTATTATTACTATTTTGAGCACTAAAGCTCTTGGTCGTGCCCATGATCTCTCCTCTATCGTATCGATGGGACGGTCCCATCGAATATGAAAGAAAGGGAACAGAGAGTGCACCTGTGTTTGCGCACACGTTTGTGCACTATAATTTCTCCTGCTTAGTTGGTTGGAGAGGCGCTCATAGCCTAATTGCATTCGGTGATTAGAAACAATCATGGCGTAAGCAATGACGGTGGCATGTTACCATGAGCATCTCCGTGATTCAGAGGTCACGTTAAACAGTCGGTTTCGGTTGTTATCTTAGGATAACTTTGTCGTGAACCTTAGTCGGAGGCCTTTGGGCGGCTTAAAAACATTCAATGACAAGATTACGTGGCCACAACGTAGTTTAACTAGTCCTTAACCCGCACTTGGCTAGCGTGGGGAAGTATGGCCTAAACCCTCTCCCGAGAGGAGACCCTAGCCCAGCAGACATTATAAAGAGATTTTATGACATTATGTTATTGATGATGGTGATGAGTTGGCTGGTCTCCGTTGACCCTGTTCGCCGTGGCCGTAAGCGGCTAGGAGAACATCATCATCATCATTATAACTGGAATCGGACTTAAACTAACATAAAATAGCCTCAAAAGTTTAAATTATGCGATTTCACATACAACATATGTATACCAAAAACTTTTACTTGACATAAACACGTAACAAACAGAATCTTAGCGCACCGTCGTCCTACTTAGTACTAAATGCAAACGTATTTGTTACAAACGCTTCGCAGAAAATCTCGCATTTTTAACTTATATTTTTCTCGTCTGCATCAAAGTTATGCGTGTTATGAAGCGATATCGTACGGAGATATAACGCGGTTATTCGTAACACGTCACAAAGAACCATCGAAGTCACTCGGTTTTATGTTTTAGTGATATTTTTAAAGCAATACATTCTAACTGCAAACGTTTGCTTTCATGTTCATTTATTAATTTCTATTCTATATTCTAACTTTCCCTGAGTATAAGTGACGTGGCTTGAAACTATCTAACCGATTTCTATTTTCTTTTATATATAAGTTCTGCTGCCATGCCTAAGATAGAATAGTTAATAGAAGAGGGGCAGATCAAATTAATTGGGTCAGTTAGTTATCTATATAGTTATATTAATATTGTGTACGAAGGCCCCAGAGCGAGTTTATTTCACTTCTACTTGATCTTCACGGTCAACGCTACGGAGTGTGTTAACCAATGTGATAACTATAGTGTTCCCGTGTTCGAGAATCTATTATTATTTGACTATCTATGCCCAGCTAGTCTCAAATACAACTATCTGTCAGTAAAACTGTATGGTTGGCCTAGTGTTTCAAGCGGTCGCCACACCGCTTCCTACAGCACCATGTGTTGTGGGTTCAAATCCTACATGGGACAACACTTTGTGTAATCCATAAATTGTTGGTCTGAGTCTGAGTGTACTTTGTGGCCATTTCATGTATATTTATAAATTCCCCTGTGTCACAGGATATATGTTTCAAGCGTGGGTGTTGTCTTTTCAAAAAAGAGGAAAAAAGTAAAAGTACTGTCACAATCGGTCCACCCGTTTCGGAAATTAGCCAAAGCAAACATACACATAAAAATGAGAAAAATTGTTATGATTTTATATGCAGTTAGTAACGCTCTAAAAACACATTTTAATTTTATTTACTTGTAAATGATGATTACATATTCTTTCATTACTTTTAGGAAAATAGTTTGCATCAAAATGAGATTCAGAATAAACATACTGTTTTTCATTCTAGTTATCACATATGTTTTTACACTAGGCAGCCATCAAAGGGCATATTCTTCTTTTCGTATAAAAGTTTCATAAAGGTGTATCTAGCTTCTTGCTAAACCAAAGAGAAAAGTCACTGTGTGGTATTCTGTCGTCTAACTTTTGTGAGCAGAAATATTACACGTTACTAGTATTTGTTTTAACTTCTTGCTTTTAAACATAGATAGTTATTTCCTGAGTTCGGCTACAGGAAATCTCAATATTCTTTAAAAATCTTAAAATCTTTTTGTAATAAATTTAGTATTACTGAAGATTCTCCTAGTTTTAGGAAAATATGTGTTTAGGATAACAAATAGAAATACTATAATTATAAATATACGATTATTTTCTATCGTTTGAAAAAGTATTCATCATTTTTTAGTTTTTTTCAACATTGTGTTTTAAATTAGCTGTATGTTATCTGTTACGCTTTCAATGTGAAACCGTTGAACTGATTTTAATTAAATTTTGTATGGAAATTCTTTGATTCTCAAATAAAGCCGTATGCTTCTCTTTAGTGCGATAGCCCTGGGCAAGCTAGTTTTTCATAATACTTTAAACTTAGTACCAACTTGCTACAGATACCTGACACTAATTGCTTAAGCTTTAACATTTAGTTGTATATCGTTGGCGTTCTAATTTTCAATGCTGAAACGTAAAAAGTAAGTTTGAAAATGATTTTACTTGTTTTGCACAAAAAGCAGATATACAAATCAAATAACAAATAAATAATAAAAAAATACAAATTAATAACAATATGCAAATTATTTAGCATCTACATGTAGCGATATAAACTGCCTAATTATAAAGCCCGAGGGGCTCTCAACATGCATAAAATCGGAATTAATTAACAAATAAACGGAGAAAGCTATATTTCAGCTCATATATTGCCAGCTCAACTGGAGTGACGCGTCATACAAAAGCGGTTCAAAGCAACTCTTTTATAGTATTTCATTAAATGATACGGAAAGCAGAGAAACTCCCTTAAAAGGCCAATGAAGTAAGTTTCATCTGCTCGATTGCTCCCCATACCATAAAATGAAAAGTATTATTATATATTAATTTGTTAACACAAGTCCTTTACGTACTAAAATACAGTCATTAAGTCGACAATCTTGCGGTGTAACGACCGTAGAAGCGATTTCGTAAAAGTTTATCGTTCGTCATCCGCCATGCAAATGTGTGCTAATGCGAAGATTATCGTCTTATTTATTTGTCCGGTCCTTTGGGATCTAAAAGTAGAATATTTACTGAATAGTGTCAGTTTCAGTCGTTTAAAATCATGTAAAGATGAGATATTAAATAATATATGGATAAATGTTTAATTATATCATCGTATAGTTACGAATTAAAACGAAATATCACCCCCTCTATTTATCACATAGGTGTCGTAGGCAACTAATGGAGCAAATACGCAAAGCAACATCTCAAGCAAACTGTAGGAAAATTATCAACAAAGGTTGGTTGGTTGGTTTTAAAGGCCAAAATCTACTTTGTAAGGAAAGTCCTATATCCAGCAATGGACTGGACTTGTTAATGACTGTTGATATGATTCAATAATAATTATAATAGATCTCTATAACAATATATAGATATATACAATTACCAGATTCATTTTAAGGTTAACATAAAATTAGAGAAGTACAATCGGTGGCCTTATCACCTGGAGGAAATCTCTTACAGGCAACCATTGGATGTCAAGAAAAACACGATAAAGAGAAAGTGTAGGTATTTAATGATGATCTTCAAATGATGCTTATTAACATTTTAATGCTTACATAAATTAAAATATCATAAAACAGGTCCATAAATAAAAATATTTGAGGTTACAATAAAAAATTATAAACCGAATTGATCTTATTATTTTTGTGCGTCTGAAAATTTAATGATTTTTAATTTTTGAATTCCGACTACTAGTTAATACAATACAGATAATCTAATAAATTTTATATTTCACGTTATAGTCAATTAGCTAATTGCTGTCTGCGATGTCTAACAAAATAAACATTTACAGGAAAATAATCACCAGACATTAATCTCAATATTGTCGGAAATTTTTACTTCTAAATTGCGTTGAAATTATCCTTAATTCTAGTACCTACATTCGTACTTCTACTACCCTACTTGCTACATACTAAATTAATCATATAATTCCAGTGATCCAAGTGAATCCAAGTCCATTGATGGACATAAGCCTCTCTTTAGAAAAGAGGTTTTTTAATTCCTTGCCACGTCTGAACAGCATGGCAAAGAGCCCTGCTTTGCCACACTGTTCAGACGGGTTGATTTAGTTATGTATCAAGTTTTCCTTATCTTTGCAATGCTTTTGACTCCCTTAGTTTCCACTCATGACACCAGCGGTACGAATAGTGGTGGTGGCACTCTGTGTTTTTAATCCGTGTTTTTAATGATGTGGTATCATTACTACTATGCTACACTCATGTAAATTTAATTTAATTTTAAATAACTACATTTAAAGTACATATATATTATTCAGTTTATCAACTTATGTCTTATGTCTGGGATGAACGTTGTCGGGGCCAGCAACGTAGTGGTGCATAATTGATGCACTTGTTTTATAAAGTGACCATTCTAGTATATACATAATTCAAAACTCACTTTTACTCGAGGTTACATTATCATCCTCATATGACGGCCGTTTACATAATTTACTAGGAGCTTAACATAATTGGATTCGCTATTTAAATTTTATACTCCATATTTACGGAGTAATAACTTATGCAGTAGAGTTTTCTATAGAGGAAACTGGCTAAAGTTATAGACAGTCTTTAGTTATCCATTGTGAGTTAGTCAGTCAGTCAGGTTATCATAGGCGACCAATTTTAAATGATTTAAATTAAAAACATACTTGTTTTAAAACTAATTAGTATTTCAGATTCCATTTTAGATTCTGAAACACAATTCTATTAAGTTTTCTTTAATACTAGCTACACTATATTTTTCTATATTCTTCTTATATCTTCGCAATTAAGTTTTTTCTCTTCAAGACCTAACCACGGCATGGATTGCATACAATTTCAATGTCTTTTTTAAGCCATTATTCTGCAACGCCTTACAGAAATCATATGACAAAAGAGAAAAATCTAGGGTTGATACCTCATCCCCTTCACATGTACTCAATTAGACAGACACTTACGAGTGACGGCATAGTGCTGAATTTTGTTTTATGCCCCTGTATCTTTCTAAAAAGGTCTCCTGGTGGTTCACCATCAATTTCAGACACGGGTCCGTAGTCTATTTTTATGTATATAGATTCAGATGACAATTTAAAATCCATCAGTATGATAAATTGTGTTTGTATTCTAGAGACCATGTTGGTCTCTAGAATACAAACACAATTTATCAAGGATTTAAATAAATCACAAGGTGTCCTGTTTACCTCTAACCTTAATTAAACGAACTTATCGGGTGGTTTAACTATTTGGGCTAAGTTCTCTGGTTTACCGCACTACCGGGTCTCCGCTATTTGGGAGAGGTATTTGTAGTAGTAAAGGAAATTCTTAACCTAAACAAATTGAAAATGCCTGTATGAAGATGTCTCGAGAGAGTACATTTCGGCACATACGGCTATATTTCGCCAGAGTGGCATGAATCTCGCTCATGGTTTCCTTTTTCAGCAAGTAAATGATATCAACTAAGGCTTAAAAATGTCCTTCTTTAATTCTGGAATCACTCCAAAAGTAGCCAGGTCATCGTAATCTTCAGGCAATTACTTATTTGATACGGTACCACAATAAAGTATGAACAGAAAGAATACTGCACAAAACAGGTTGCTTTTTTTACATTTTTGAGATTTATACTTACATATCATAAACAGTTTTTTTTTCTTTGATATTATTCAGTAGATTATATTATACAGTAGAGTATATAAACATAGACAAAAAGCCTACCTTTCTCAATAAATAATACACTAAACCTCATTTTTAACTGACTGCAAAAGGGAGGAGGTTTTATTTTCCATTTTATGTACTCTTTATGTATGTTCATGAGCTAACTGATCGTCTGTCAAACTGAAATGATCATACATATACCAACATATATTCACTGATTTAGGTTTTTTATAGAACTACATAAATATTGTAATTTTTTAAATAAAAATATTGCAGATATGCAATATCTTTATATCGGCACCTTTACGATTTTTCATTAGGTATTGAACCTCGCTCAATATGGACTCTCAGTATATCAAGATTTTAGTACCTATTTCATTATTCATAAATGCAATAAATATGTTTGAGATAAAAGGTTTTACATTGTTCATAGTTCAGTTGGATACATTGTGACAAAATGTATAAGTGTGCATTGTAATGACTGTATGCCAGATATCAATTGCTGAATCTTGTGTACGACAGAAATATATCATTTTAAAATAACTGAACCAACTGCAAATCATAATAATTGAGACTACTTCATTCAGACATTGGATTATATTTCGAACATATTACTGATTTCTGTAAGTACTCACACCTTTAGTAAAAAAGTAATTGAAATCTTTATAAATAAAAATGAATCACCGCAAAGCGCATAACTTTCGATCGACTGTATCAAATGGGATAATTATATTTTTTTATGTGTTTTTTATTGTCAGGAAAAGGTTACCCAGCTGGATAGACTGACATAGGTAGGCATTAAACAATTTCGAGAATATTTCGTATTCCTATCCTACGAGGAGTAAGGTAATATTACACAGTTGTTTAGGCTTCGAGTACTGATCCTGTAGACGTACCGGAAAAGCACCGTTATAATAATAAATAAATAAATAAATATTTCCGACAAATAACACACAACGCTATCTAGTCCCAAACTAAGCAGAGCTTGTATTATGGGTACTAGACAACTGATATAATACTTATATACTTTTTTTTTTGTAAATACATGCATATCATACATAGAAAACACCCAAACTCCGAAACAAATATTTGCAGATCATACAAACATTTAATCCGACCCGGGAATGGAACCCGAGACCTCAGGAACAGCAGTCGCGTACGCTACCGCTAGGCCACCGAGGCAGTCAAAAGTTATCATACAAACTCGTCAACACTTCGATGTATAAGTAGTTCTATTTGGCACCGCTAGATAGACAATAGACTAGTACAGCCCATGTTTCGATCGAATTGAAAGCCTTTACATAGTCCACAGAGACCAAACACAATGAGAAGTTATATTATTTGAACTTTTGTATAACCTGCCGCAGCGTAAATGTATTGGTCTATGGTATATGGGGAAATATAGAAATTGCATGCAATATTCAGAAATATACAAGGGTGTTTATCTGCCAACTGGTTAACAATGTACAGGTGTCTCGTAATTTAAGACCTGATGACCTGATGGCCTTACAAATTTTTGTTAACTACTTTGTTCATAAATATAAATTCATCATTGTTTTCTTTATTTTCAGGTGAGTGACCACATCCCATATTTAGCACGCTTCTTAAAGATTCAACTATTATTACCAGTTTATCTTCTTACGTCCTTCATATGTCAGTCGGTAAGTGTTTTCCTAATAGTAACAGCGTTCCCGTTTCTATCGCCAATAAAATACGAGAACAAAAATAAATAGAACACTTTGTATCGTCGCTATTTTCGTGGAAAACTCAAAGCCAAAAAATATATTTGAGTATTGACTTCATGTCAGTTTTATAGATATTACATATCCATATATATATATAGCCGCAAACTGTAAAGCTAAACAAAGATGAACAGTATCACATTTCGGTATGTCTAAAGCAATCTGTATTATAAACGGATACTGGTGTGATGTATTCGATATTGAACCGGTAATGCATAAATTACTGCAGCGCCATCGCCGGCTCGGAATTTGTTCATGTATTACTAAATTTACACTACAGTACCACGCGCTGAATAAGCCATTCAGCTATTTGACGATGAAGTTAAGACAGCAATCATGTACATCATACATTTCATTAATTTGATTTAAGTGGATAGCTTACGTACTAGATTCTCTTGGAAATTTTAACGAAAACAGCATTGAACTAACGTTAAAATTGAAAGTAATGAGTGAGGCTATGACGGTTATTTTGGACCGTTATATATTTTATTGATAAACATTCTATGAAAATTCTCCCAAAATATAAACTACTTCATATCATAATATAATGTGATCACTTAGGAATCGTCCTTCATGCAAACTGCTATCAAATTATTCTACTGTGCAATATTCTACTCTGTGTCACAATACTGCTTTGTACAAATTTTGTAATACATGCATCTTATACACATAATCTTCATTCCACTAATGAAAAAATACCAATTGCGAACAGAGCAATGACATATTTACTACAAAGGTCATCAGTACTAGCATGCACATGTAATAAAAGTGGTGACTACAAACATATGTTAATTAAGTAAAATACCCCGCGACGGTTCCTCCTAGGATGATGGTCATACTCTGGCATCCGGCATCCGGCGGCATCCGGCGGATCTTACTACTCCTCTTTTTCCCATTAATAATAATTAATAATAATAATTGTTTATTGATACAATACCAACACCATAATACAATTAGTTTCTTATAACTAGATATATGTTATGATATACTCTTAAGCTGGATGTCTACAATATGGCTATGATCACTAACGTCTAAACTAGGCCGAGCCTGTATCTTAGACGTTAGTTTCTTCCCAGGTTTTAACTAATCATAAAAAACAGATGCATTTAACCAAACTAGGTACACTGAATCAAAAGGTGGGCAAACCCACACAATATACATACATATATTAGCCTGTTATAAGAATAGTTCTCAGAATAATAGATCCAACTTACTGATTCATCTCGATACACAGGTATCACAACCACGCCAAACACATATATCACAATGTAATACACATCACAACAGTCACATGTAATTGAAAAACGAAAAATAATGCAGAAAAAATAAACAATAGTGATTTGTTACACTACTAAACATGGCAGGTATTTCTGCGTTTATAATCAATGATCACGACATCAAGT
This sequence comes from Hyphantria cunea, assembly GCA_003709505.1. Taxonomy (NCBI): domain Eukaryota; kingdom Metazoa; phylum Arthropoda; class Insecta; order Lepidoptera; family Erebidae; genus Hyphantria; species Hyphantria cunea. The sequence continues at coordinate 691,094 of PKRV01001230.1, forward strand.
CAGGTAATCTATATAATTACAGCCTATCCTAGCGATAACTTCACTGTTATATCCTGGTAAATGTATTCAAATAAATTTTAGATTTAGATTTCGAACTAGACATATTGTACTTAAATGTGGGTAGACCCAACATAGCATGCTTGCGCAGAAGCAAAATATACCGCACCGTCTATAAAGAGATCAAACGAGTGTGAGGCAACCACTATAAATATGAACTTAAGACTTTTTTCAAATTTAAAAGATTGTTTTTAATGTGTTAAGGTTCCTTTTTTGTTTGATTTTAGTTACTTACATACATTTGTAAACACACTAGCATACATACTCAATAAATGCAATATACATCCATATGCATAATTACTTAATAATTTAGAACAAACTTTCTATTTTAATAGTTTCTCGATTTAAGCCATGATATTAAGGCTTTTTTACACTTGTGTTTACGTAAGGCGAAAATTTTCAAAATTTTATTTATTTTATTGTAAAGCATTGGACCAAGATAGCACTGGAATTTTTCAATAAATGGTGTATTATGCGGAAACACAGGACTGCTATTGAATATCAATAGTCTTAAGAAATAGCTGCCTAATAGTAAGCACATTACTTTTTGAGTATAGGTCAACGGTAGGATACCGGAAGAGTTTAAATAACATGACCTTCAGCAAAGTTCTTTGAGCATGTTCTAGTTTTATGAGATGTGTTTTTCGACCTCCTCCCCAAGTAATAATTCCATAAGTTAAAATAGATGGAGCTAGTGCATAGTATACCGTTTTTAGATGACCGTAATTCACCGCGCATCTCAAATTCTTTAAAATGAATATTAATTAACGTGTTCTTCCAGATAAATTATTACGGGGCATCTGTGTCTTCTTTACAAGACCCAGCTCGCTCGTGCGTGGAGTACTGTTCTCACCTTTGCGATGGTGCCGCACAGTACCTGTTTGACGCTCTTGACCGGTTGCAGCGGCGAGCAATCCGTATTATCGATAGTCCCGAAGCCACCGAGACCCTTGAGCCTCTACAGTTGCGTAGAGATATCGCCTCCTTGGCAGTCCTCTATCGCCTTTTCCATGGTGAGTGTCCTGAAGAGCTCTTCCAATTGATCTCCTCCTCTCCCTTCCTCTTCAGAACAACACGTGCCGGCCTTAGAAGTCACCGCTCTAAAGTGGAAGACATACGTTCTCGTACTCATCGCTTCGGTGCTTCCTTCCTGTGCCGAGCGGTGAAAACCTGGAACTCACTACCAGCGCACGTGTTTCCTTCCCACTATGATCCCGGGTCCTTTAAGCGGGGCGTGAAAGCATTTAGACGTAAAGTTCATTTCCATCTTGTATACCTCTGCAGCGGTGTTATGCGTACAGATATCCATGCAACCGTGTTCAATTATTTTCAGTAACCCACCAAAGGAGGTTATCATTTCGTTGTTCTAGCACTCAAATCCATGTCTGGTCTTAGCGCCGTCGGACTATACTATTATCAACTTCTTAAAATGCATTTTCGTTTCGGAGATTATGACATTTTATTGCAATAATAAATGATAATGTACTCGTATAATAATAATACGTTTATTGTTCAAAGCTTATGACGTCATTTCATAACCAATATGCATATTATTTAGCAATTTCAGTTCGAAAAGCCTATCTCCATGATATCAGAACTATTAATTTTTATCTCTTGTGAAGATTACAGTGCTTTACATTTTGTTAGTAACGATAACATGGCAATGGAAATTTTGCGGATAAAATTATTGTTTGTCAAAGTCAAAGTGCTTCCAGACCACAAACAACCTTTCACTTGTTAAAATTAAAAGTCATTAATCTTTCTAATACCTTTCAACGAGCAATTCTTTAAATTTTACCTGAAGGATGCAGGGTGGGTCCACATCTTCAAGGTGATCTGATGACGAACTTTATTTTTTTATTGAATTACAACTAAGGAATGCAAACAAAACAGATATATAAATGTATTGTATACTAGATGATGTCTCTCACAACTTCGTATTTCTTTTCAATCGTGTTCCTATTGGTCTCAACTGATGTCAACTATTCTATCCTGGACACGCCAGCAAAATATACATGAAAAACGTGAAAATCGGTTACATAAAATAGTTTCAGAGTTTATCGTGTGTAACAACTTAACACGAGAATTATATATAATGGATATAAAATACAAAAATATACAATTTTGGAATGTATAAAACGTTTAAATGTTGCGTGCGTTATTTTCTTATTATCACTACATGCTCTACTACTAACGTTCGCGACAAACTCAAAAGTTACTTCACGGATTTATATGCAGTTTTTATCAATAGATAGACTGATTCTTGAGTAAAATTTTCGTATACAATTTGTTACGTTTGAGTATAATGGCTAAAATATAACGATATTTATTGAAGACGACAGAAAAAAATCTTCAAACATCTACTTGGGGTACCATAGGCTATATTATATTTTTCCACAAGAGCCCGTGTGAATACGAGGCGGGTTGTTAGTTAACTTATAATTCAATGTGAACCAAACAAATGAATTTTATTTATATGTTTAAAAATGGAAATAATATGTAATACTATATGTAATAAAGAGATTAATAATATTTGGACACCTGCCACACAACGCCATCTAGCCTCAAATTAAACAAAGCTTGTAGTGTGAAGACTAAAATAACTGATAGAATACATCAACATTTTTTTTTGTAAATACCTAAATACATGTAATACATTGGTTAATATGATTTGATACCATGACTTAAAATGGCTGGCAGGAGCTGGATGCTGCAGAAGTCGAGGTCGGAACCAAGTAGCGTGCATTTGGAGTGGACTATGGCCTATGTCCAGCAGTGGCTGCGATAGGCTGGAGGTAAAATGATGATGATGATGCACTGAATGTTACGTGATTATACTACTTATCAGCTGAATACTAATATAGACGTCCTAACTTAAAATCCATTCTTCCGTATCTAAATATTATTTTGTACCTCGAACATTGAACCTGTCAGTGGTCAAATAAATATTGTTTTTGTAAGTTAATTGAAATTGTTGTTTCGAATCATGTTTACACTTTAGGCTTTTAAGCTGTGGCTGCTGGGGTCGCAGCGTGCGATACTTGGTTTTAAACACTCAAGGGACTTAGCTTTGATATGTTGGTTGCACTAATAAACTCCAAATTTAATAAAAGAACCTACAAATACGTTGTGACAACAAAATTCAAACATCATTTCAACAAACATATCATTGTCTTCTCATGAACCTTGAACAGTGGTTAAGAAAGTTTCTAGACGGTTTTTCTCCATAGTAGTGACATTTTGGAACTAAGCGATTAGAGTCATTAATATAACGTTTCGAAAATGCTTGGAATTGACTACTTGAATTGATATGTGATTGATAGCTCATATTTTCCCCTACCACCAATTCAAAGACGTGACTGCCACTGAAAATTGCTGGCAAGAAACACATTAAGAATTCTTTTTTAAATATAACTATTGTACTTATGCTTAATACTAGAACTGTACGATTATTATGTATTGATTATGAATGACTAAGTCCCCAAACATAAAGCAAATACAAAAAATTGTAATTAGTATTATTTGTATTAACCAATCCAGGAATAGTGCTAATTTTGAAGTTTTTCAATCGAAATAGCGTTTCAAATGGTGAATAGGGTTTCTACTTTAAACTTTGCAACTTAAACTTCAGGAAGTTTATCCCAGCAGAAAATAAGTTATGCATAACTCCAATATTGAAAGAAAAAACTTAATAAGATTGTTACTGATGCTTTTGAAAGCTAGCATAGTGGAATAAAAGCGTCTGCCTTCAATGGTGGGTAAGATTCAGATGTTAATAAAAGTATTTTTTTGAGATATATAATTAGACCAATAGTACTAACTAAATCTGCATTGTACGTCTATTACTAAATTAATAATAATTTTGTCTTCTATTCCCCAGTGAAAACTTGATTACTTTTCTTGGAAACTAAAGATGAAATAATTATTTGATCGACTCAAAACAATTGAGATATTTTTGTTTGTCCCTATGATATCTTTTACACAATATTTTATAATAAAGCATAAATTTAGTATTCATAGTACAAACATAATAAGCAAATGGAACATTAAAAAGTTCTCAGAAAGGTTGTTTAATTTCGCAAAACACTGTAAAACAAAACAAGTCAGTACATATTAAATCCACCTTATCGTAGCTGTTTTTTGCCTTTTGGTTTGTTTTTTATTTGTTCTGTATAACTCAAAAACTATTAGAAAAATATTATTATTCGGCTAATACTCTTGAACTTATTTTTATGAGCACCATTTACATCGTTTCTAAGTGTTATCAGTATTTAATACTATTACTACTAACAATGTGAATCGTAATCGTACATGAATCCGTGTTGATTTTGGGTTTGGTTTTTTCTTGCAGCTCCGTCACGTGTGTGTCGGCTATCGTGGTAAAATATAGCATATTTCCTTCTTCTTTCAAAAAAAAAAATCATCATCTTCCTAAGATTTAGGGTCGGCTACTAGTTCAACCGGTTCTACCTGAATATCAGTGTCAAGTAAAATAGTTAAAGATACTTATATATGCAAATAAAAGCGCACCTCGCCAACAAGCCCAGCAGCTTGGCGAGTATTTAGTTTATTGCCATGTGAGAAATGTTGTTTTTTTGTAAAAAAAAAAAGACAATGAAAAGCACGGAGTAACTGGCGTCTGACCTCCGCAACCCTGAGGGTGAACTGAATTCGAAGGTTGATCTAGTTGTCAATATATTCCCAGGTGTTGACGGACCTCCGTGCGGCCTGTCCTCGTGCCCGGAGGTCCTACAACCGAACCCGCGGCGTTACCGTGGAGACGGCGAGGAGGACCAGCTTCATGAGGCCGCAAAGCGTGGAAAACTATGAAGCTGGCCATTCACCGCGCCAAAGAGGAGAACAGAAAGGAGATGCTGGAGGGTTTCGATCGTGATAACTGGGGTCGGCCATATCGTGCGGTGCGTCAGAAGCAACGCTCGCTCCCCCCTTACCGAGACTCTCCAGCCCAGCTTCCTGCAGAAAGTGGTCGAGGGCCTATTCCCACAACGGTCGATGAACACGCCCGCGTCGATGGCTTATTCGGTCGGATAAGACGGGGGCACAGAGGTCAACGTGCCACCCGTCAGGGAATCGGAGGTAGGGGCGGCTGTTCTGCGAATCCGTTCAAAGAACACCGCCCCCGGGCTGGACGGAGTACCAGCCCGAGTGATGGCCCATTCCCTCGATCATATATCGAACCGCCTCAGGGAGGTGTTGGATGCTAGCTTGGCGTCCCGGAGCGGGAAGCTGGTCTTATTGAGGAAGCCAGGACGGCCTGTCGATTCGGTCGCAGCCTAAAGGCCCATCGTGCTGGACGAGGCGGAAAAATGGTTCGAGAGGGTGATCTCTGCCCGCATCGTCCGGCATCTTAGCGAGGTGAGTTCTGACCTGTCGGACGTCTATTTCGGGTTCCGAGAGTTCGACGGTCAATGCCGTGATGCGCCCGAGGGCCGTGACCGAAGAGGCGGTGAGCTTTGGCAGCGTGATGTTGGCGGTGTCATTAGATATCGCCAACGCATTTAATAGTCTGTCTTTCAGCTGCATCAGGGGGTGCCAGAGTACCTGAGGTGGCTGGTAGCAGACTATTTGGAGGAGCATCGTTTACGAGGATCGAGAGGATGCCTTGAGACGGCGAACCATGTCGTGCGGCGTCCCGCAGGGGTCTGTCCTAGGACCACTCCTGTGGAACGTGGGGTACGACTGGGTCCTTAGAGAGCGTCTTTGGGGCTGGGCGTGATTTGTTAAGCCGATGACACGTTGGTCACAGCTCGGGGAGCGAACTTCTAGGAGGCGGCATACCTGGCCACCAAGGGTGTCTCTCTGGTGGTCGGGCACATCGAGGCGCTGGGCTTGAGGGTGGTCCTGGACAAAACGGAGGCCCTGCTATTTCATGGGCCCCATCTTAGGCCGACCCTCGGCGCCTCCATAGTGTTCAACTTGGTCCTCATACCGGTTTGGGCCCAGATGAAATATCTGCTGAAATATATATCCTCGACGTGCTCGCCGAAGTTTATCGGCAGGTGACTGAATTCCAGGTGGTGAGTGGCATTCGCCCTCCACCCGAAGAGGTACGCGAGTGGCGTGAAGCCGCCCGTCGAGGTACGATGGTTCATTGGTCGTCGTGGCTAGAGGCTCCACGTGCTGGCTACGCAACCGCGGAAGCGCTCCAGCCGGTCATCTTAGAGTGGGAAGGGCGGCAGCACGGTACCCTTTCCTTCCGACTGGCGGAGGTTCTTTCCGGGCACGGTGGCTTCGGGAAGTACCTGCACTAGGTCTGCAGGAGGGAATTGAGTCCCGCCTGCCACGACTGCGACTACAGTGAAGACTCGGCCCAGTGCATGCTGGCGGTGTGCCCGCTTGTGCGCTGGGCCCTCGCTGCAGTCATCGGAGCAGTTCTCTCACTACCGGCCTTTGTACCCTCCTTGGCAGGTGGCAAGAGCAGTTTGACCGCGGTCGCGACCTTCTGCGAGGAAGTCATCTCGCAGAAGGAGGCGGTGGAGAAGGCTCAGAGAACGATCTCCACTCTTCCCGATCCGCCGCCGGTAAACTGGGCAGCGGAGGTGCACTTACCAGCGCCTCATACCGCCCTGGGTTTGCCCGCGGATGGTCGGGACGGGTTTTCCCCTCCATCCCCATTAGAGGCCAGCCGCGAGGAGATGACGTTACGCGTGTGCCGTATGTCGCCTAAATTGAGAGTTATTAGCATCAAACGGTGCCCGCTTCAGTGCAGGCAGGAGGTAGTGGGAGGGGTCTGGATGGCGTAAGAAAGCGGTTCCCGGATCCCTCCCGTCTCAAACGCAGAGGGGCACACCTTGTGGGTGGGTGGGGTGAAAGCCCGAGACGGTTTCAACAGGTACAAAAGATAGTTTTCAATATATTTGAGGGCACTGACTACCCAATAACGATTGCTATAGATGTTTGTGACCACCGGGACCGACGGCTTAACATGTTCTCTGAGGCAAGGGTGGGAAATACCGCCATCTTCTATACTCCAAGCTGCTACTAAGAATTTCTTGTAAGAAAAACTCAACAGCAGTCTGACCCGGAAATCGAACCCGAGGCCTCTTGATCTGCAGTCACTTACGCTAACCACTAAACCAACGAGACAGTATATATTCCAATAAAGAATAAAAAAGTTTGAAATTGAAACCAATTTTTTCAATTTTTTTAAATTTAATTACGATAAATTTTTACATCTAACATCATAAAATAGTTTAAATAAGACGATAGTGAGGATCATTGTGATTCATCACAAACTATTACAGCGGCATATCAATTACTGTGTGTGTGTGTGTGTGTGTATATCCCAAATTTATACCAACCCATTAATCAATCAGATATATTTTTACACACAAAGCTTTAGTTATATAACGTATAGCATATGCTACGTTTGTAGTAGACAATTATAACACATTGCTCATAGTATTTGTGCTCGCGGTAAAGATAAACCAGATCTGAACACTTGAAATATAAAGGTATTTGAACATTAATTAAATAAATACAAGTAGAGTATAAAAATAGTACTTTATACAACAGATTCGGTAATAGAAATCGTGATGTAGTTACGATAAAATGTTTTTAATTGAAACAGGTTTAACGCATTCCTCCTTTTAGAAGTTTTCTTTGATTTTTTTAAATATTTGTTATAGTTTAGGTATTCTTAAGGAAGAGATAGTTATACCGTTAATAGTCAATCTTTACACACATGAATAACATTAAAATGTCTGTTTATATTTTCAAATTAAGAGCTTTTGACTATATGCATATATATGTAGCTTCATTAGTATTAGTAAGCTACTTTTATTAGTACCTTAGGCTACTTTTATTTTAGTTTGTTTTTGTAGACATACAACAAAAACACCGGGTAGCAACGCGTGGCAAAGCTAGTCCCTTAAATAATACAAAACTATTTTTAAGTATTTAGACTATAACCATGTATTTATCTTTATTTTTTTATTTTAAATGTAGTTGTCAACTTGTGAGATTTCAAACAATAATTGGTATAATTGACCTAAAGCACATTAAAAAAAAAACCATAATCGCAATGTCAGTAAGCCCTGTTGCAGTAGCAAGAAAATTGTATCATCGCATATTTCATTTTATAGAGGACTTGAGCATAAGACTTTCCAGATAATATGGTTCTTAGAGGTCCAATTTTGCAATACAGGTATTAAGAAAACATGTATTAACACAGAAGCTATTCGTTTTGTGCAAACATTCGTTTCAATTGAAATGAAAATAGTTCTTCGAGTTGAGGTTTAGTTTAGCAGTATTGAAGCTCCTTAAAAAGGAATGCAAATCCTCATTTCAAGCTAAGCTGCATTAAATAGACGAAGCACCATTTTGTGGCTTAGATAAATAGTCATGTGGTTTTGGAACTTAATTCAGTTTAGTTTAGGGAGTTAATAATAATGAGATAACTTATAATTTAAATTAGTAGTAGAACAGAAATCTCAGAAAGTTAAAATGTAATTTTATTCTAGTTAATATGAAGCTTCATTGTGTATCTAAATTCAGTTAATTCTTAAAATAGTATCAAACTTACCATTATTCAATATTGTTAAAAAGATATTATCCTTTTTTTATTCTCACCATCAATTGTTTTCCATTTTTACAGTTTTAAAAGTATAGTATATATAGTCTGGTATAACAATCACTAATAGATAAACACTGAATAAAAAATATTTTCATCTTATTTTCATTGTGCAAATTATAAAACAATACTATTTATAATACAATAGTACTTACATAAACAATTTTAAAAAATAAAGAGTTCATGGGCCTTGATTTTTATTTAAGACAGGATTTCTTGGAATTCTTTCCCTAATGCTTTGATCGCCTTTTTCGTACAAACACTACGTGGACGGCCAGATCTTTTTCTGTTACGAACAGAGTAGCTTTCATTGTACCTATCAATAGCCCGGTAACATTCGACTAATACCATGCGTATGGAAGGTTTAAACAAATTGTATTTGGCTCCATACCTGCTTTATATAATGCAATTACAGCGATTCGGTTCTCTTTATCACCCAATTCCATTTTAACATCATAAAATATTTTACAACACATTGGAGAGAAAATAAGAAAACACAATGAACAACTGCCTTGTTGGTATGTAAGCGTAAGCGACTGCAATTTAAGAGGTCTTGGGTTCGATTCCCGGGTCGGACTGCTGTTGGATTTTTCTTGCAAAAAAATTTTAATAGCAGTCTCATATATATCGTTATTGGGAATTCAGTGCCCTCAAATACACTGACAATTAGTTCAACCTTCAAATTCAGTACACCTTTAGGGTAGCGGAGGTCCGATGCCAGTCGCTCTATGTAAAAACTGATATTCAGGTAAAACCGGTGGAACTAGTAATCGACCCCAAATAATCCTGGGAATAATAAATTGGGAATGAACAATCGTAAAAAAATACATATTCCAAATTAAAAATAATATTTTGTTTATTTTTATTGTAGTCAGTCTAGGTATTTAGATCAATAAGCACTCAAGCTAAATGAATCTACGCATCAACAAATCGTATTTTCCCATACTCTTTACACAACACAGAGTAGTGTTCATGAATATGGTCCGACCTAATGAGCCTTCCAAAACGGTATATCCTAGGGCTAAGCGTTAAGAAGACCGGAGATAATTTAAGACGGTCAGTCTCTTGCAAGAAATTAAGTAAGGAAAGCTAACGATTGACTGAAGAATTTACGCAACGCCAAATGAGAATACCCTTTGGTAACAATACATCTGAGAGAGATTCAAAGAATTTCTTTGTAACGAGTTTAGGTAAGATTCATGTGAGTAATTATTTTAATAAAAAAAATTGTAGCTAACGACTTTATACGAAATGTTTGTATAAATAAATCAATTAAGACGATAAACTATTTCATAACAAATCTATTGTATCAAATTTGAAATTGTATTGTTACGGGCTGTAATGGCCGAAAAATAACAGAATATACTTTTTGTTTAATCGTCAACCATGTACATTTTTTATCTGTAAAAAGCTTAAAGCAAAAGGAACGCAAATATTCATAGTATGCAACGCAAGAATTCTGTAATCTATGATATCAAAGACCAAATTTTCTTATTTAAAATAATACATATAAGATTAATATATCGAGAAGTACTATTTTTCGTATCTTACACACACGAATTCCCAATCTTTTTATTTAGCGCCTGTGGACTAAAACTAATTTAAATTAGTACAGTAATACACGGGGTAAAATAAAATAACAATAATTTAGTACAGAATACTTTTTTTTCTAATGTGTTGAAACTTTTGGAATTGCCTTTTCTGTCTATATTTGTATTTAAAAACCAAGCTACAACAGCAAAAGCCTTCAACTGTTGCGTTCAGCTACTCGGGTAATGGTTTGTGTAAATAGTTTCAGGGCTTCAAATTTAATTTAAGCAGAGTTGTGAGAAATGGTTGATACTTAAATTGTTGTTTATTTTACTACTCCCCCAGCAGTACAAGTTTATTTATTTTTGGTACTTTCTGTAAAACCAAAGTTGAGCAAATTTTTTAGATTAGAGAAATATGTCTTGGTAATATAAGTATTTTGAACGATTAATATCTATAGTTGTAGAGATAGATAAAGCAATAACTATCATCAAATAGTCTATAATAGTCTTACTGACTCTCTCTTTATTAAACTATCAAATTTTAGAGGCCATGCTCACCATTTTAGAGACCACTATGAGTCTTTATATCATAGTATCTAAGATTGCACGGATGGTATAGTGGCTCAAGCGGTCACCAATTTCTTCTGAGTTGAAGGTTGTGGGTTCAAACCTTACATAGGGTCACATTTTGCGTGATTTATAAATTATTGTTAGTCTGAGTATAGATGTTCTTTGTATCCGTCTCATATGTGTCTGTAAGGTCTTTGTGATACAGAAATATCCTTTTTGCGGTAGTTTTCTAAAAAAAAAAACAAAAAAAAAATGTTGTTACTTTATTACCTTTAATTATTTATTTCTTCGTGTTGTAGAAACTTAAAGAATACTATAATATCATAGTCCTTGCTTGAATAGCCTATTTTTATCTAATATCAAGGTGAATCATTGTCTTGATGTTGCTAATATCTTGATTTGTCTGTCAGTCTGTCGATATCAAAGAATGAGCTAAGACAGACGAAAAGTAATACTATAGATAATACAATAGCCAATGTTTATCTTAAAGAGGGTACTGTTCATATTCCGTCTTTCTTACTTCATATCCAGTATTTTATGTATCTTATAAACAAAGATGATATAATAAGTACTTATTTGGGACATCTGACACACATCGCTATTTAGATTGCCTAAAAGAATACTTAGATACTTGATTTTCTAACCCAACCCGCACTTGGCCAGCGTGGGGACGTATGGCCTTAACCCTCTTCTGAGAGGAGACCCGAGCCCAGCAGTGGGATATTATGGGTTGTTGATAGATTGATTGATTTTCTAAATACATATCAATTGTAAATATAAAATACACCAAAACTCTGAAACAAATATTTGCAGATCATACACACATTTGCGCCGATTCGGAAATTGAGCATGAGACTTTAAGCACAGCAGTTGAATATGCCACCACTGCTCTATCGAACTCTCATACGGCATTCTTTATATCAGTTACCACATTTCACAGCCAAATTAACTGAATAATACATGAGCATTATTTAGTTGATGAAATTGACCTTAAAATGAATATAAATTGTGGAGCAGGCACACTAGAATGACCATTGTCAGTGTGACATTTGGGCCACGTCATAAGATTTGAGCGGCACACACTATGTATGATATATTTTTAAGATCTTAAAATTTATTTTAAATACCATCAATGAGTGATTTAATTTATAGCACTTCATAAATCTTACTCTTGTCATTCTCGAAAACCTATAATTAATCAAATGCCGGATATAGACATCTCTATAGTTATGTTAATATTGGATAAGGCGTCAAATTATTTTTTTTCAAATTATAAACCAAATCACATGAGTTTCCAGATTTATATGCATACAGTTTTTCAATGTATTCTGAAACCATATAACCACATTAGTTTCAACGCAAGGCAGATCATACTCTTAAATAAAAAAATCGAGTGAGTTATTTTAATACAATGTTTAATACTACAATTCTACGCTGTCAACTATCGTAATATCCTTCTGTTTTGGCGACGAAATATATAAAACTACGGTTTCATTTCGCGTAACAAATTCGTGGACAGTCGTAAACTGATCACATTCGACGCCACCCATCCTGTATATTATGCTCGTAGCCTTCGTGTCTATCAATCCCGCTATTATCAGTTAATAAAGTGGGATACCTATTACGTTTGGTTGGTCCAAGATAACCGCGATTTTTACTAGGTCTCCTGTTGTGGTCTAAGAATAAAGAAAGCTATCAGATTCCTACAAATGTTAAAGAGAAGAAAACTATAAGAGATGAGACTTTCCAGTCAGTTTAGTGATGTATCTTAATGTCATAAAAGATCATTTTTGCCTGCCTTTTTATATAGCGTCTTTATATTATGTATTACGTAATCTTCGCCTTGAAATTATGTTCTTATTTCTTTTATATCTGATTTCCTATTCATGTAATAAGACATTCATACCAAATAAAGAAAGATGACATACACGTATGTCATCTTTCATTATTTCGTTCAAAAACACACACCGTCTACCATTACTTTTATTAAATTCCTTCGTCGTTGTTATCTGTTTTCATTTTCTGGAATTGACAAGACTATCCTTATCTGGCCTCCTCTGTTATACGTTAAAGCGAATTAAAGAATTTTACATTAAAATTAAGTAGTGATCGAAATTCCACCAAAATACTTTTAAATAACTCAATTATAATACTAAAGTTTATTAGTATTAACACAGCACAAAATCAAAATGCAGTTTTACAATATCCCAGTAATTTACAAAAAAAAAAATTATACGCTATTAACATTTGATAATTTCAAATGTTGTTAAGTGACGTGGCATTGATGATATGTCTTCATAAATGTTTCTGTTGTAGGTAGCTAATGTACGGAAAGACAATTAATAGAGTGGATTATAATTAATATACATAATTTATACATACATTACAAATTAAACCTCCAAGACAACGGAATACGGGAAAATTGATTAACGTAATGTAGGTTGTACGATGCGTTTAACAAAATGGGTGGACTCTCAGCATTAACTGCTATGGGCATGGTCCATCTCAATACTAATTTTCAGTGCCCATTGTCGACCTGACACTGGTTTTTTTAGCTTTCTGCACTCTTCTTCTTGATAAACTTTAACTGTGTCAAATTTCGTTCTCCTTCGTTTGCAAAAAATTCGTAAAAAGGGTTACAAAGATTTTTCTTATTGTATTTTTAAAAAAATAGATACTTAAAAATTGTCATAATTTCTAATCTTAAACTAATAATCGTTGCTTAAAAATAATCTTATTACTTAAATCTTCCTAAATTCAAATTTTTATCTAATTCATATGAAGTTTGACGCATTATTTACATCCAAATACCGTGCCTTTTATCAGTTTTCTACTACAACAAAAAATACTAGAGGAAGGCGAAAAAGCATGTAATAGACGAAACATTAAATAGTATTAAATTTTAATTTCAAACAAACATTCGAATTGCAATCAAAAACTATACATCAGCTTTACATTGACTTACTGTTTGTGCTTTATTGGTCGTTTAAATAATGAATGGCTCTCAGCAGTACATTCTATACAACATTTACAGTATTTAGTTTTCACAGTAAAGCAAACATGTTATATAATAATGTGAGTCCATGGATGGCGTACTATTTTAAGCGCCTTGTCGCTTCAAATTAGACAAACTAAAAACTCAAGTAAACAAAACTTTTAATGTGTTTCCAATGAATAAACTAAAATATAAAAAGAAGAAATCAGGTTTCAAATTTACTATAAACTCCAGCTCTCACTGAGTTATAATGTAAAATAATAATATTCTCACAAATCCTACACACGGCCGTTTGATCCCAAATAGGCAAAGCCACTATGATCACCAGACTTCTCATAAACATACTCATACATTTGATCATGTCATAATCTTCAGTAATGTGCATAAGCCCACAAAGGTTTCCGAGTTGGTACGACCAGCTCTGCCCCGCGGCGTTGCCTGCGATTGTTGTTATACCGCGGGTAACACCGAGGGACTTAGCTAGTAACCTATGAATAAATAATGTAGATATTTAATATGAAATAATTTTGAAAACATGAACTAACCAGAACCTTTGTTAATAGTTTTAAGTAAAAAACACAAATATATGCTTTCCTCAAAATTTAATTTTACCAGATTATTTTTTAATATAGTTCAATATTGTATAGGCAATATTGAGGTCAAGGTTTAATGTTATGAAATACCTAGGCCTCCTAACTTCGTTTTAATTAGTCTTTATACCTTACCTAACAAGCAATTATTGCTTTATTAATAATATAATAATAATACAAAGTGTGTGGAATTTCCATAAGACGGTAGTTATATTGGTGTGATTAAAAATAATTTATTAGCTGCAATATGGACTTTACATTGCAATAAATACAATCTTCCAACTAAAGTTATCTTTATAGACATTTTGTATTAATATTTTACAACAAACATTTTCTTAATCATTTTATTAAGTGAATTTTATTAAACTATCCTAAAACTATACTGAAAAATTTAATATTAAAAAACCATTTAAAAAATAAAAATATTATTTATGTGTTAAATAACAGTTAATCAATTGAGATTAGCCTATTGGTTAAATGGTTACCGATCCTGGTTGCTTATTTTGAGAATATTGGGCTAATCTTAGGTTATGAATCTGTTTTTGGGGTTCGGTTCCCACACAAGATTAATATTGTACATGTTCTTGATAGGTTAACTGTTATATTTAAATAATCTATAACTTGTCGTTTATAAAAGTCATGGTTTCTATTATTGTCTATTTAAGGATGGTCTCCCTAGTGCTCCTCTCATGAGATCTTTAAGGACACACGTGGTCCTTAAATATTGGACGGTTAACGGCTCTATAAAAGAAATACAAACCATTGTCAGAGCTCATACAATGTTATTCATTTTGAATTTCAAAGATATTCTTTTAATAGATGGCCTCGGAGGTTTCTTAGAATGTAGTGTAATTTATTATTTTCTTTTATCAATTTCAAGTTTATTTATCAAAGAATAAATTATTTGCATCCTTTTAATCTATCCCTTATTACCGCTGACAATGATCTGGATTATCTAGTTATATAGGAATATTCATCTTATTTAATAAAACGATCTCCGTCCTCTATAAGCGCAAGCGTGAGGGTGACAGGTGAAGCCACCTGGTTCCCCGGCCTGTAATACCCGAAATGGCTTGCGGCTTTTCCAGCAGGTGGTATCCGAGAAATTTTCACACGGAAAGAAACGGGATGGTTTGGGCTCTTTGGGGGAGGCCTTATTTCAGTAGTAGACGGCAGTAGGCTGAAGTAAGTATACCACACGCTCTAGAAATGGTATTATTCATTTTTTTTCAACTAAAATGAAGAGAGACAGGGAACAGCAGGTAGTTATATAAAATCGAAGTAATACTACTAAGACTATTAATACTGATTAGTAGGTTTTAGTTGAGACAGGGACTGGTAGACACAACACAAATTTAATCTTACTATGGGTACTAGAGTCTGACTATTACTGTATACTTTTTAAAATCTTTATTTACGGAACTTAGACACAATTTTGACCATGTCGCTCTAATGTGTACTTAAACCTACGAAAATGTTGTTCTATAAAGAAATGTCCTTAATTTGACTTTAATAATAATTTTAATTACTGATCGTGAAGCATGTAAAATTTGGAGATATATGAAAATGAAATTTGGTAGAGAGGTCGCGAAGACTTAGAATCACAACTCAAGAATGACTTTATTTCACCTTTGTACAGTACTTTACCTTTTTGTGTATGAAATACATTATTAATTTCTAGTACAATAATATTTCTTGAACATGTAAACGTCCAACCCGTTTCTTGACACGTGCTTCGTTTATTTAAAGCATTTATTTATCAATTGCGGCCTTGGAGGGTCCTTAATTTGTTGACCTTCATGATTGACATGAACGCACTAACTACTTTAAAAAGTGATCGAAGGTTAAAACCTTCGATCACTTTTTAAAGTAGTTAGAATTGACAAAACGGGGATAGAGACAGAATGTAGACATATGTATATGGCGTATTGTAGCTACTTCTACGATCTATATTAATTGTGAATATTATCGGTGAAATAAAATAGATTTTAATTTATTATTTATTATTTCTACTTTAACCCTAATAAAGTAATATTAAAAATATAAATATGTGTTAATTTACTACACTTTCACGTCAAAACCACTAAACAAATTCAAAAAATTCTTACACCAATGGAAAAAATTAAGTGGCTAGCTGTTAATGTATGGCGAGTAACATAACCTATTTCATACCGCGATTTCAGAAACGTACGCGGGTGAAACCGCTGGGAAAAGTTAGTAAGTAATAAACCAGACACAGAAAAATGATCTTACTTATATTGATTCGAATTCATTAAAGGATGTCAACAATGCGTAGAGAAGTCTGTTTAACATGGAATTTTTTCAACTAGTTCCTTTAAGATTTACGTTAATGTCGTTGACGCCGTTGCAAAAATTCGCATTAGGACTTGGCTCCATTCTTCAATCCAAAGAGAATATTACTCTGTTAGAAAACTAACAATAGTACCGAACCTTGAAACGTGTATTAGTTATTTTTTATATAAAAGCTGGCGTGTGCTTGGAAATAAAATGTGTTTTCATTCTGTTTAAAAGCTCTCCGAGGAATACAAGGTTCGATGTAGCGGTCAAATATATAAAACTGGCACAATGCTGCTTTTCTGTCTGCTTCTAGTTTTACGAAAAGGCTCGATGATACAATAAAACACACATATTCTAAAGAATTCAGTGGACACGTTCAATCAATCATTCAATCATCAGCCCATCGCAGTCCACTGCTGGACATNGTCAGTGGACACGTGTCAGCCCCTTTTTTAAACAAATTTATTCAGTTTTATACAAAATGGTAACAGGTTCTAGGTGAATAAGGCGAAGGTCCTTTTATTTTACGACTTAACATGATGTGTCTTCCGGTACTTTAGAGGTCAACTTGGCTATTTTACAACCCTAGATAAAATCTTTGAGATCCTCAAAGGAAGACGGTATTTGGGTGAGTATATTCATCAGTTTTCTCCCGAATTATTAAGAATCGTATGGGGTTAATAACCTTACCCAACTTTTGTGAACTTTCGAACGGGCCCAATGTCACTATATATTGAATGTAGTAGATAGAGGCCTTGAATTCCCAGAATAGCTAGTGAGCACGGCAATCATGGGCCGATTCACGCTGCTTTAAAGAAATTTCGAAAGAATAGGAAAAATACTGCGCGACATTTATTTTGTTCACAAGTACTAACTTCTTCTATTCATGTGAAGACGAGACGACGACGTCGGCGAGACATTTATTATACGAAGTGACACCATTTTATATATACTCGCATCGTAACACGCTAATCAATGATACAGGACACAGCATTGCTAAGAGAAGGAAAGATTGCCACAAACCCGTCTAGACAGCTTAGCGTAGTAGGCCAAAACCACCTTTTTAATGAGAGGTCTAGCAAAGGACTTTTAACGACTGGTAATGTTCAATTTCAATTTATTCTTTTGTAGAACTGAGAATACTTCCAACACCAGTATTAATCTTCCATCAACTCTAATAATAAAATACACTTGTCTTAAATATTAAGTATACATATCGTATGAAAGAGCCAAAATATTAATTTACCAAAACGATCTCTATCGAAAGGTGATATTATTCATATGATAGCAGCCGGTTTTGTGTGAAATAGAATATTTTTATACACGAGCCGTCAAACATGGGTTGAAGTCAATAAATAAACATTACAAAGTACTAAATAAACACAAATTTGCGGGGTATTAGTATTTAATTAACACTTTAGTGATACTTTACCATAAAAGGAAGTAAAGTAATACTTAACACTTCAATAACTAATTATTTCACTTTGCACGAGTACGGCAACGTGTTATGAATAAAAAAAATTAAATTAAAGAGAATTGCATGAAATGAAGTGCATTTATCATTTATCCGTGCTTCATGTCCGTGCTTCTAGAAGATTTTCAGGTAGAGTAATAAATATCTTAGAGTTAAATACTTGTATTTTGTAGGATGTACAAGGATACTCTTTGCGGTTTTTCCACAGACTATAATTTATCATGAGTTCTACTTTGACATTCTATTGGTTAACAGTATTTCGCTTAAAATAAGATGCTAAAATCATTTCCCAAAAAAAGATTAAAAACCCCCTACGCTAGCACTTAATCATACTTCAAAAAACCTTACATCATTTTGGAAAATAGCTAATACTCTACCACTGATCGACCGACATTAACCTAAAATAGATAAGGATCACCGTAAGGAACTAGCTTTCAAATGAAAAAACTGCATCGAAATCGGTCCATCCATTTGAGAGCTACGGTGCCACAGATAGATACACACACAGAAAGATATCGACGTCAAACTAATAATACCTCTTTTCTTCCGTCGAGGGTAATAAAATAAAGAACTATCAAAAATAGGGTCTAGTAATTGAAAGATGAAAACACTGCACCAAACCAAATAAATTAAGATGGGTAAGTAGAAAAGATGTTACAAGGACACTCTTTAGCCTTCCTTGTCGTAAAAACAATAGATATTTCGGTCTTCCCATAGTAATAGTATTAAGAATAGTAAAAGTAATGTTTTAGATTTTGAGGGATATATAAGGTAAAATATATTGACCTTACCTTACCTTAAATGCTGTTTTTTAATTTACTAATGACTTGCGTAAAAGAATTGAAGTCGAAACTATTAAAAATTCGAAACACTGGCAAAGTAGATGTGACGAAACATGCACAGAGATATTCCTCTATATTCCTAACTTTTTATTTAACCTTAAATATTAAAGGTACAGTATTCTTATAACACAATTAGATATTAGATTTAACTATCTAATAAGGAGGGTGCAACGCCTGACAGCGACGCGGAAGGTTACTCCGCCCCAAGCTGTGAAGTGACCTTTATGTCTTTATAGAGGTCTTCTATCAATATAAAGGTCGCCCTTCGGGTGTGAGACCAGTCTGACATCTCTAAAATATAGACGTGTTTAAAACCGTAAATACATTATACGAGTACCTTTATATTTATGAATAAAACTTACTTACGTTTTTGTTCTAAGTAAGTTCTTTAGCTCATAGCCCAGTTGCACTCGGTGATTAGAAACAATCACCGAGGGTAAGCAACAACGGCGCGTTCAGTACCTGGATGGGTGACCGCTGGTGGCATGTTACCATGAGCGTCTCCGTGATTTGGAGGTCACGTTAAGCAGCCAGTCCCGATTGTTATCATACGATAACAGTCTTGAAGCTTAGTTGGAGGCCTTCGGGTGGCTTAAAAACATCCAATGGCAAAATGCGTAGCCACAACGTATTCATGCCAGTCCCCAACCAACACTTGGCCAGGGTGGGGACGGATGGCCTTAACCCTCTCCTGAGAGGAGACTCGAGCCCAACAGTGGGACATTATGGGTTGTGGATAAAGTTCTTTATTAAATATTAACTATACTGTCTATTGTGTATATCCATATCCATACCATACCATACAGACTCTGAGCCTAACAGCTAAGCCAGAGTTTGTAGGTGTGATTCTCTTATCAGAAGAAAATATTGAATGATGAGCCCAATCATTCGTCTTATAGCTAGCTACTTTACATAGAGATATGTGAAGAAGTTAATTTAAAATGTATGCATTAAAACTGATGCCAATAGACTTACCTCTTACGTACATGAGACCGAACTTTTAGTCATCAAAATTTAATTTATAATGTGCCTGTGTCTCATCATCTTACTAGTACTTATTATTCCCAAGATTATTTGAGGTTGGCTACTAGGTCTAACGGTTTTACCTGAATATTAGTTTTTCCACGGAGTAACTGACATTGGAACTCCGCAAATCAGAAAGTGAACTGAATTCGAAGATTGAACTAGTTGACTATATATTTGAGGCCACTAACTTATCAATAACGATTGCCATAGATAGATGTGCATAACAACCGGGATCGACGGCTTAACATCCTCTCCGAGGCATAGGCGGGAATCACCGCCATCTTGCTTCTGTCTACCCCGGTATAATAGACCTAAGACAAAATCATAAAAATACATTTATGTTTTGTGAAAGACTTTAAAAAAAAAGAAACAAAGTTTTATGAGTTTCAGTATAATGTCCACTCTTTATTGCGGATTAATATATAATGTGTAACATTATAGCAACACAAATATTATTTAAGGCGCTCATAGCCCAGTTGCACTCGATGATTAGAAACTATCATCGAGGGCAAGCAACGATGGCGCGGTCAGTACCTGGATGGGTGACCGCTGGTGGCATGTTACCATGAGCGTCTCCGTGATTCGGAGGTCACGTTAAGCAGTCGGTCCCGGTTGTTATCATACGATAACAGTCGTGAAGCTTAGTTGGAGGCTTTCGGGCGGCTTAAAAACATCCAACGGCAAGATTTACGTAGCCACAACGTATTCTTGCCAGTCCCCAACCCGCACTTGGCCAGCGTGGGGACGTATGGTCTTAACCCTCTCCTGAGAGGAGACCCGAGCCCAGCAGTGGGACATTATGGGTTGTTGTTTAAATATTATTTTCTTTAAGTATCTTTCAATAACAGTAAAATCTCCTTCGAAACTATATAAAATGTTTAAGTAATCTAAAAACTGTACACTATCGAAAGACACAACACTCAAAATGCGAAAAATTAAACTACATTCAATTACCAAAATTGCATCTTAAAGCATATAATAAAAACCCACACATATATTTAAAGTGACCACAAGCTTTAGAGATAGTAATGTTACGTGGTTCTATACCACGCTGTTTGTTTTT
Source organism: Hyphantria cunea (assembly GCA_003709505.1). NCBI lineage: Eukaryota > Metazoa > Arthropoda > Insecta > Lepidoptera > Erebidae > Hyphantria > Hyphantria cunea. The sequence continues at coordinate 712,134 of PKRV01001230.1, forward strand.
GTTATACCTGGGACTGAGGCCTTGCTTAATTTGGTAATGTATTCCAATTGAACCTGAAACTAATTAAATATCTACAACACATACATCTACGATAACATGATCTTTAATCACACTTTAAATTTACACCTTTACGCTTTTGACTTAATTCTGTAGTGAGTTGTTCATACCACGTACCATATACTTGAATTGAATTGAATGAAATACATTATGGACGTAGAAATTCTGTTCCTTATGTTTTAGAAAATTCAAGAAAAAAGATAGATATACTTTACATTTTTAATTCCGATTTTTGTTTTACAATCGATTTATTTTAATCGATTTGGACGTATTACATAAACTGGGAATTCAAAATAAAATTTTCGTATAGACGTTGACAAGTAATGCCACTCTTTTGTATTCGACACCAAGCTTTAATATTCTTTGGCGGTATTTGTTCATTTTATTATTTATATATTGACACCAACCGAAGACCGCTTATCCTTTTATTAACAGCCTAGTTTTATTGCCACATAAGCGATGACGTGAGCACTTACAAGCCATATTTATTTGTCGTTTTGTCGATGAGTACGATAATTTAGCGATTATCGGATATACAGTAAGATTTCATTGTACTGAGGCAGTGATACTCCGTAATGTAGAACAGAAACTTTTGATGGGTCACGGGTTATGTTCGGAGCTGTGAATTATACTAAGATATGTTTTTTGGAAACAACTTCTCGTTTATTCACTTAGATTGGGTTGTGCAGTAATTATTGATAAGCGTTTACAATGAACCTATCACCGTCCAATGTCTATAGCTAAACGAAAGTCTCTCCCAAAAGAAGGATACCCATGTCTTTAGGAGGTGTGACAAGTCATAATTTAATCCTAAATTACGGACACTCCACCATTATATTTTACATACTAACAAATATTATACATAAGTAACACTTGAATAAAGGAAAATTGATCTTGCTTTTTGCATAATTATTTGTCCTTAAGTAGGGTATAAATATTGTGGCTATAGGCCTCCATGAGACAAAATAAGTCCTCTTCTCTCTTTAATTTGTCTAAATTCTCTACTAAGCACAAAGTTCAAACAGTGCCTTGAACACATTAATAATAATAATAATTCTTTATNGACATCACATTGAAGGGGCTTTATTTATAAATCATCCTTCATGTGGCTCATACCCTTGAAAACTATAAAATATTTATTTGTAAACATTTGAAATTAAACCGGAAATACGTCAGCTTAAAGCTCGGTTGAAACGTACCTGGATGAAAGATGAATTAACTTCAAGCGAATTTTAGAACGTTTATTAAATTCCATTTGTTTTGGGTTAGCCCTTGTTACTAAATATTTAATTTGTTCAAAAATTTTGCTTCTAACCTTATGGATGAAAGGTTGATACGACCAGCTTTAGACATCTTCTCACTCAAGAGATACTAGTGTGCTGTATGGAGAACCAACCTTGGCCCAAAATTAGCTTCCAAACAAACTGCAACGGTTTGACTTCATTAGCATTATCTGGCAAATCCTGGATAAATAGTAGATGACAAAAAAACACAGATTGTAAATGACAAAGGCTGAAGTTAAGCCTGGTTCGTAATCATTAGATCACATTATTTCTATATTGTTTTAGATTGATCAGAATTGAGGTGTTGACATGACTGTTTAATTTATTAAATTTGGGTATCATATTCAAATAACATTGCGCAGTTTAGGTATGTTCAAAATAATATAATAGAACATTGACAGTAATTAAAGTTTTAGGCATCAATTATCTGAATAATTTCTCTTTTTTTTTGTTGACTGGTTGGATAGTCTTTTCGGATCTCTAGCTCCACCAAGACTCAGAAACCAGGTATGTGGTGATTCAACAAAAAACCACCCCGACGGTGAGTCTCATGCGCCCTGCTCTGAGGAGGACCCGGAATATATTATTACAGGGAAAACTGGGCTTCCTCCTGCCTGTCGTTAAATTTTGCGGCCTCCTGCCGCTGACCATTTCCATCAATCTGCTACCAGAGGTTCCTACTCTCTGGTAGCTTGCGGTCCTGTCAGCGGATGCTATCGCTGCTGACGTCTACGCTCGGAATCGACCTTCTCCCAATTCCGTTTAGCGGTCTCTGTCTGGAGCATTAAATCCTCACAGAAAGAGACCACTGCGCCGCAGTCCTCCTCACCCGTCAATTCGATGACTCTTCTTGCTGAATTTTAACCGTGATATCGCGTGGAGGTTTCAACACCATAGCAATTCTGATATAAATGATTTCAACTTAAACGAAATACCTTTCAGTGGTATTAGCATACATTGATTGTTTTACTAATCCAATAATTTGGTTTATAAATTAAAATATGCTCCATTATTGTCTCGTAAAAAAATTTACGAGCGTTTTGGACACGGCCACAAACTCTGGTCAAAATAGCTTAGTGGTTCCACGACTACACTTTCCATCGTCACTATATGTGAGTCGAACTAAAAACAAAGAACTGATTTGAACAATTAGTTTCGTTCAAAGAATTCACTTTGAATGTTACCTCGACATAGACCAAGCGGTTTTTTAATCGTTCAATAGAAACAATCCTTACCCAAAGTGCCCAACGCCTCCGGCTTCACTGAATCCCTTGAAAATGAAGAATAAATTGATAAAAGCAATACTATTTTTGAAGAAAAACGTCCATTACCTTTCACTCAATATAGAACCATATATCTGAAATACAAGAGTTATTTTTGGTTGAACAAGTTCTTTTCAGTTATTTAATGTCCAGTTTTATTATTTCATAATACCATTATAAATACCCTAGCGGTGTTCCTTGGTTTTTTATAGAAATTATGTCATTATTGTGTTGTACATTTTTAAGTTTTCGCCTTTGAACAAGTGAAGACTGCACATTGTTTTCACTAATTTTAAGCCCCATTTTTATGGGCACTGACATGAATTACGGCTTTTCCAACGGTACGTTTTTTGTCAAAATTCTTCAGAATAATTTACAAGAGTCATAAATTATTTTCAATTGCAGTAAGTAACACGTTATTCTAGCAATTTATGAAAGAACTGTTTACTGTAAATTGAAAAATCCTAAGATTAATAAAGTACTAGCTTTTACTGGTAGTTTTGTGGTGACCATGTTAACAAAATCAAACATTTTATTGATATTATTATTGCCATATACTAATGTAGACTATTATCCATAACAAATTTCATCAGAATTGTTTAAGCAAATATGGCGAAATTCAGTAATAAATACTAAAGATTCTGTACTCGCAAAAATTAACGTTTAATATTTGTATCACTGCACAGTTGGGCGAGCTGAGTGTTGTAAGTTCAAACTCCACGTGGGACTACACTTTATTTTGTTCTTAATCTTTTAGTATAGTTTTTGTCTATTTCATGTGTGTTTGTAAAGTTCCCTATGACGCAAAGTCCTACTGAAGAAGTTGTTTTTTAAAAAAGAGAAAAAAGAGAGAGAAATTACTGAAAAACAAAAAAATATTATATGATGAAATATCAGGAACTTAAAATATAAAAGAAATAATCTCTTACTGAATAAATTACTGCTCTATACTGAATGGGTGAGTACTTTATTCAAATTGCAACAGACAACACTGTAGATTCCTTGACTATCCAGTGACTGGGTGTGGAATTTTCTTAAGAATGTATAAATCAGTAGGTATAATGCAGTAGGAATGTTGCATTTCATCTTATCCCTTCTATGTAAGATATTTTGCTAGATGTTGAACAACCTTTACCTATCTCGATTAATTAATAGTACCTGGATGACGGAGCTTAACTCGGTGTTTTAATTTGGTAAATTTTCTGAAAATGATCCTAGCTAGATTGGTTTATCGCCCCTAAAACCCCCTGTACACTAAATTTCATGAAAATCTTTGAAGTCGTTTCCTAGAATAAGATTATATTGTTACAAGAATTGCTCGTTTAAAGGTATAAGATTTAGTATATATGATACATCTACATTAATTTAGTAATATTCTGTATCATTTAACCCTTTCATTAACCACTCACACCACAGTATTATGTTTAATAACAAAATAGTAGACAAACATAATACTAGTCACAAAGGAGTATTTTAGTTTTTTTTCTATTTTTATAAATGTCTGAAAAATATATGCTAAACTTGAACCTAGACATAAATCTATATACATAGTACCTGATATTTATTTTCGTTGTAAACTCGCTCAAAAATGTCTAAGAGTTTATGTTCCAAGCAACAACAGATTTATCGCATATATTTATTCTACGAAGCTGTCAATCAAGTGTCGTATTATTGCTGTAATATATTATTCAGTTAATGTTATTTATGCTTTCACTAACTTTAGTGCGCGTGTTTATCGGCTATTGTGGTAAAGAATGGCCTATGTCCTTCCTCAAGAAACAAAGTATCACCTCGTCAAATTTCATTATAATCGATATTGCACTTTAGCCGTGACTGTCAACAGAGTTAGTTTCGAATTTATAATATTAGTACTTACAACTTATAACATTAAATAGCAATCTAATTCCAAATTAATATTTATGCATTATCTATAGTAATACAATAAAGTTGAAGAGTTGTTTGTTTGATTGTTTATTTGAACACGGTAATCTCTAAAACGAATTTCCAAAAAAGTTCCACTACGATCTCTCAGGATCATGACTAGTGAGCACAAACGCAGATGAACTCGAGGGGAACGACTGGTGTAAAATACAGTGATATAATTGGTCCCTTTTTTTATTGAATTTTCTCTAAAGCTATTAAATTTATTATATGCCTGATTACACGACCGTCGCGCCTCTTTTACGGACAAATGTTACTCATTTTTTATTTTTTAAAGCTCATTTTTGTAAGTATTCATTTTTATGGTTTCAAAGCTAGCTGTTGTCTTTTTAACTAGATATATATTTTCCGCGTTACTTATACAAGAAGTAAAAGTAAATTGCCTTGTTGTAAAGGCCTCAAGCTGAAGACAAGTAAAGTTATATTAAATCTTGTAAAAATGGGAAAGTGTAATAGTTATTAACGAAATAAAGGTCTCAGATTCAATTACCATATCGGGCTAAAGATTGTCATTGAGTTTTCTGATTATAGAAATGCTTGATAATGCCCTGGAGTTTGAAATTTCAGGGTCCTAATCCTCGTGCCTCAGAAAGCACGTAAATCTCTTAGTGCTGCGCCAAATCTCTCTCCGGTCTCGTATAGCCGTCGCGTCGAATGGTGAGAGTAAGTGAACAGAGGGTGCACCTGTGTTTACGTGCACTCTTGCAGACCGGCCGCCGTGACCGAAATCAGCTAGGATTACATTCTCATCATAATTAAAAGGGAAAAAATTTAGTAATTTGAACATAAAATAAGGATACAAAGAACAGGGAGTTAAATTTAGACCCTTTTTTCCCTTTTTTAAATCGGAAAGAGACATCACGTAATAGAACTTACACAATGTGAAAAACCAAAGCCACAACACTTAATTCACATGTTTGCTACATTTATCTAATATTTTGAACATAAATTGTACTTGAACCAGGTCGTTAAATTCTACAACCTTATTTACATTGCCAAGCAAATTCTCTGCGTTGTTTTGGTCGCCTTTTATTTCAGGCTATAAACTGTTTGAGATTTATTTGACAACAATAAACTTGGGAGTCGAAGTGCAGGTTAAATTTTGGAAATATTGATGGAGCTTGGAGACAGCTGTTTGTTAAATAAAGGTGCACTTTCTAAAGGACGACTACTATCCGACTTTGTTTATCTATAACATGGTTTAGTAACTTTTACTACTAGAAGGTTGTAAAATAGTTCAAGCAATTGGTATCAATCGAGCCTATACAATGGTTAAATGTAAAAATATTTTGTTGATGCATTCTTTTCCACAGAGTATAGTACTTATAGTATTTTTTTTTATTTAAGCTGCCAAAATGATTGCCCTGCCTGATGGAAAGCATGAGCAGAATCTAAGAGTGGTGGCCACCATCCTCGATGCGAAAAAGAACAATGCAGCATGGTGACCCACACTATGGCGGCCTGGTGAGATGCTTTTTCACGCCCCGCTTAAAGGAGCCGGGATCACAGTGGGAAGGAAACACGTGCGCTGGTAGTGAGTTCCAGGTTTTGACCGCTCGGCACAGGAAGGAAGCACCGAAGCGATGAGTGCGAGAACGTATGTCTTCCACTTTAAAGCGGTGACTTCTAAGGCCGGCACGTGTTGTTCTGTAGATGAAGGGAGNGCTTTTTCACGCCCCGCTTAAAGGAGCCGGGATCACAGTGGGAAGGAAACACGTGCGCTGGTAGTGAGTTCCAGGTTTTGACCGCTCGGCACAGGAAGGAAGCACCGAAGCGATGAGTGCGAGAACGTATGTCTTCCACTTTAAAGCGGTGACTTCTAAGGCCGGCACGTGTTGTTCTGTAGATGAAGGGAGAGGGGGGGATCAATTGGAAGAGCTCTTCAGAACACTCACCATGGTAAAGGCGATAGAAGACTGCCAAGATATCTCTACGCAACTGTAGAGGCTCAAGGGTCTCGGTGGCTTCGGGACTATCGATAATACGGATTGCTCGCCGCTGCAACCGGTCAAGAGCATCAAACAGGTACTGTGCGGCACCATCACAAAGGTGAGAACAGTACTCCAGGTACGCGCGAACCTGGTTCTTGTAAAGAAGACACAGATGCCCGGGCGAGAAGCACCGTCTCACCCTGCTTAACACACCTAGCTTCTGTGAGGCCGCTTTAGTGATACTCTCAACGTATTCGCGTGGGTTGAGGTCTAGGCCTATTTTGTAATGGCATTTAAGTGCACTGAACAGTGGGAAGGGGAAGGAATGGAGACATTTTGGCTGAGAACGCGCACACCTGTGTTTTCTTGGCGTTGAACTCGACAAGATTCTTACAGCCCCATTGAAAAATGCGGTCCAGAACATGGTCAAGTTGAGCGACAAGTTCTTGTCATCTTCCTTCAACATCCGCTGGTTTGTCAGAGGGCTGTCAAAAATGTTATCCATGAACTGTGCTGTCGTCTGCATACCAATGAATGTTGCCAAGGTCTAACATGTCATTGATATGCAGAAGGAACAGTGTAGGCGACAGGACGGAGCCTTGAGGTACTCCGGCGTTAATGCGCTGATACTCGGAGGCCGCACCGTTGCAAAGGACTCTGATGCGGCGCTGGTGCAGAAACGCGGCAGTCCAATTGCAGAGTTTGGAGGGCAAACCAAAAGCCGGTAGCTTGGTGAGAAGCGAACGGTGCTAAACCCTATCAAAAGCCTTGGCCATTTCGAGGCTGATGGCCAAGGATTCCCCATGCCTGTCAATAGCCTCACCCCAAAGGTGTGTGACGTACGCTAAAAGATCACCCGTGGACCGGTTCGATCTGAAACCATATTGACGATCATTTAATAGGGAGTGATCTTCCAGGTAATGGACCAGTTGTTTGTTAATTATCCGCTCAAATACCTTACAGATGACGGAGGCGACGGCTATCGGACGGTAGTTGGCAGGTTCAGAGCGATCGCCATTTTTAGGGATGGGTTGAATATTCGCCTGTCTCCAAGCCTCCGGAACAGTTCCCGAGGAATACGACTGGTGATACAGGCGCGTCAATACCGGGGACAACTCTGGTGCACAGTTCTTAAGAACCACCGCTGGGATACCGTCGGGTCCACTGGCTTTCCGGACGTCGAGTGACAGAAGCTCCGCACGAACATCACTCATCCGGAGGCAAATATCCTGCATAGTAATGTCGCAGGATGGGATTGGGTGGGGTTATGCCGCGGTCATCGATTCAGGAGTTAGCCGCGAAGAGATCAACAAGCAGTTTCGCTTTCTCCTGCGGCTGGTGGGCAAGTGATCCGTCAGGATATTTCAGCGGTGGTAGCGAGGGATTACAGAAGTTGGACTGCACGGCTTTAGCCAATCGCCAGAATTTTCGGCTACCCGTAGGGTATGCGACGAGTTCTTGACCAACCCTCGCAATGCGCTGGGCATCCGCTCTGATGTAAGCCTTCTTGCATTCCCTGGTGGTTACACAGATAGGTTCTCATTAAACTTTATAAGAATGAATTTCTGTTTAACCCAAGTAAGGCTACCTTCCCACTTGACATGCTAAACTATTCACTCCTAATATCTTATTTTTTTTCTTCTTCTTTTCTTTTTTTTTTTATATTCTAACCTATGTGCACAACCTACCTTACAAATTTTCTACATCACCCTGAGGTTGAGAAAATGCCTTGGGCATTAAGTCCACCTATGTAGGAAAATGCTCAAAGTCTATATAAATAAAAACTGTGTTAATCAGTAACTCTTTAAAATCAAATCGATCCCGTTTCGTCAGTAAAATAACGCCTAAATTTTATACCTTGACACGTGTTATAAATTTGAAAGCAGTGGGTGAAAATTGCGTCTCGTCTTTTATAGCATTCGGAGTTTAAGCTCTTTTTATATCAGGTCTAATAGGCGCTTTACTCGTTCCGGAACAGTAGGTACTTAAATAGAATGTATACCAAAACCTAATAAAGTTCTTTTACTGCTCTCCGTTTACTTACTTGTGTCAGATTTTGTATACGCTGACGAAAACAGTTCATTGAATGTTGACTATTATGATATTAAATTAATCGGTACTGTGGGGGAACGGGCCACATGTTCCTCCAACACAAAGGGAGAATCCTCCATCTAGGCAAAGTGTTTATGCCTGGCGGGCCACTGCCCAATGGTTGATGTGAGGAAGTTGTATAAATGTTAATCGGCGCGAGAACTTCTATTGCGCGATTTAGGATTGGTAGTTTCTTAGTTTTCTTCGTTGCTCCGTAGTTCGATGTTTCTTCGATAGATGGCGCTGTTATATATTTTACGTTGTTGCGCTGTATGTGGAAGTCGCTACAGTACCAATACCTAAACAAGTGATTTATTTATAACGGTTTTTTTGAAAATTCTTATTACTTGTTAATAAAAAATCTTTAAGTTCTTTCATTTGATACGCATATTGGGTGGGTTGTTCAGAAATAACCTGTGAGCCGCCATTTTGTTACGGCGGCCATTATGGGTTAATAATAATACTGATTATATAACTGCATTGTAATCAGAACTATCCGCTCAATCCAAAATCGGAAAGTGGATCCAATTTAACTTCCAAGATTTGATTACAGACAAACATCGGAACAAGTGAAACTAAATAAATAATGATAAATAATAGCTCGAAAAACAATGACATTTACAGTAACTAAAAGAAACCTTTTAATTTTACCTTTATATTGTTTTATAAGAATCCGTAATTATTTCAATTGTCGAGACTAGAATTTCTATGATCATTTTTTAGCTATTGTTCATTGATTGAAATATTCAACAACATTACATTAAGTGTTCATGAAATCTACTTGGTTTCTTACTGTTAAATGAATTGTGTTTATTTTATGTTCACAAGCCCTTTGTGTTTTATATAAACGATTTTCAAATAATGGCCTAAAAGTTAAATGAATTTACTGATTGAGTGCTTTCACAGGCACTTGTGACCAGAAAGGTTCATTTAATTGATAATTTCTAATGTAACGTGATAAAATAATTACAGATAAATTATTTTTTGTTTAAAGTTTTACAATAATGGATTTTTTATTTCAGTTGAATCACTTTCACTTCATGAGAAATCGTTTTTGTATTGACTTCTCCTACTTTATTGCAACCTCTCAAAGAGCGCGAAAAAAGCCATTAGAAAGTAATTTAATAAATCAATAGTCATTACAGAAAATTATTTGAAATAACGTAATTACTTCATTCTTCTTAGAAAAATAAATAAAATGGACAGTAAAATTACAGTTATGAAATTCATATTTACTACAAGCAAATAAACAAAAAAACAAAACCTACGTAAGCAACGGTAAGGCATATGCTTAGCAGTGGACTGCGGTAGGCTGATCATGATGATGATGAAATAAAAATACTACTTAGTACTTTGTACTAAAACAAAACAACAAAACTAAACCCTTATAGTATCACTCCGTCTGTCTGTCCGTCTATTAAGACCCCTTTTCTCAGGAACGCTTTCAAGTTGATATAAATTCTCAGATCGTAGCCGTTCCAAACAGACCTGGCGACGCAGAGTTGCAGACGAGGTGAAGAAATTCGAAAAAACCGTGGAGCTAGTTAAAACGTGAGGCTCAAACTGAACGCGATGGCGGAATACTGTGGATGTCCTCTGCCCCCCTAAGAGACAAAGGACTATAAGTCAAGACCCATGGTTAATTGAAATAAAGAACAGAGTTCTGTCTTAGTCCTTGGACTAACTTGTTAACTATCTTGAAAAAATGTTACTTAGACTGCTTCGAAGGTCCATGTCTAATTTAAAATTGTAATAGAAAAAATTCAACATTTAAAGCGTGCTTTTATTTCGAAATGTCTCTACTGCTGTGGAGTCACTCAAAATATAAAGTTACAACCAAGACTGAAGTAATGTTTTTCTTCATTTAATTGACGGCAAAAAATAAGTGGTTAAAATTTTTGTTAAAAGGTTAAATTTTTTTGGAAAATCCACTAGAATATTGCAATATTATCAAATTCAAGTACAGTAGTAGAAAGCATAGTAATAACTACGCCCTATCTAAGTCTCATAATGACAATGTCACTATCGTTCTTCCTTTTATAAACAAACCAAGACAGTCTTCGAATATTTTTTAAACATTATTGATAGCAATAATACCTTTGAATTGCCATACTGTTTGTTTAAATTCTCCTTTTTATTGCTAGATATTTATAGTTTTATTTATGGTTATTGTAAAATTTATGTTCCAGACATTATTCCAATCGTGCTGCCAAACATTAGTGATTCATAACACCATAAAACTTTTTGAAATGTATTTCAATAAAATGGTTTAATATCTGTTGATAGTAAAAGAATACCATTGTACAATTTGCCTTTAAATATTAAATTTCATTATGTATAGGAAACAACAACCCTCTCCTGAGAGGAGACCTGAGCCCAGCAGTGGGAAATTATGGGTAGTTGATTGTTTGATGGATAGGAAACATCCAAAGCTTTAAATGGCTCCACACTTTAAATGGCTACATTTGTAATACATCGAACTTATCGAAATCCATCTTCTTAAACTTTTCACCTATAAAAAATGGCATTCTGTATGTGTATTTATTTAGAAACATAATATTATGCCCGATCTTGGGCACATAATATTATGTATCTATAATATATGGATCTGTATGAAAGTGTTCACAGAGATAGATTATAGTTTGGAATGATACATAGGTTACATTTCATCCTGAAAATATAGTATTCACGAGCAAGGTACAGCATGGACTGCAACTACAGGTATACCTAGCATTGCGTGACCATACAGCAACACGCTAGGGAGTAGTGATACGCAGACGTTTGCCTCTGTAAAAGTATGAGCCTAATTGGGCCTACGCAATACGCATTACACTATTGTAATAGAATAAGTCTAAATGTGTGCGCAGTTGTGAATGTTTATCTTAATTGTTATAAATGAGTTCGTAGTAACAGGCGATTGCTCTTATGTGAGTCTAAAATATGTTTGTGTAAAGATTTCCCTCTCCTCCCCTCTGCAAAAAATCACACCGTCCCTTTGGTCCTCGCACCTATATTGCTCTGTGTGCGTGCCCAAAACTCATTGTAATACTCCGTGTGTCTGAACCTACTAAATGTATGAAAACGATAGGTTTCTTACGAGATATACATATATTGCAATATTTATACATTTCGTTGGAAGGTTGTATTAATTAACTGTCAAACAAGTTTTTCCTTGATGAGTGCATTGTGCCTCAGAGTTGGCTTCTTGCGCCCTGTGTAATCCTGAGGGCAAGAATTATTATGTAAATTATCTTTAAATTTATCATGACTCTCGAACATCAATCTCATATCAAAATATTTAGAAACACTTTTATTAAACTTGGTATACAGAAGACAGCAGTGGAATGTGTGTGGGATTTGTACACCAAAAAACTGTTGTAATATTAACATATAAAAGAATAGTGAATATGATTCATGAAATGATTTTATTGATTGCCTATAATACCTACTAGATACATCATCATCTCGGCATCTAAAACTACTATTAGTTAGAGTTGTCTACGTATATATTTGTCTCAACAAAAACCATCATTATAAACGTATCATTGTCTCAATCAATAGACGTCCTCCGCTAATGTTCTTCACCACAACCAATCCCGTGCTGCTCAGATCTAATGGCTTCCCATGACGTCCACTAGGTCGTTGCACCATATTTATATTTCAATAAATTAAAATAAGAGATATTGTTTAATAATATGTCCCAGTACATATCTGTCCGCGACTTGAAAGTGAAGTAAAGTGATATACCGGCACCTGAAACAGAACGGCAACAGGAATCCTGTGTTACGTTTTTTTATTGCTTTTCATGTAGTTAGTGATATGGGTGATAGCAAGGAATGGTCAAAGGGCGATACCCCACTCATATCTCTCGAGATACAGATGTCCGTGGCAGTAGCCAGACACAATCAGGTGACCTGTATGTTTTGTTGAACTCTATACAGTTATTTAAAAAATAGATATTTATTTATATTATGACTAAGTATCGCCAAGCGATTTCATAAATATGGGTTCCCCAGTCTGTGCAATAAATTAGTAAAAAAAACAATCTTAGGGACTGCTCTATATATGAACCTCACTTCAGAGCTCAAAACTTCTGTTCCAAATTAAACCATCATAACATGGAATAACTCTTAGCTTTTAAGAGTTATTCCATGTTATTGTTGTTATTCCATGATAATATTACATGGTATAAATCAATCGCAATCACTGGTAGCAACTGATTACGCCGAGTTTTGTGATCACAGTTCGGTTTTCTAGTCACAATTTTGTAGAAGAAATACATACTATACCCTGTACAAGTTAGCTTAATCTTATCAAAAAGATTAAGCTACCTACACGCCAGTATGAAATGATAGTATTCGATATTCATATTAATAAGCGTCCGCTTCAAACACTTAGACGATGAAGTATTTAAGTAATTAAATTCCCGCTACAACAGCTGCAGTTACAAAATTAAATGTCAAACGCACAATGGATACCCAAGGATATTGCATATTCTGGTCATGACAACAAACTTAGAGGTTACCTCCATCGTTTCACATAAGCAATATTGTAGTTGAATATAACACATTCTGTAGGTATATCATATTCGAAGGAAGATATAAGAGCTACTGCTACTGATAATATTTTGTAGGTAGAATGTGATAAGCCAGGCCCCATCAAAAACTAAAAGGACAAAACATATAAAAAAAATGTCAGTCATGCCGTTCTACATAGATTTGTATTTTAGTTTATCAAAAGAATGAGTGAGAGATGCCTGCAAAATTTGACTAAGATGCATAAAATGAAGAATGAATAAAGAAAAGCATTGCTGCAGGTGGATAGTTAAAGAAAGAGAAAACAGGCGTATAACGAGAAGATTGACGTGAATAGAATCTTGTAAAAAAATTTGAAGCCATGGATCATAATGTTCTGAGAAATATCTAACAGCATAATCAAAATTTACAAAAGTACTTCAAGACAGTAATCATTTACTATGTCGTTAGATGACGGTAAATACACTTAATAAATCTATATAAATAAAAATAAATAGCCAAATTTTATGAAAGAAAGCGCAAAATTCGAAAATAACTCGATCTGTTCTGTTTTTTTATAGTTTCGTTGAGACAGAATGAAGGTCTTATAAAAAGAAAAAACGTAAAAATTGCGAGGAATGGGAAATCTAAAAACAACACGCCTTATACTACTCTGAGGCGCTCATAGCCCAGTTGCACTCGGTGATTGGAAACAATCACCGAGGGTAAGCAACGATGGCGCGGTCAGTACCTGGATGGGTGACCGCTAGTGGCATGTTACCATGAGCGTCTCCGTGATTCGGAGGTCACGTTAAGCAGTCGGTCCCGGTTGTTATCATACGATAACAGTCGTGAAGCTTAATTGGAGGCCTTCGGGCGACTTAAAAATATCCAACGGCAAGATTTACGTAGCCACAACGTATTCTTGCCAGTCCCCAACCCGCACTTGGCCAGCGTGGGGATGTATGGCCTTAACCCTCTCCTGAGAGGAGACCCGAGCCCAGCAGTGGGACATTATGGGTTGTTGTTGTTATACTACTTGTTTTATTAGTATTGGACTGCAATTCTTTCTATTGGTCAATAACTTTTGCCATAACGAAATCTGACAGGGCAGCTGGTAATGAATTATAATAGATATGTCATACATTTAACACACAACACCATCGAGGCCCAAACCAAGCAGTGCTTGTTATGTAAATGCAAATATACTTTTTTTTGTAACTACAAACATATAACACACAGAAACTATCCAAACTCCGAAACAAACATTTGTAGATCATACATTTGGTCCAACCCAGGAATCGATCCCAAGACCTCAAACACAGCAGTCGTATAGACTACCACTGCGCCCACAAGACAGTAATATAATTTTAACTTCGTGAAACTCTCTATATCACCTGAAATTTTATATCAAAGCCACGTCATGATTGACAAAATCCAGTCTTAATATCCTTGAAATTACTACTTTTATAACGGCCCCAGGTTATGAAAAATATTTTGTAAAAAAATAATATTTATCAAAAACCATTTTGCCTGCTATACTGAAAGAGAGATCAAAAGATTTATTTTTAACGTTCCTTTTCCTCTAAAATATTCGTAGCATTTCTTCTTGTTGATGTACGCAAGTTCAAAATATATTTGGATTCCTTTACTCTTTGAAATACTCAATGTAATATGTGTACAGATGTATTTATAAGGAATTTGTAAGGGTCTAAGCTACACGTGTGATATATTCATATTTATTATTTATCAGGTTTATTTCCTCCTGCATCAGCTTGCTGTGTGAAAGTAATAGTACATACTTGGTTTGAGAGATTGTCAAAGTTACGATGTCTTATAATAGAGTATAAATTCCCACTAACATATGTAATCAGTGTACCGTCAAAGTTCAATGAGTGAATAGCTTTTGAATCTAATTGTTACTTACTTGATCGTATCTAAATCGTCTAATCGGGACATTCATACATTCAAGTATATTATTATATCTTTTTTAGATGTTATATCATCCATCTACACTTATTTTTATTTGTACAGTAACGTTCGAAATATATTGACTCACAATTACTCTCAGTAGATTCAAGCGCGATAAAGAGTGATGAAATATATGATTTATTGCTAATCTTGTAGGATGGTTTCATCAGTATGGTATAGTTCGATCAAAATAGAAAAGTTATAAGATTAGAGTTGACAATTACTATGAATATTTAAAACATCATTATATGCGTAATGCGAAAAGTTGCTTTTGATTTCATATCTAAGAAAAAAATGTGTTTTGGTCGGAAACATTTTGAATCCCCAATATGTTTTCGACCAATTGACAACCAAACATTTAAATTCTTAATGAAACAAACATTCTATTACTGTTAAAATTGACGAAAATTTAATAAAAAATATTACTACCGAATATGCATGTTTTGTTACTTAGTGAAATGCTAAGAGCACTGTGACGTCAGCGTGATCTCGCAATATCATCTTCCTTCATAAAGATTCATAACACCGACGATAGATAATCTCAGGTTGAAAACATTTTTCAAACTTTAGTTTTGAAAGGATTATCTTTGACATAATTTATGATGATGTTTGTGTGCTAACGAAATTGTTTTTTTTTTTAATTAATGTTAGGATGTGTTGTTAATGCTTTATAGCTTTATTCGTGGAATCAGAGTATTTGATGCATGACTTCATGCGGTGAATAAGCTGACTGTGAAACGAAAAAAAGATAGTTACATGTTTACAGTTTACGCATATTCATTGACATATAAATAATTCGGTGTTAGTATACTACCTCGGTGGCGCAGTGGTAGCGTATGCAACTATTGCACTGAGGTCTCGGGTTTGAGTTCGTTTGATATTCAAATATTTCTTGTAAAGTTTGGGTATTTTCTATGTTTATGCATGTATTTACAAAAAAAACTGTATATTGCCTCGGCCCGAATCGCCTTTATAGATCATATTCGCTTTAAGCTATTGCTTCGTTGTTACCTTTCATCGCGTGAATGAACATCAAAACTATTTAGAACCATATTTTTGTACTATTTCTAATTAAAACTGTCTAAGTTATAAAACAAATTACATCCGTTTTGAAGAGTTTTTCTTTGGTAGTTTCTATTATTTTGAATTAACTGAGCGGTGTAAACTAACCAGTGTCAACGACGCAGGGCAAAATTAGTTTAAAAATTAGCCGAAGTAAAGCCTTATATCGTCATCTATCTGCGCGTCCNTAATTCACCATAATTTTTTACTTTCATATGCATTTAGTGAAAAGCTGGTCATTTGACAAATAGACGCTTCAAATTTGTTTTTGTTTCTAGTTGTGTAGTATAGATGAAATTATAAAGTCAAACTAGCTATCTTACCCAGGTTTCGCACAGCTACCGGAACTTTTGAACCTATTTCTTACGTGCTTTCGAGGCAAGGCAGGCAAAGTCACTTGTAAATTTTTCACTTTTGCTATAAGTCAGAGTCATATTTCAACCAATTTACAGGAAACCCTTACTAATTTTACAACTAAAGCTTTTCCTAATCATGGATTTTGAAAAGATTAAGAAAATTTATTGGTTCGCTTTTCACTTTATTGCATACAGATAGGCTGGCATTTTAGGAGCACTATAATTTTTAATACTGGCTCTTGCCCGCGGCTCTACCTACATGTATGTCGGCTATCTTAATTTATCTCTATACCAAAATTCAGCTAAATTGATTTAGTCGCGAAACCATAACAGATAGACAGTTACTTTCGAATTTATAATATTATTAATAATATTATTATAACAATTATATATCTATATGATTAATTAATTAATTAAATTAAAAAAATTAATAAGCCTTTTAAAAATAAATGTTTGTGTTTAAACAACCAGTAAATATCGCATAAACCAAGTACTCTTTCATTTATCAAATACCGTTTTTATATTGTTATTTATCGTACATGTATCTTTACTAACATAATTTATTGAAATTTGTTTGTAGGAATTCGTTCCCAAAAAGAAATTGCAAACCCTTATAAGATTAATCCGTTATTTGTTTGGCTGTCAATACAAATACCATTTATCTTAGATACGCTTGAAAATACCAAGCCGAAATTAAAATAATGGTCCCTTGCAACTGTTAATATCGAGATTCTAGGTCATGCACAAAATATTCTGAGCTATATTTATATTGGAACTAGTCATAGCATTTCTCAGGTATATTAATAAGCGTACTGGGTATTTTTTCTTTTTTTAGCTCTCAAAATGACTCCTCGTTCTCTAATGGAAAGCCTTAGTAGAATTCAAAAGTGGTGGTCAACATTATCATTGCGAACGTTGATAATGCATCTTGGCGACGGCTTAGTGAGATACTTTTTAATTCCCGTCTTAAATGGCTTGGATCATTCTGGGAGTACGCTGGTAATAAGTTCCAGGTTTTGTCTGATCGGCACATGAAGGAGGAATCAAATCGTTTAGTTCCAGAGCGTATGTCGACCACTCCATGGCGGGTTTCAAAGTCAGCACGAATTGTCGGGTAGAGGAAAGAAACAAACAGCAACCCATAATGTCCCACTGCTGGGCTCGGGTCTCCTCTCAGGAGAGGGTTAAGGCCATACGTCCCCACGCTGGCCAAGTGCGGGTTGGGGACTGGCAAGAATACGTTGTGGCTACGTAAATCTTGCCGTTGGATGTTTTTAAGCCGCCCGAAGGCCTCCAACTAAGCTTTACGACTGTTATAGTATGATAACAACCGGGACCGACTGCTTAACGTGACCTCCGAATCACGGAGACGCTCATGGTAACATGCCACCAGCGGTCACCCATCCAGGTACTGACCGCGCCATCGTTGCTTAACCTCGATGATTGTTTCTAATCACCGAGTGCAACTGGGCTATGAGCGCCACCAGAGGAAAGAAAACTAACCCAGAAACACGTAAATAACGATTTACTTACAGTAAAAAAGTATTAGGCGCATTTATGACTATTTAAAGGTCAAAAAAATACAATATATTATTGAAGAAGAATCCCTTGGCTTTTTGTAGTCAAAGCAGTGAAAATTACCCATAGTTAACCAACGGAAAACTAATTCCATGTATCTAGAATAACAAAATATAAAGCTTATCAGAGATAGACGCATATGAGAGAGCTTTTAAGAGCTCAATACTAAATATGTGTGTACACACATATTGTATGTAGGTATGATAGAGGGCAGGCAAAGAACCTAAAACTGGGAATTTTAAACGAAATATATGTAATAATATAATAATAATAATAATATAGCCTTTTATTCAGATCTCTTAATTAATTACAATGCGTTTCTCTTATAAAATAATAACATTGGACTCTTAAACTAGACAAACTACTTAAACTAACATCTGTTGCTTGGTTATCTTTCCTAGATCTGTTTGCCAATCGACAAAGGCCACCTCCAACCTTTTCCATTCTTTCCTTTCCTGTTTCATTCTGTTCCACGTGACTCCAGCTACTGACAAGCCGTCAATGTAATGTCGTCATCCCATCTGCATTAAGGGATGCTATGTATATTACTGGTTTTTGGTGCTTTTTAACTTTTGATGTTGGAGGGTTGTGGTCTCTTTCCCCCACGAGGACCAGTCGGCTTGAGGGAGTTTGGGGGAGTTTGCTGTTTTGTTGTTTCTTTGTTGGTAGCTTCTTCCAAGAAGCTACCAAACGAAATATATTTAATATATATTAATAAATGATTAAATTGTATTAATATTGTACCTTATTTAACTCACTTATGGATTTTTATTTGTTGATTAGCTAACATAAGTTTGAATATTTATTCTGAGTCGCTCAGAATAAAAGAGTGTGTATTATAATCAAGTTTTGATTTTCTTTAATATCTAACATGATATTATCTCTACTTATATTAACATATAAATATTACATAGTGTTATTGAGCCTGAGCTTCGAAAAACCATGCCTACCTAGAATTAGTAACATTGTCATATGTATGTCACAAATCTTCAGAGTATTTTTGTTAACGGGTTAAAACATCCTCATCACCATCTTTCACCCACTGAGAAGAGCGAACAGGTCTGTCGGACTCTTACCGACTAAAAACCATTCAATGTTCCTCTACTTGCCAATTATCACCTTTTTGCACAAAGAAGTGACGGCGCTCTATGGAAGACCATGGAGCGTCGTCGCTTCCTTCGACACCTAAAACTACATTTTAGTCTTGAATACTCGTATTTATGTGTCCATTGTGTAAACATCATTCAATTTGCATTCTAAGCTCTACAAAATTAATTTAAATCTGGCGTAAATAGCAATAATGTAAATTTTGCACATATTTTATCCAACTAAATCCCTTTTTCTGGACACAACGACAGGTTTAACAATTAGTTCAGCTTAGACTAATCTTTTTACTTGAAATAAAATGCCTGGTAAAAGGCCATTGAATCATTTATACTAGAGAAATGATCTTAATTTTAAACCAAAGCTTTCGTAAAATAGTATTTATGTTTATTAAATATTTTACTTCAATATTCATGTAAAACTAGCTACGCCCCGCGGTATTACGTACGGTTTTTGGTGCATCAGACAGCCGTATGTGAGGATTAATAATTTGCCTTATTAAGAACTTTCCGATTCAATGTCCAAATGTTATTGCTCTCACTCATGTTTCTTTTTTGTCACATGAAAATAAGAATGATAGTGCATGGTAAACATTACCAACACTACTATATACTACACTTTTTCCATAATATTATTTGCCATTGAATGTCAGTGAGTTGTGAATAACTTAAATAAAGAAGAGAACATTAATTTTTTACAGTAAAGGACATCGCCGACACAAGAGTGAGTTTTATGTGCTTTGTTTAATGGAAAACGCAGTTATGGGAGCGGAAAATAATAGTACCAGTGGTTATCGTATGTAGCAGGACGTTATGACTTAAATAAAGGGCAGATAAATAAATAAATTTGTATTTAGCTTACGAAAATATGTATTATCATCAACATCATCATCAGCCTGTTGCAGTCTACTGCTAGATTAGTAGAAAGGATTAGAAATCCGAAGTGGCACAATGCTGGCCATATTAGCCGCAGAATTGATAACCGTTGGGGTCATAGAGTTTTATAGTGGAGAAGATGTCTCGGCAAAACGTCGTGTAAAATGCCCACAAGTCAAGTTGAGTGAATGACTTGCGCCGGATGGCTGGCAATAGCTGGATACGAGAAGCCCAAATTTATTTTAAAATAACAAATTTCGAAAAGTACAAACTTCTACTGATTTTTGTGTGACTGAAGTATCAAGCGGGCATTATATGAAGTTGCACCATCCAATATAAGGTTCAAAACATCGGCACGACCAATTGAAGCCTATTCTACTAGGTCTTTATTACAATAGATATTGGCCAATTGTTGAAAGAGACATGAGATAATATCTTCCAAAGTCTACTTAATACGTAACCCCTTCGTGACGTCCGCCACCAGTGTTTGCAGCGAGACGGTATGCCTTAGTCGAACTGGACCGTATACGCTCTGCACCTAAAAAAGAGTAAACCTAAAACACCTGTTTTAAGACCGGTTTGTAAATTTATGTTAAAAATAACATTTATATACTTTAAACAATTAATTATATTTCCTTCATATTGTGGCGACTTCCACATGCAAAGGCAACATAAACACATAACCATGCCATCTATCGAACATACACTTAACTACGGAGTATCGTAGTGTACGAAGAAGCTACCAATCCTGAATCGCGCAATAGAACTTCTCTCGCCGAGCATGTATACAACTTCCCAACATCAACCGTCGGGCAGTGGCACGCCAGACATGATCACCTAGTCTGGTCGGAGTATTCTCCCTTTGTGTTGGAGGGAAATGTCACCCGTTTCTCTACATAAACAATAACTACTACATTTTTATTTTCCTCCTTTAAATTTTTTAAAATGCTACAATTTTCTACCCAAGAAGTATAATTGCACAACACTTCTAGTTAATTTCATTTCCAATCGCAATTAACCCAACTAGTGTCTGGATTAAATTTTATACGTACTGTCTGTATTTGACAATGTACAAACCTATTCAACACTTATCAGATATCGGCCTTTCAGAACGCGATATACTCTTTGTATGACACTTTTTTGATATGTTATCATTGAAAAGGTTTTTCGTTATGGATTTGTCGAAAGCGTTCAAGTGTAGTGCATTCAACTAAAACTTTTTGTTTTACTCACTAAGAGAAACACTCAAAACAATCTTTTTATAATACTTTTTCATATCTTTTCAGATTCTTGAATAAGTCGATTAAACTTGTAGCTACATAATATAAGGATTTGGAATTGTTTAGGTTAGTCTTAAGTAATAGTGTGATTATTTTTTTATTTAAAATGAAAATTTATTAATTAAAAGGAAAATATTCATGTAAGCATTTCCAGCCGTTCAAGGCTGTTGATGCGATTACCTTTTATCCTATTTGATTATGGCAGTCGTTGATTTATGATTTAAACCATAAACTTTTGAGCTTTATGACTGCAACTAATCTGTATTCAAACTAATAAATGCCAAAAAAAGTACTTTTAACTCCGATATTACACTAACCATTTACGCTGCTAGTTCAAGTTATGAAGAACTAGGTATTAGTTACCCAAGTAAGAAATAAGTGTCTCTATTTTCCACGCTATTCATCCTAACATGATGGTGGGGTCAGCTTTCTTCATCTGTCTGTTCCACTTCATCCTAAACGGCGTGTCTTCCTCGGGAACTTGACAGTCTCCCATGTGCCTTAGCACTATGTCATTCCACCTAGTCTTCGGTCTGAGTCAGGAATAAGTGTAACATCTCGAAAACGTTTTTAATAAAATCTTATCTAGGAAGGACTTTTAAAAGTCTCCGCGAGGTTCTATATACAAATACCAATAAACATATTTTAGAATGACAAAAGATATTGAGTAAACTTTCAACATATCATCACCGTTTACTTCTAAACATCGGCCTCCCTCAAAGAGAGGGGACTAAACAAAATAAATTCCTACATCTTTTTCACATCTTCACATAAATCTTTTATAAAATGTCAATTTCGTAGGACTAGGATCTATCATGAAATACCACTTAACCTGTTTAAAACCGTTCTCCTAATGGGTCGGAGAAAGCAGTTAGAAACTCCAAAAAAACATTACGGGCCGACTTGAGTAATAAATAATGTAAGGTTGGATAGCTAGCATAAAATATTTGTAACCAAGCTGACAGCTAACAAATTGAAAATGTCCAAGTAAACAGATACATTGGATTATTAGTATGCAGAAATTGATATATAAACAAATAATGTAATTTAAATCTAGTTTGAAACTTAGAGTTTATTCAGTAGTGAAATAACTCGAATACCTAGTAATGTAGCGAAAAAATATGTTCCTTAATTCATACGCTGATTATGTTTAACTACGTTTTTTTACCAACGTTTTAAATTAAAGGAGCGGCCGTGATTTGTTTTGATCGATTTTTTACATGATTCTACCATTTGGAAACGAGCGGTATAGAAATAGCGGTAGCGATACCGTGTTATCTGTTTTCTGTGTTTATGATTTTATTAAAGTAACTGTTGTTACAGCGAATTGCGAATTTAGGTATCTTTATCTAATAAAATATATGAAAATATATTTATATTTTAATAAATGCCCCTTTTACTGAGTTCCATCCTCTTTCATTAATCTAAAATATATGATGTAAAATTAATAATTGAAGCCAATTACAATCTATCTCCATGGAGAATAATTAATTACAACTCGGTAATATTTGGGGGCAGAGTGAACGACAGCGTCAATGTTATATATTACCCCATTGACTCGACCCGTTTACACTCGTACATTTAATTAACCGGGAACTATATTAACTAGCTAACTTTTGAGTGCCAATTTGAAATACCTTTTATATTTCATGTCATTTCACAAACAAAATCTGTAAAAGTTTGCTCACGGTTTTCGTAATACCTTTCATCGATACTCGACTGCTTTTGGTCTTAGCGTGATGTTTTACAGCTTAAAACCTTTCTCGATAAATAGGCTATTACTAGAATTAGTGAAAATGGTAAGGATGATGCCGTTACCAAGTAAAATAGACGATTTTATGAACCGCTGATGGGGAACTCTTTGAACAACTATCTAAGCATCTTGTGTACAATTAACTTAATCTATTGATTTGATCCTACTCGTGTATATGATCGTAAGGGAATTACTTCGGTTTCGGTCCATTTAGGTCTGCTCAACTGGTACAATATCGTGACTTCATAGCAAACTAGTATTAAGGAAATTTGTCATTACTTTACACTATCGTTTTACATTGTTTTCAACAATAGATCTACCACTTAATTAAGGCACTCACAAGAAAGCACCGTATGTCAATAGACACTAAACTTTAGTGACCCACTTACTCGTTTGTTCTATATTTTAAAAAATCAAACTGGACGAAATAGACTCTGTAAAATTCCATCACATTCATGAATAATAGACCAATCAGTGTAGTCAGGTTCACATCATAAAAACAGAAATCCAGAATATCGAGACTATTAATATTCTCCTTAAGGCAATGTTAAGGTCTTCAAAAAGTGTCTATCATTTAGTCTGTCTATATAATTTGACAAGGCTATTTACGATCTTATAGACATTTAAATTGTCTGACCTCCTAAAAATTTCTATTTTCTTAAATATAATTTATAAAACTCGAGATATTGATGGAATTTTAAATATAAATAAATGATCTTCTAGTAGCTTATTTGAACTGTGTAGTTACTGAATTAAAAATGGAACATTGTTTTGAATTTTTACATAGTATAAAATGATGAGAAGTTTTTGTAATATATGCATATTAGCGTGCTAAGCCGGACCGGGTCAATCACCTTTTCTAAATTTAGTTTGGTCGTAATTTCTAGGTGGTGTTTGAAATTACTGAATTATTGTTTTTTTTATTTAAGATTATTAACATGTAAATTAAATGATGTAACTACGTCAAAATCCTAAATTTGAAGTTTTTGTACCTTAATTTTTTATTCCAACTTATATAGGATCCTCGGGATAATGAGTAATGGGAATGGAACACTGGGATAACTGTCACTGAAAGGGGAATTACGCGTGTTATGTCCCTTCAACAGAAAGGAATTCTCCGACCAGGCTTCACGGACTGTAACTACACTGTTCAGGTGGAGGAGTTGTAAATAGGTATATGTTACAGTGAGAACTCTTTATTGGTTTAAAGTATTTTAAGCCAGCAATGGGTAAAGCTTCCTTTCTGAACGGCGGCCTATGTCCAGCAGTGGACTATTAACAGTTCTAACTATAACATTTACACTAATCAGGGCAAGAATTTTTAGAATCAGTTTTAGTAGTGTTACTTCAGACAATCTACTACATATTTTTGCTTTCTTTAGGTTAAGGTACCAACATATTCTGTGTGATATCTCATGCTTATATAATAGGCAATGTGTTTACTTACCTTACTGTTGAGGAATGAATGAACTTAGTTGAGGTAAATTAGTTGCACTCGGTGATTAGAAACAATCACCGAGGGTAAGCAATGACGACGCCGTCAGTACCTAGATGAGTGACCGCTGGTAGCATATTACCATGAGCGTCTCCGTGATTCGTTAACTAGTCGGTCCCGATTGTTATCTTATGATAACAACCGGGACCGACTACTTAAGTCGTGAAGATTAGTTGGAGGTCTTTGGGCGGCTTAAAAACATCCTACGGTAAGATTACGTAGCCACAACGTAGTCTTGCCATTCCCCAACCCGCACTTGGCCAGCGTATGGCCTTAACTCTCTCCTGAGAGAAGACCCGAGCACAACAGTGGGACATTATGGATTGTTGATTGATTGATTGATTGAATTGAGGTAATAAAAACGATACTTAAAGATTGAAGTACAAGGGTATATCCAAGTATTTTTTGTTTGTTCTATTTTCGTAGACTTTGAGTTGTCATGCCTAGAATACAGCGCATAAAAAGCGGTATAAAAACAAGTTTACTTTGTAGGCGAAGTCAGGTTCGATCATGAATGGGGGTGTAGACACTAAACGATTTTTTTTCTGGTAGTATTTAATATGTTATAACTGATATACACGCTTTAATATTAATTATTTTTACAATACGTTTAAAGGTTTGAAATATTATTTAAATTAATTAGTAAAAAACCAAATATTTTATACTTGCTAACACGTGACCGCAAACGGCGTGTGATAGTTCCCCCCGTTTAAACAAGATGTCATAGCAACATTGAACAGCGTCTGTATATATAGAAAGATAATACAAGTGTTTAGAGGGGCGTTACGTCGCAGCGACGCCATGACAGTAAGCGTTTTAGAGGGAAACTTAGAATATGACATTTATTTTTAGATTTTAAATTTTTATATAAGTGATATTTTTGTATTTTCTTTTTTTGATATATTTCATGATGTTTTTTACATGTATATATATAAAAAAGGACGTCTGCACCCCTATACTTTTACTTTTTTCTTACGGTATCTAAGGGGCAAAAACTGAGGAGTTTGTTCTTTCGCAGCAGTTGTTTATGATTGCTTTATTGGTTTCTAAATGTCTTCAATATACTTTAAATACTGAATCTAATTAAAATCTCAGTGAATTATAATATTAGACAGTCGTGTACGTATTCTAAGATTTAAAATTAAGATGTTTCAAACACCACTGTCATCATCTCAAAGATGGTGCATCATCTATATCTATGAAATATACTAACAAAGGTGTAAAATAAAGTTAGACCAGTCTGTGATTCTTGTAAAAATAGAACTGGTAACAAGGTAATTGATAACATTGATGAGTTTTGAAATTATACAAATCTTAAAATGAATAAATAAATATTTCGAAAACATAAGTACCCAACATCATCTAGCTTCAAAATAAGCAGAACTTATATTATGATAGCTAGATTGAATGTGAATACTGATATACTTTTTCTTTGTTAATACATACATATTATACATTGAAAACACCCAAACTCCAAAACAAAACTTTGCAGGTGGTACAAAAAATTGATCCAGGCTGGGAATCGAACCCGAGACCTCAAGCACAGCAGTCACACTACTTGATACATATAAAGTTCTACCAAATTTGTTGATGATTAATATTATATTTATTGAATCGAATCTCACACAATATGTCTACGTAACAAACATTCCCAAACTGTCGAACCATTCCGGGCTTTGATGAAAAATACAAATAATGATGGATGACCCTTTTCCATAAAGTATTCTGATTGATTCTTCATCGTTTTTAACATGTGTTATTTTGGGACAAATGCCGGATATAAAAGGGTTTGGATGGATGGACCAAAGTCCAGATGGAAAACTAGCTACCGAAGATTTTTAAAAAGTTGAGTGCTACGTACATAGGTACATGTTCATATATTTTTTCACTAATGTTGTGTTTAATTTTAATTAGGAATATTACGCCTATCTCATGTGGGACTTTAAAAAGGTACAAAAACGGACAAAAAGAACACCCAAACTTGGAACAACCATATGGAGATCATAAATAAAATGTTTTCCCATGTGCAATTTAGACCCGCTACACTCAGCATTATGCCATTCGTGCAGTTAATAATTATTTTTATCATCCTTCTTCTTAAAAATCAAGTATTTCCATGAGAGATTTCATAGAAATCGATACAGCGGCCTAAAAAATTATCTTCTGCTTGTCTGCTTGTAATTTTTTTCAAATCGATTCGAATGATTTTGTCAATACTTTCGAATTTAAAATATTGGTATGGGTTTAATACTTACAAATACGCTGGTACGTATAAATAAAGGTACATCCATGGGCAAATCTTTTGCCACTAACCAATCCCATTTGCCAAATACAAGTGGGACTAGTATTATTGTCAAATGTAGGTGTTTATAAATGCTAAACAACCCATAGATATTAAAAGCCGTGATTACTTGTACTAATAAAATTTATGTAGTACTGTTCCATTAAAAATACGCCGTACTAGTCCCTATTTTTCTAGTGTAATTCCTCTGGGTATCGTCCTTTCTAGCTAGGGCAGTAAAGTGATTACATCTCAATGTCAAACCGACTAACTCAAGGGCAATGTTAGGAGCTATATTTTTTTTGTTCCTACGTACCCTCGCCTCCCAAGGAATATGCAAATACGTATTTCTAAACCAATTCATTCTTCTTACGTGTTTCAGTATTGTTTATAAAGGCCATACCTTAAACTGAATATTCAAAATAGTGGTCTCAATAACTTCTAGTTTAAGATATAGAGCTATTTGTGAGAAACTTTAGAGCTCCATAGCTGTGACCGCATCCATCTATACAAATAAATGAAATTGAAGTATCTGTTTGTTATTTCAAATTACCAGTCTTTAACTAAATTTATTTATTTATTTAACATTTCAAACCTGCAACGTCATCTAGTCCCAAGCTAAGCAGAGCTTGTGTTACGGGTACTAGACAGCTGATATGAATACATATATACTTTGTTTTCTTAATACATACACATTATATTATACATAGAAAGCACCTAAACTCTGAAACAAATATTTGTAGGTCATAAAAAATTTGGTCCGACCCGGGAATCGAACCTTAAGCAAAGCAGTCGCGTACGTTACTACTGCATCATCTACCACCAACCACTACATCAAAAAATCTATTTTTTTAATGTTTTCCTTTTAGTCTATATGTTCGTCTGTCTGTTGTTGCGGATAATCTCCGGGTCTATATTTTAGGTAGAAGTTTTAAATTATCTTTAGTTCAAACTAAGTATGATTCTATCGATCTATTCGCGTCATAAATAGATTTCAGCATAAATCGAAATGATCATAAACAATACATCCTCAACAAAATGTTCTGCCAATAGTAAGTATTTTTAATAAGAGTATTTGACTAATTCGGCTACTGAAATTTATTCTCAAATCGATACAACATACCTATATAACACATATAATAGGAAACAGAAACTCTGTATTCGGCGTTAAATGTTTGCGCGGGAAATGAAGGGGTGGCAGCTGAACCATTAACCAAGCCGTTACATTGATAAACGAACGGGTGAGGACGTGCAACCTAAGATACTTACCAAATATGCCTTATGTGCCAATACCTTAACTGCCTCGGTGGCGCAGTAGTAGCGTACGCGACTGCTGTCCATGAGGTCTCGGGTTCGAATCCTGGGTCGGACTAAATGTTTGTAAGACCTACAAATATTTGTTTCCTAATTTGGATGTTTTCTATATATATTATGTATGTATTTACAAAAAAAAAGTATTTATGTATTCATATCAGTTCTCTAGTACCCATCATACAAGTTCCGCTTAGCTTGGGATTAGATGGCGTTGTGTGTTAGATGTCTGAAATATTTATTTATTTATTTATTTAAATATAAACTTTATGACACGTTCATTATAAATCACTTACATATTTCTAAAGTACTCAAACCGAGCTCCTTTTCTCCTTATTCTTACAATATACTCCTATAGATAACACATTCCCCTGCAAATAACGTGTGTAATTTTAAACGAACAGTTATTCCTTTTGTGTTTTCTTCTTTCTAAATTGATTTACGTTTTATTCGAAGAAATCTGGTTTTAACCTGTAAATGGATAAATGACAAAAGCCTATTATACTCAGGTAATATTAGGATACTCCAACACGTGAGGACTTTTAATCACGTAGCGGTTTTTGGTTTGTGATATTTTATTTAAATTGGTTTTTTTTTCTTCACTATATACAAACGCATTTAGGAGTCTAGTTCACAGTTAACGTAATTTTTTTAATTAGTAAGCAGTTATAACGTAACGTTAATTACTTCTTCAAACCTATATCATGTATCATTTCTACTAAAACATTGATTGTAGAGAGCCGCTTTTATATTAACGTGTATAAAAAGTTGAATTTGAATGATGTTGAGGTATTTTTACTTAAACAGTTATGAAGCCTTTAAATGACCTGTTAAATTTGTTTGTAAAACTCAATAATTTTATTTTGAAATCGAATCAAAATTTCTTTGAAATCCGCTTTCTGTCTGAAACTATAGGGAAAACGTCAGAAAAACATATCGATGACACACGTCTATCGATTAGACGTGACAATCAAAAAGGGCAAATCGCAGTAAAAAAAATGGCCAAGAGGACTATAGGTAATCGGAACGGGCACTGCAATATTTCGAAAAGGTCTTGGTCACGTATGTTCGTCCTATTATTGGAGACGGTATTAGGGCTGTGACGTCAAATGTTGACATAACCTACATTATAGAAAAATGATTTGACCGCCTCTATTTTGAGTTTCCTATAGCTGAAAATTAAATACACACACGGCTACGAGTTTCTTTTTAAAGACATAATTATGAATTATCTAGTACAGCAATTTATGTAGGTATTATTAAAACACTTATTTTTAAAGTCCTTATACAATCACATTTTCTGTTTTAAATAAAAAGCATTACTATAGAAATGGAATCAAAATATATCGAACAATTAAATTAAAAAACTTGAAATTCAATTGAGTATAGAGCGGGAAAATTGTCGGTAAAGTTTGCAATAACAGTAACTATTTAATTTATAGGAAGATAAAAGAAAATGGACTCTCTAGCAATTGCTAAAGCAAGTAGCTAACTTACTGGGGATAAAATCAATTATATTAAAGAGCTTTTATACATAATTTATAATGATCACTACCACTCCACTCGAAATATTTATTAGTTTTAATCATATAATTACATTATAAATTTTATTCTTACTAGTAATTAAGTTAAAAATTATGAGTATCATGTTGAAATATTATTTTAAGTAAGAAAGTGTTTTGATATGTTTTTAACTAATAATGTATTTCTTTTTGGATTTCCATACAATTATAAGATTTTAGTTTCTATGCTGCTTACTTATTTTACCATACTTCGTATCCAAGATGGACAGAGGGATTTAAGAAAACACACAAACTCTGAAAAAAAAAATTTACAGATCATACAAACATTTGGTTGGACCTGGGCATCGAATACGAAATCTGATGCACAGCAGACACCTAGATAATCACTGCGCCACCAAAAATGCTTTAAAATAATATAATGCTCTTTAACACCACGTTACTACATTTTAACTAAAATTTTACCTTCGTAAAAGACATCGATAGGAAACCATTGGCTCGCATATTGCTTTTTGGAGTTCGGAGTTGGCCGGATGACGGGATACTAAAATTTATTCGTAGGCAACATCATAAAAAATACACGTGGCTGAGTCATAAAATAGTCTTAAAATTTTATTAGTTTACTTAAGAAATCATTCAGTCATATTTCCTTTGGCATAAATCGGTAATAAAAGTTAAAATTTAAAAATTATTACTCTGTGTCTTATAGCTTTATACTTACATTTTTACTAAAGTTAATTAACAGTTAACTCATCTCAAAAATCTAATAAAACTATCATATCATCAACCATTAGCTTTGCTTGTGGCTCCGCACGCGTGTATATTGTATTTTATCTCTGTAGACAATGGCCCCTGTCCTCAGCAATCAAAGTCTCTCCGTGTCGAAATTCATTAAAATTGAAACAGTCATTTAGCTATTAAAACGTAAGATAGACAGATATTTTTCTTGTAGATTTTTTTACGTTCGAACCTGCCAAACTGACCTTACTGTGCCTGATGGAAAGTATGAGCCGGATTCAATAGTAGTGGTCATCTTACTCATGGCGAATGCTGACCATTTCAGCAAGGTGCCCTACACTACAGTGCCTATAATGAGATGCGTCTGCATCATTGGGTCTTGCGTTTCTCATTTTAAGTTGGTCTTCTGTGGTCCCCCAGTCAAGCTTTTCTATTCATGCTGAAATCAGCGTGTCCTACTTCCATGAAATGTGTAAAACTTTGCTCAAAGTAACAATTAAATTTTTCAACACACGCTTCTTTTATTCGCCTAGTAGATTCAAACTCAGATTTAATTTCAAGTAACACGATATTAATTGTAATAAATCGCTATTCTGGTAAGTAGCCAACTTTGAGGCTATTAGCGTTCATTAGTTCGGCATGAACTATTCATTTTGAGCTACTTGGAAGTACCTAGACTGATGTTAATTTGTATTAACGATGTTAATGTAGATAAGCTAAGAATATAGATGAGCAATTTTATTTTTCAGCTAATTTCTACGTGCAAAACATTTTAATTAGCAGAAGTTTGATGAATGAGTAAATGAGATTTCTACCCGTAGTTAGAAGCCCTTATCGATAGGCTTTTTACCATAAGACTTTTGTTATTACTTTGTGTTACTAGGAAATTCAAGAAGTTTTCCAAATAACATTTCCTAATAGACGTACTTTGCATAAATTCTGAGAATTCTCAGGATAATAAAAACATCCGTTAGTTTCTTAGTTACTTGTGCGTAAAACAGTGCGGTAATTTTTAGGTGAATTTGAAAGTATAAAATTAATAATAACAGCAACTAGGGAGGCGTTGCACATTACGGGTATTTAATCTCAAATAATGCAAATCCGATATTTCTTAGACAGTTAACTAAAGTAAACAAAAAATGTTAATAAACAAACTGGTATGTGATGGACGACAAATTAAACTCAGTTTTAAAACATTTTTATATAAAATGCATCATGTGTTAGAAGATAAAAGTTACAGTTTTGAGATCACTCTTTAATACTTTCTACATAAATGCCCTTTCTCTACAACATACCATATAACTGTAAAGGCTAGGATTAAAAATATCATATCCTTAGTTTTATTTTATGATACTATTCCAATGTATGAATTTTATATTCCTAGGTATCATATGTTCCATCAACACAAAACTATTTCAACAGATTCAGTTTTACGATTTGAAAACACTTATCTATTGATTGAACCTATAAATATACATCCACATAATAGAGACTATTTTTATTTAGTGATTACGCCATCTAACAAGTATTTACGATATAGTATAAAATTTATCTATACTATATCTACCATGTTACTGTTTATTATTCCTTAGATTTCTCTTATAAGATTTTTTATCTTGTTTCAGATTTTAATCTACAATCGGGAATGATCGATTAGATCTAAACACCAATGCTTCAACTTCAAACTATGTACAAGTCTAAAGAAAACAAAAACGCAGTTGCAATTGAAATATAAATAACATGAGATACACTCTGCTCTATATAGAAGTAAATAAAACAATACATACCAAATATGATATCAACAGCAAACCAAAAAGGTTTATGATGCTAAGTTAAAAATAAGACAAAATTATGCCGATCGACCAATGGACCACCGATAATCCAACAGAGAGTGATAATCTAAGCAATTATGGAGACGAATACCTTGACAATGTTACAAACATCATTGACGATAAAACGATTCAAGCCGCTTTTGGTGCAGCGTACACAATTATATTCATAGTTGGTATATTTGGCAATGCGCTAGTATGCTACGCTGTGATCAGGAATAGAGCTATGCAAACAGTCACTAATCTCTTCATCACGAACCTTGCATTATCCGATATACTTCTTTGCGTATTTGCAGTACCATTTACACCACTTTACACCTTCCTGGGCCGATGGGTATTCGGAGGCCCTTTGTGCCATATAATGCCTTACGCACAAGGATGTAGCGTCTATATTTCAACGCTGACTCTCACTTCTATAGCTATAGATAGGTTTTTCGTCATTATATATCCATTTAAACCTCGCATGAAAATTAAGACATGCATATGTTTGATCGTTTTTATATGGGTATTTTCTTTATCTGTAACGTTTCCCTATGGATACTACATGGCTCTTCAAGATCTATTTTGTGCAGAAAAATGGCCTTCAGACCAGATACGCAAAGCATTTGGCGCAGTCACTACTATAATGCAATTTGTAGTTCCTTTTATTGTTATGGCATTTTGTTACACTTGTGTTAGTATAAAATTGAATGATAGATTAAAATCTAGACCTGGAAGTAAGAATAGTAAAAAAGAAGACGCAGAAAGAGAAAGAAAGAGAAGAACAAATAGAATGTTAATAGCAATGGTAGCTATATTTGGTCTGTCATGGCTACCACTGAACCTCATTAACATTTGTAGTGACTTCTACTCTTTTACAGAAGACTGGAAGTATTATATGGTATTTTTCTTTATTGCACATTTCATAGCAATGTCTTCCACTTGCTACAATCCATTTTTGTATGCATGGTTGAATGAAAACTTTAGAAAAGAGTTTATGCAGATACTTCCGTGCTTAGGTGCATTGGTCACGAAGAGATCAAAGAGAGCAATGAACCAATCAGAAAGAACGGGAATGTTCCGTTCAGAAAAAACTTGCAACGGTAATGATACTGTACAGGAATCACTTTTAACATCAACTGTTAGTAAAATACCTTCAGTTAGATATAAGATCGAGTTCAACGATAAGTTAAAGGAATTCGAGGATGATGCAGAAAACATAAGTCCAGATGAAAAACCCGAAGGTAATCCAAGTCCCAATGAAGACTGCGTTAATATGTATATGTTTGTAGATAAAACTGTTAATAGTTCGGATAAGGAGCCCATTGTGTCCGCGCTATAATCTAGGAGGTAAGTAGAAAGGTCATTTAGATAAACTAATATACTTGACGTGGTAGCTAAAAATAAAACAACTCTTTAAAGTTTTAATTTGGTAAATAGAGATCGTTAGGATGAGCATTAGTAATGAGAGAATTAAAAAAATGAGTTAAACTTAATACGATAAATAGGAAAAAAATGGGTTAGCAAGGTTAAAAGTTTTTATTCCATTAATATTCTGCTATTTTCTTTTGTTTATTGAGGTTATGGAAATGAAACTTTTTTCCAGAAACAGTTCCTATAGCTGTTAATACGAATATTTTGTTCTAATCAAGAGTGAATTCATTTCTTACGTCACAGTACTTAGACTAAGACAAATC
Organism: Hyphantria cunea; assembly: GCA_003709505.1. Classification (NCBI taxonomy): domain Eukaryota; kingdom Metazoa; phylum Arthropoda; class Insecta; order Lepidoptera; family Erebidae; genus Hyphantria; species Hyphantria cunea. The sequence continues at coordinate 746,042 of PKRV01001230.1, forward strand.
GAATTTAAGTATTCTAAATTTATTGAAGATAAGTCAAACTAAAGTAATACATAATAATAATCACATAAAGTACATAAGCCATAAAACACTGTTAACGAAATAATCATTTTGATTAAAAGCACCTGTATAAAGGCAAAATTTGGTGACTAACGCAATTATAAATTTATAAATATTATTCGTAGGAAATAATAATGGTTTTCTAAAGAAGCTACAGTAGCAAAGAAAAACATTCATTTTATTAAGAACCGTTAGTGATTTTAAATCAAAAAGGAAAAAATAACAATTTAGAAAATAATAATAATCGCAAGCTATTAATTTAGGTTTGCGATTAATTTATCGTTTCTAAAGCTCTTTTGAGACAATTGTTTTGTCCTCGACTTATATTTCTAAAAACATCACGCTTTTGCGGTAATTACTCTCATTTATAAACCATTCATTCTAGAAAAAAGCTGTTTATTTTTGAAGCCATAAATAGAAAATTAAATTATATTTTACAAGTAAATTATTTTTTATTTAGAACTAGTATATTCAGGAATTACATTCACTAGTATTTATTTCACTAATTAATTTCGTTTTTTAAGTAATTTAATTCGCTCTATTGCATTAAGAAAGGTTAACTTTCCTTTAAAATAATAAGTACATGTAAATTTAATAATTCTAGAACATATTTTAACAAGTTTCACAAGTGCCGATAATCGAGAGTATAAATTACTTAAGTTCTAGTCTTCAGAGCTCCATGTTTGGAGATTATTCTAAAATATCCCAAAGCCTTGTACTTATTTAAACTAGACTTGTCGTATAGAAAAAGAAAACTGATGTTTTTTGAAGAAAAATTGTATAAATACTTTAGAATCTTCGTATCACAAGCACAAACCTTACACGTGTTTTCATAGTTAATTATATAATATGTGTGGTTGTTAACAAACTAATTATTGAAAAAACAAAAACTAGAAACCTGTTTTCATGAAAATATAAACTTATTTTAAAATGTACAATTCACTGATTTTATATTCTTTAATTTTAATATGCTCACTTTCACTCTCTCAATCAAGACGAATCTAAGGAGCCCTCGCCACGAACGAGAGAATCGCGACGGGTCCGCGTTTCTATCGTCGGGGTAATCTCCATGAACGAGTGATTGTTGTTTCATCGTATTTTTTTTCCTTGTGGTAACACAACTTTCGTATTAGGAAGAGTGGCGACCGCTTAAACCACTAGACCAATCGTGCAGTCAAGTGCACTATTTTCGAGAGTATATATTTTAGAAATACATGGCCTGACGGTAATATCCTCGCTATGCTCCCGCCCATGGAGACGGCCTCTAAGGATACCTCGACCGCCACCAAAACGCTAGGCATGAATAGTCCATGCGTTTAGATACGGTCGCTTTGATCGCACTGCCGTTGCACTAGCGGCTAAATCAAAGGACCCACCTGCGGCGTACAATCCACGCCAGTTTACGCCGTTGTATGAATTAAAATATTCGTATTTCTCTAGAATAACCACAATGGCGTGCGGGTGCATAGACACTATTCAAACGAATGCATTATACAAAGAACTGTACTATCTATAAAATATTTTTAATGATAGTGAATTATATAGAGCTACTTTAGTTTACCCTTAAGTAAAAAGTTTCGATTTCATAACGGCAACCAGTTAAACAGAATCAAATATTTTGGTTCTAGCAAAATTTTATTTTGTGTATATTATATTTTTTAACAGTTATTTAGTCAGACCTTAAAATTTATAAAGCTTTTTAACCTGTCAAAAGAAACTTTTTTTAGAAATCTAGATAGAGAGAACGCTAAACTTGTATATTATCTGTTCAAAGAAAGCGTGGTCGTCATTAAACACTAAAGAAATTAGTCCACCAAACACTTTATCCATTCATCTAGTTGAAAACACGGCTTAAAATATTTTATAAACAATAAAAATACAAAACAGTGTTAAAGAACAAAGCAATACGTTTGTTTGTTGAAATTCGTACGTAAAATATTATTTATGATTGGCTTAGTTCATTCTTTATTTGTGTTGAGATGTACGATGAAACTGTTAGCATGCTAATACTTGACTAATATAATTTATTATTACAGTGCGTACATGCGTGTTTAAAATGTGATGTTCAAATAATCCTGTAATTGTCACAAAAAAAAGAGAATAAAAGTTATCTCTTATATAAATATACTAGCTTGTGACCGTGACTTCGAACACGTGTATATCGGTAAAGAGTAGCCTATATCCTTTCTCAAGAATCAAAGAGTATCCATGACAACATTCTTTAGAATCAGTTCAGCGAAAGCACAAAAAGTAGCAACTGAGACTGATTTGACTAATGTATGTTTATAATTCAGTTTATTTGTAAGAATTAGAGGCCTGAGAGAAATCGGGTCAGATTTTAGTTAATTCGAATAGCCTTTTGTAAAATCATTATTATTCAGTGTTAGGAAAGTTAAACCAAAACATTAACAGTTGGGTAGCCAAATGTTTATTCAGAATTTCCATAACACACAGCTTTCAGTTAAAAGGGAAAGTTTTCTAATTTATAATGAGCATTTGCTCGGATAAATCTTTGAACGAAACGCCTAACTAATCAGGTTTTCTATTCGAAAGAACTTTAAAAATACAACAAATCAAAAACAAGTTAACACGAAAACAGAACTGAAAAGTATAATGGAATCTTATGGGTTTGTTCGAAAAGAAAATGAAAAAGTCATTATCCGAATCATTTCTTTTTTAAGGGCTCTTACAACCTGTCCTACATATTAATTATTCTTTTTTTATTTATGAGCCTGGCAAAGTAACTTTGCCTGATGAAAATCATGAGTAGAAACCGAGAGTAGTTTTCATCATACTCATTGTGAATAAAGACAATGCAGAATGGTGACCCGCACTAAGGCAGCCTATTGAGATGCTTGTGTATCTTATATTTTTTTTAAATATTTAATTTTAGCTTTCTTAACATCTTTTTATTTGTGTTTCACTGTTTAGACATATTTAGATTGGGCGCCTTTATAGCTCATAAAACATTGTCTATGTGTGAATTTTATGTATGGGTTTATAACAAAACATTGCGCCATTTACTTTGTCTATGCCTCAGTTTATCGTTTACTTTTCTGACTTTTATTGTGATTGAATCTATGGTTTAATGTCAAACCTACAATGCTGATTATTTTTTACAAACCTAATGTCAATCATGAGTCATTTTGATTACACGTGAATAAATACTTAAATCTAAAATCCACGGTATAATGGGTCGCTTACTTCGCCATGTGTTGTGCTTGTGGGTTCATATCCCACATGGCACAACACATTGTGTGATCCACAACTTGTTGTTCTGAGGCTAAGTGTTATTTGTATTCATTTTATGTATGATTGTACATCCCCCGCGAAACAGTTTATATTCCCAGTTCGGGAAGTTGTGTTTAAATAAGTAATGAATTATTTGGAAGAAAACAACCCGACTGACAATTTTTTTTTGATATTGATTTTTTTTATTTTTTTACCCAGTGTCACCTTATGACTAATACGAATGGACACCACTCACATAAAATTACGATAAGCCGTTTAGACTCTAGGGCATGCCAAAGAACACATGCATACAAAAACTCGAAAAACATAACTCTCCTTTTTTGCAGTTGGGTAAAAAAAGTGAAAACTAATTTCACCCAACGCTGACGCTCTGTAAACATTGTAACCAGCGACTGGGTTTTGCGTGAGAATTTTAATAAGAAATGTGTGCGTTGCAAGTCAAAATGACTCAAGTTATTTTAAACCAGAGAAGGCTATTTCGAGTCTGTATCTGAGTAACTAAAGGAGTAGTGACGGAATGTAAGTGCTAATAATCTATACTAATTACTAACAAAACTGAAGAGGTTGTTTGTTTGCTTGAACGCGCTAATATTAGGAACTAGTAGTCCGATTAGAAAAATTCTTTCAGTGTTACATAGCCCATTTATCGAAAAAGGCTATAGACTATATATCATTACGCTAAGACCAATAGGAGCGGAGCACCAATGAAGAGTGTTACAAAAACGGGGAAAAAATATTACGCTACGGGCTATAGGATACGTAAACGAGGTTGTGTGGGTCAGCTAGTTAATTAATATAGTTAAGGTCATTGGTCATAAACACAGATACATTAATGCTAACTGTAATAATTGAAATATCATGTTCGTAGCAGTGACAGTGGTCCCATGGCATTTCCTATGGTAATGACATTAGTAATTTATATGAAAAGCCAAATGGTATAAGTTTCAACTATACTCTTTAAACAAGTAACGAATTATTTAAAACAATCCGACAGCGTCAATATCTGTCATTATTATTAAATTTATTGAAGGATTGGAAAGAAAATACGACAAGCCGTTTAGGCATTAGAGCGTGCTAAAAAAATATTCATACATATTTTACAAACATACACCCGAAAAACGAACCCCTCCTGCTTTCGCAGTCGGGTAAAAATAAACATATTTTACTTAAGTCTTTTATATTTCATTATGTCATCCTTAGGTAAATTTTATATATTTTTCGAATCCAAACTAATATTATACATTTGAAAGTAATTCTGTCTGTCTGTCACACTTTCACGGCTAAACCGCTGCATCATGCTTGAAAAATGCGAATATACGCGAATGGAGTCGTGGGGAAGAGCTAGCCAGGTAATAAATTCGAAAACTTTTAACTGCGTTACTACCTACTCTAGTAAATGAAACCTTAACTCAAATAACCTTACATTACTTTTATTTTATCTTACCCAGTACCCACAGGGACTGCCTTGAGTTTTACCCTAGGTAATCCCCATGACTCCTGTTTTACGATATTACGTGAAAGAAATGTTAAAATTGAATAAGTTCAGAAATACAGACAGGTTTTTCCAAAGGGCTTTAGTCACGTTTGCTTAAATGGACCATTGGGTAATTTGGATTCATTATTAACCTACCTCAGTTTCTTTATAATAGTAATGAGGGTTTATCCAATAAGATGCTCCCCTTATCAATGTGTGCACTAAAGGCAAGGCTCTAGTACTAGAGTCCTTAAAATATAGCTTGATCTCTGTGGCATTTGTCACTATATTCATCTTAGAACTTGCGAGGAACGTTTTATATGTTATTTTTTTATTTATTGCACTTTATCGGTGATAAAAATGGCACGTAAGGAATAAACATATTTAGTAATTTATTTAATAGCTTAAATTTTCTTACTACATTTAGTGTTTAATTATATCTTAACATTATATTTAATCTTATCTATTTTTAGTTGTGGATACTATATTAGTTAATATATAAGTGCCGCCTTTTGCGGTACAAGCCTCCTCCAAACATTGCCAAGTGACTCTATCTCATGCCAGTCTGGGCCAAAAGTGGCCCGTAGTTTCCACGATGTCGTCACTCCATCTTTTAAACGGTATGCCCTTTCTTCTTTTCTTGTCTAGTGGATACCAATTTGTGTCTGTCTGCGACCATCTTCAATCGATTGCTCTTTGAACGTGGCCGGACCATTTCCACTTGAGTGTCAGAACCTTTTTAACCACGTCTCGCGCTTTAGTTCTTTTCCTAATTTCCGAGTTTCTTAAAGAATAAAAATATAGGGAATATAAAATAAAATCCTATGTTCAAAGTTAGTTCGTCGGTTTCGTGGCCATCTATCACAGAGATCAAGCTAAATTTTAAAGACTGTATTCCTATCCTATATCCTATGTTACATTGACGCTCCTATCAGTTTAATGAATTATGTCACATAATTTATAAAAAAACTTTGGACACATAAAGAGGTCCAGAAATTTTAAAAAATCTTAAAATTTTTATCCCTTCAAATTAGCATCTTCAACAAAATTAACTTTATAAAACGAGTTGAGTCAGAACCAAAGTATTCAGTTTATTTTCAACTCTTCGTAGAATAAAAACCACAATAGTGTTCTCTGGAGTTACAACATACTATATAATAATAAAATTACTTTGACTATACTAAATAAGTATTTTTAATGACTAGTATTTAATTCGTGCTTAAAAAAGTTTTTTTTAAAGTAAAATTTAAATCAATTATTGTAATTTATTACAAAAATATTAATGACAGGTAGTGCTGCATACACGCATACATATTAAGTAAAAACGTGTTGTGTAAAGTTTGATAAGAACGCAAATAGTTATAGTACTAAAGTTACAAACAGTGGCACAAGGGGGATACAAAAAACAAATGATTTATCTTAGTACTAAATTAAAAGTTTTCACCACAAATAAACAAACATTTTGACAAGAAGCAAGTTCGAAGTTACAGGATTATTTACATTGTATTTTAATTAGTTTTAGTTATAGGTCCATTGTAAATAAGAAACCAAATACCTGAGACAAAGGAGTTCTTGCTCAAAGTTTGGAAATATTTATTAAATAGACTGTTTATTATGGATTCCTACAATCGTTTCCAAAAAAGGTTGCTTAAAAAGTTTTACCAGCCAGGTTGGATAAAGTTTTAACAGTCATATTTGTATGAAGGAACATATAAAAGAACCCTCTGAGTACAAGCGCTTAGTTATAAAATGCAATTAAAATAAACCTGCTAACATAAGTAGAATTAAAGTATATTATACTAGTGGTCGCCTAGTGGTCGAAATTCTGCCATAGATTTGTTTGCTTTTACTTTAACGGTGCCAAATTTTATTGGCCTCCGTTTGTATAATATTTGTAAAAAGGAGTACAAAATATTTACTTCACGTATTAATATATACATTAATTATTAACTATGTTATTAATTAATGTGTAACTAAAAAAAATATTATTTTTTGTTTTTTCTTGATCCACGTATATCCATCCATATCTGTAACGTAATTCAAATTTAAACGACAACTGCAAGAATGAATTGAATATTTTCATCTACTTATAAAATAAACATTATTGTACTACAGTTAATATAGTTTTAAATGCAATTCAGAGCATATCAATTGAATGAATAAAAAACTATTTCTTCCAAAAAACCAATGGATGGAATAAATGGACTGCAAAAAGACAAATTCATGGTCTGAGTATTAATGCAAGAAAAAAATCGAATAAATTAAAATTAATCTTCAAACTGGAATTAATTATATTCATAATCTTAAACGCCTCGTTGGTCTAGCGGTTCGACTGCCAATCACAAGTCTCGAGTTCGATTATTAAGTCGGGCCAAGGTAATATATTGGGTTTTTCGTATATGAAATTCTTATTACCGACCCGGAGTATGGAAGTTTGGCGGTGAATCACACACGCTCGTGCCTCGGATAGCACGTTAAGCCATCGGTCCCGATTGCCATGAACATCTATGGTAATCATTATTGAGAGGTCAGTGCCCTCAAATATACTGACACTAGTTTAACCTGTGAATACAGTTTCTACTCTGCAGGAGGTCCGATGCCAGTCGCTCTATGTATAAACTAATATTCTGGTAAAACCGAGTTGAACTAGTAGCCGAACCCAAATAATCTTGGCATAAGGCTAGATAAAAAAAGAAACAGTCTAAAACAGAATAATACTTAATCTATATGATAATGTGGATATTTAATGCGAGTCTACCTCTCCCTGGATAGAGCGTGTATGATTTCATGAGTTGTTGAATAGTGGTTTTTCATATGGAAAATTATTTCTCGTTTTCCATAACAAGCCGATTAAACACAAAAAACTTTATTTAATAATATTTTTCTTTTCTTTGCAGGTTGAAGAAATGTTACCTGTATTAGAGTGAGAAGACAAGAAGGATTAATTTTCTCATAATTTTAGAAATAAAAACTTCTGAGAATATATAAAACAATACAATATTAAAATTAAAACATGTATTTTATCTGTGAGTGGAATTGTGAATACGTTACTTTAAAAATAAAGTATATATCATTAAATAAATTTTAGATCAAAAATAAATGTAAGAAGGTTTAACTTTAGAATAATTAAGAAGTTAAGTCAGTCATATAAAATATGAACTATATGTAGTGAAGTGTAAAAATATAATTATATTCATTTCTTAAATTTATTTGTAAATAGCAAAGTAAGTATACGAAAATCTTTAATGTAAAGAAATAGCCAAATACTAGTAACTTAATCTTTAATGTAAATATTGTTAATTAATCGGAATAAAAGTACTTACGTCATTTATGAAGTTCGATTATGAACTTTGAGCCCATTGACATATATACTTTTTTTCAATAAACGTATAGTCGTTAGATATAGCCTAATAGAACAACATTATTCTAAATTTATTTTTGTAAATGTAAATAATGAGTAAAATGTATATACATATACACATGCAAAATGCCTTGTAAGTAGTCAATGGATGGAAAATATGTGCAATTTTGCTGTCATTATAAAAATAAAGTGTATTAAAAATAAAATGTTGTTGTTTAAATTTCGTGTGGTGAAAGCAGAGTGTAACCCCAATTTATCTCATGGGTTTCGGGCAACTTGGGGAGCAAATTATGCAAGACAACATCACTGCAAAGAGAATGAAAACTTGAAATAAAACCTTAACTAATTTGTCTAGCTGACGTAATGTAGAAGGCCAAAGTCTAATTTCTAAGGAGATGCCTATTTCCTGCAGTGGATTGTTAAAGGCTGTTAATGTGATGTGATGTCAAATAAAACAAGATAATCAAATAACTGTAATTCGACCTACAAGCTATTTCTACCTAGTACTATAAATAAGAAAGACAAAACAGTTAAGAAGCAATCTTTCCCATCTTTTTCAGATATTTTTAACTATAAGCTGATTCCAAAACGTAACAGGGATCCTAAATATAATGCATTTTATAATTGGCGTGAGATATTTGGAAAGTATTTTCAAGTAGAATCCTGTTTACATTAAGCTACTTCTTGGCATAAACAATTATGATGGAACATGGAGCAGTAGAACTTACATTAAGTTCAACCGTGGGAGAGCCACGCTTCGGCATGAATGGGCCGGCTCGACTGGAGTGATACCACGGCCTCACAGAAAACCGGTGTAAAACAGCGCTTACGCTGTGTTTCCCAATATATATACTACCCCAATCCAACGTCCCCTATCCCCCTCACCATCCCTCTTCCCCCCAGGCCGCCATAGTGTGGGTCACCATGCTGCATTGTTTTTTTTCGCATTGAGGATGGTGACCACCACTCTTGGATTCTGCTCATGCTTTCCATCAGGCAGGGCAGAGTCATTTTGGCAGCTTAAATATAAAAAAAAAAGAAAAAAAAAAGTAAATGCAGTTGAGAGTCCTAAGAATTTATCGTCACGAACCTATTTAGCGTAAGTAGTATATATAAATACCTACATGAATTGCATATTAAGAAGATGGTTATTTGGTTATCTTAAATCTACAGTCCGGGTTTCATTACCTTATTTAATACCAGACCCTAAAAATAAGAATTATCATAATTATAACTAGTGAGTTCTCTCAAACACGGCTATCTGATCCCAAACTAAACATATATATAATGGATAACTTTAACCCAGACGAATAGCAAACGATCCTGCTGAACATACAATGATTTAGGAACCTCCGGCTTACTAACTGCAGTCGAGTTACTAATTTTTAGACCAACAGGCTCGTGGAATTAAGACAGCTGAATGACAATGACGATGATTTATATGTATAATGTATATAAAAACCTTTAGAGTCGGTTGAACAGTCTCTTAGGTACGTAGTGTGAAGACATAACAAACTGACCTCATTAAACCTTAAAGTTTCCCACCAGCCGTCTGGCGCAGGTCATTATACAAATTAACCAAGTTCAGAGGTGTACAATGTTTAGGAATCCTATTCAAATGGCACTGGTCAAAGGGGGTCTTTCATTTAAGTTCAATGTAGAATTTAAACAAGATACTTGAAGATGTGTTTACGGCGAACGCGTACGGCAAAGTTTGTGGGGATTCTGTTACCTTTATAACATCACAAGTGGTTAATATATTAAGAAGAATGTAAAAAACCACCTTTTTACCAGATGGCAGGAAAGCCTTAATTATTAAACAACTTAGTACCCACTCACAGTGTAAGTTTGTAAAGTTTATGTATTAGTTTGTATCATAGTGTATGTATATAAAGTTTATATATTAACGTGTATATATATTTATTTATATTTTTATGTATATATTGTAACTTCACGAATATATATTTTTTTCCCACCACAATGTATCTACCCCACAAAATTTCTACACCATCCAAAGGTTGGCTGGAAGAGAATGCCTTGGGCATTAAGCCCGCCGTTGTACATGTGTGCATGAAGTTTTAAAATAAAAAAATAAAAAAAAAATCTCGAAAAAATTTTAATAGTAACCATGAGGTACAAACGGGTAGACTAGTCATCTGACGGTAAGTATATACCACCGCCTATGGATATATAAAGCTAAAGAAGCACAAACACATTGCTACCTTTCCATTAACGCTACTCTTATTAGCCACCTTTTCATTAACACTACCCTTAATTCGGGAGTTACTCCGCTCCCTAATTATTGAAGGCGATAGATGTTAGGTTTGTTTATATATATATATATATATATGGCCCTATCAACATGACTCTGCTCTGCCTAATACCATGCTTTCCAAAAGAGCAGGATATAAGAGTAGTTTTCACTATACGCGAATGCTGAAAATGCAACATGGTGATCCACACTATGGCGGCCCATAGTGATAGTTCTGGATCATTGGATATTTGCTTGTAACCTAAGCTTGGTATATTGATTAAACCCGGTTTTATATGAGACCATGGTGTAACTCTTCTGCTACACCCACATATGAAGTATAGCTCTCCTTTACCTTAGTGGTAGAAGTTGATTAGACTAGTTTAGTGGTGAAACTGATTAGGTGTTGGTTGAAAACAATTGACAAGGATTTTCACGGACTTGTAGAAAAAAATTGACAAGGACTTTCACGGACACTCTTTTCCCTGTATTAGTATATAGGCCTCCTCGAAGGTTCTCCACAGCAGCTGGTCCTGAGATGCCCGCATCCAACAGTTTCCTGCAGCCTTCATCAGGTCGTCGGACAATATGTGGGAATATTTTTCCTCAATTCAATATTTTAAATTTCTAAACTTACGTACGTACGTAAATATTGGGACTAGGATATCTATATTGGCATTCATAACGTTAAAATATTTCACATTTTACTGTTTTTACTATTATTAGTTTTTACTATTAGTAGGTACACTATTATTAGGTAATAAAATGAAAACTCAATTTAATCTTTATGTCATGTCAACGATGTGAGAAAATTCGACTCGTTGTATGGACAGGACTGATTCCGATCAGGAATAATATTCGTATCCATTGTCATATAGACAGCGACTTGTTATCTATAAATAAATATAATAGTACCAAGCTAAGCAGAGCTTGTACTATGGGTACTAGACCATTAATGTATATGCATACATACTTTTTTTGTAAATACATACATATTATATAGAAAACACTCAAATCTCGAAGCCAACATTTGCAGATCATACAAATATTTAGTCCGATCCGGGAATCGAACCCAAAATTTCAAGCACAGCAGTACCCTATGCCACTTGCGCTACCGAGGCAGTTAATCTATAAAACACTTCGCATTATCACTATAGAGACTAGAACAATATTATGACTCTAAAGAGTACGAGAAAGTTTCATGTCCCATGATAAAACGGTATTTATTTTTTAATAAACAACACTATCAGAGACTACACATATTTAGATACCGGTCTAATTATGTTATGAGTAAGTTATTTTTAGTTTTGAGCTCCGAAAACCTCGTGCACTTCATAAAAATCACTCAATCAGTGAAAAACAACCAGAGAGTTGTTTAGCACATAATTTCTGTGAGGCTGAGGTATTACTCCGATCGAGCCCGGCCAATTTAATGCCAAAATATGAATCTTCCTCGATGACATACATTTAATATTATTTGTTTATTTATCCAATTGTCATTGATTGAGATACATCAATTAACTGTAACAGGAGTAAAGCCAGGCAATGATGGTAAAAACTAGCAATCAATAAACATGTCTTCGAAATCAAAATAATAACATTAATATTACCGATGCTGATAATAAAGAGGTAAAGTTTTTCACTTTGTTTGTATGGTTATAGGTGTAAACTTCGGAAGTACTGATCCAATCCTAAAAATTATAATAATACTAACAGAAAGCGTCACTATTCAGAAGTGACATAGGCTATTTTTTATTATGATTGAACAAAACATTCAGTTAAAAATAATAATATTTATAAATCAAGTCGAAGAAAACCGGGCGGCTAACGGCCAACGAAGTGGGCACGGGTCGGCTAGTGTCTCATACATTTACATTTCAGAGAAAATAACTAGCACTCAGTAAATAAATAACTAAATCATTCAGGGTATTTCATGTGTAGCATACAATGAATTGTAGCTTTGGAACGATATTGCAATAGGCGAGGTTACATCCGGAGGCGGACGATAATTCCATCAAACTATGGACTGATAAAAAACTCAAATTTGATAATTCAAATCATTCCATTTGGGACATGGTGACATCATGTAAAGTGCTAACAATCGATTACATTCCAAAGGATTATTTTCGAAGTGTGAGGACATAACAGTCAATTTTCCAAGTATTTGCGGTACTAATCGCGTTTCATAGATAACATTAGTAATAAACTATTATAGTCTTATAGTATTCTACAATAATTGAGCTCTTTGAAATAAAATCGTAATCATTATTTTGCAAAACTAAAAAACTGCAAAATAAAAAAACAAACATACCTAGACTACGTAGCACAAGCAAGATAAAAGAAAAGATAACAATGCAAATTAAGCTTGGAAATGCTTGGAAAAATGCAAAAGACTCAAGATGCAACAAATAAATGCAGTTACTTTACCAGTTAATCCGCTGTTGAAGAACCCGTGTTCATTTAACTTTTTTTCTGAAGTACTACTAGTTTTATGCATTACTTTATTTTTTAAATACACTTTAACATTCGCTTTTGCTATATTTTTTAGTATAAGTCTTTGAGTTGCGATGGATTCAGAATACAAAGTTTCGAAAAGAAGGAAACTAAAAACAAACCCTTGGCTAGTGTGGTATAGTGGGCCAAAACCTTCTTCCTTCTTCTTATATCCAGCTGTGCACTGTTAAAGGCTGTTGATAATGAGAATATATAGTATAACATAATAAATTTTTATACAATTCTATCCCATGTCTATACTATATTATTTTATATGAAAAATGAAGCACATTAACAGCTAGTTTTGTCCGTCAAAACCTGGGTGTGGTTGATAGCATGTCTAATTTTTATAAGTAAAAGGTTAGGCTAATGTATAAATTGTATAGGCACTATAATGTCATAGGTACAACATCTTTTGAAACTTTATAACCTATATGGAATACGTAGATATTACGTTATATGGATATAGTTCATTAAAAATAACGACAGATAAGTCATAAAATTTCTATAAATTTTGATAATTACCAGAGAACTAGGTAGCAATTTTTAATACTCAAAATTAGATACTTTCGGCTTGGATTATTTATACTATATTAATTCAATTGTTATTAATTCCATAAATAAACAATTTAATGAATAAACAAACTTGTCAGTATTGTCTACACAAGATATTAAAACCAGAGCACAATGACGTCAGACGTCATTATTCATTAAAATTAATGACGAAACGTTGAGGGCTTAACGTATCGTGACAACAGTTAAATAAAATACTACTTTCAGTATTAAAACCTATTCTTTTTACAGGGATTTAATTGTTAATCCCTTCGGGCCACATGATTTATTTTAATATAGAAATGGCCGTCCTAGAAAATATCAAGGAAATACAGACAAGTGACGTAGTCAGTGTAGTAATTTGCTAGCAAACATCTCTCGTTAATTGGATAGTCAACAAAGCTGACCACGGCCACCGCCGCCGCTGTCATGTTTGGTCATTTCCCTCATAATAATAATTTGATTGCTTAGAAAACATTTTGTGATGGACCGGCGGTTCACCATGTTTATAATGAACTATATAATGTGACCAAAACGTTGCTGTCACAGCAAACAGTGTAATTTAATAAGGTTCTATTTTTTATCTAAAAGGTAAACACGCGTTTCTTGATGATCTAAATAATAAGTAAATTAAATAAATATTTTCAGACACCTAACATAACGTCATCTAGTTCTGATACAACTGATATAAATATATATTTACTTTTTTTGTAAATACATACTTTTAATACATATAAAACACCTAAAATCCGAAACAAATATTTGCAGTTCATACAAACATTTGGTCCGACCCGGGAATTTAATCCGAGACCTCGAGCACAGCTGTTGCATATGCTACTACGGAGCTACCGGAGCAGTTTTCTAAATGGACTTCTTCAAAATGGTTTTGGTTTAGGAAAAATCATTAACAACTACAAGTTTTTTCTAAGACATCCTGCACTATAAATATTTCTTTACTGTGGGAGATTTTACAAAAATATAAAAAACTAATAAAAAAAACACTCAGACTAACAACATTTCGTAGATCACACATACTGTTGTCACATGTGGAGTTTAAACCCATAACTCTTAGCACAATGGAAAGCGGTGAAATGGCCGCCTAAACCATTACGCTATCCTTGTAGCTGCTGTCAGTCCTGAAGCAACTTATATGGGGTCTGAGTCGTAATGTATAGAAAAGGGAAGGTAAAAGGTGACTTAGGGTCAGTGAATTCATTACTAATGTCCATGAACTCCACCAAAGCAAGACCAATAAGTTGCCAACCTTTCAGTAGACTCTTCTTCAAAATCAAGGTAAAAAGTAACGGCAGAGTTGCTAATTACCGGTTGGTTACAACTTCGTGGTATCACTAGAAATCTTAGTGCTGCCTTAAGTGAAATCGGGAAATTTACCTATACAAAAATAAGGAAGACTAAACAACACACGAACTTACAGCAACAAAATTAAATTAGTTTGAGCAACATCTGTTCAATTTTACTTCGTAACTTAACTTTTAATACCCTAGATTTTATTTATGATTGATCCCCTATCTCGGAATTTAATATAAATTTTGAATGAAGTATGATAATCGCTACCTTTTTAAGTTACTAACTTTAAATACACTTGAGAGCATTAAATCTGGGTTAAATTTATTCATCAGGCCTAGATTAGATCCAGTTTTTCCATATCCAAGAGTTGAAAATTATCTGTATAAGATCGCACCTCGGAATATCAATTCTATTGTGTTCTACGACCTCAAAATCTATTTAAATAAAAATGAATCAACAAAATGTATAAACGCGCATATATCCAATCGGCTCCATCAAATTATTTTTTTTTTGTGTTTGTTATAGGCCGGACTTTTTCCTGCCTTAAGAAACTCGGAAGTTTATTTTTTCAGGCGGTAACTGTGTATAAGGCGGGCACATATTAAGATTTTTGTAAATTTATGAAATATTCACGAGAAATGACTGTGCCTAGTTCGCCGGGTACGCTAGTTTCTATATAATAAGGATAGTGGAATAATAGAATTAATAATATACACAACAAAATGGAATACTGTACTTGCAATATATTGTTGTAAACTTACCGTCTCGGTACAAAAATTCCAAGTTAAAGTATGTCTATTATATACTCGTATAGTTGTAAAAGCAATTTTACCAAAAACTTCAAAATTAGGTATTTAATTGATTCCAAATATATTAAGACGTTGAACATATTAAATGTGACGATGTAGTAAAACTTAGTTCGGGCACAATTCAATCCAGTCGTGCTTGTATGTGTTGTATTCTAAAACGAAACCAAAGTATCTTCAAATTACTGTAACTATTATTAACATAACCCTTAGTAAAGCTATTTATAGATATTGACATATTTATCCGGATTATTCCTTAGTGTTCATCCAGTTTGAAGAATTTCATTTGAAATATTTTTAATTTACCACCATTTTCTCAAGTTAAACGATTTAAAAAAAAATATCATAATTTTACTTCTTTCGTTTCATCACTTTCATTTTTTTAAGTTGTACACCCTGATTTGTTAATTAGTCTTGAAGAGTCTTGAAGATACCGTTTCTGTGTTAGGAATCATGGGTGCGATGTTGACTTAGGGGCGCGGTGTGTTTGCTAATTAATTTTGAACGCAATATCAAGGAATAATACAAAAAAACTTAAGAGATCTTAAATTTAATGTAGCCATATACATTTAGGATATTTCTGAGAGATTTGCCTGTATAATTGAATTGAACATGTAAACTGGAGCGTTATGTCGCACAATGCTGCAGGCATGTCGTTTACTCAACTCAAGCTTACCTCATGAGTGTAACTAAACATTATATCGAACACATATTAATAAGTATACCTAAATTTGAATAACTGTAAGTCTTGTTGCTTCATACAAATGTATATCTACATTTGTAAGAACGTAATATGTTATAATACATTTAGAGCGGTGAGTCACTGATTCTCAAGATAAGAGTTTTTCTCAGTTCAGGATCAATATATCACTTTACTAAATGCCTAGGAAACTAAAAAAAAACTGTGCATGGCTACCTTTAGTAATGTACTCATAAGCATAAGCATATGCAGACAAACTACTACTTAAAAGGATAGGTATTTTGATTTTGCTTCGTAGGTATATTGAATTTAATTATTTTTATAATTTAATACTATTAAAATGTACATCATAGAATATTTTTTTCCGAGAAGTAATCCCGTTATGAATTTCGATTACAATTCATACACTTTGGCAGAATTGGGCTTTTGAGTTAACTGAAGGCTTGGAAATAAGAGAAGACTTTAAAGGTAAATTGTAATTAACGCCACATTTATTGCAAGTTTTAAAGAGTTTTGCTTTTAAAAAACCCATAAATCTTAATTGCGTTAATTCAGACGCGCTTAGTTTTTTACAAAGCAAACCCTTTCTGCGAGCTTTATGAGACCTATCTCAGCACTTCCAATTACATAGATTAAAATTCAGTTAAGGTCTTGATTATATTGAGGTAAAATTTTCATTAGATTTTGTTTGAATTAGTTATGAATCCACTATTTATATTTTTCATGTCTAAATCTTTTGAAAACACGAAATTTAGCAACATAATTATTTTGCCTATTGGTCAAGGAGGGTTGCGTCTTTTCCGGGCAAGGGTCTGCCTTGCCAATTGACAGAGATCTTGAAATTATATTAACTGACTCCTCTTCAGAAAGAGACGTTTAATGCCAGCTGTCGAATTGATTTTTCCTAGACTCTACATCGATGCGATGACGTGCCGCCAAACAGTAGATCTGAAAGGAGAAAAGGAAAAAATATATATAAGGACACTAAAGGCATACATATAAATTAACCAAAGGTGGTTGTCATATTTTTATTCAAACGTACGCCAATAACCCTTGATCTAAATACGTATACAAAATCTTCAGAAGTATTTTTAATGTATTCTTATGATTATTTTTGGAGAAGCTTTATAAAAGGATTTTCTTTCCTGTGTTAAAAGTCTAGAAAACATAAAGTTTAAGCGTATTTAATACATAAGCTAACCATAGATTAATGGATGTAATTAAAACTCTCATCAAAGAAAGTGATACTTGTGACTTGTCGACTCAATTTCTTTCCTCAAAGAAGTATGACTGAAAATTAAATTATACAATGTTTATGACAATTAAACATTCTATAAATGTGCATCAAAGATTTTTTCAACTTTATTCAGCTTGGTATAATATGATAAGGGGTTCTGTCTGATGTTCTTTAGAGACAGCCACCACCCTTATGCAATACTCCTTGGGAAATGTCATGATTTTCAATCATTTAAACTAAAGAAAAAAATAATTAGGATGAGGAAAACGACATTAGAATGAAAGTTGGAAATATTTTTAATTTTATAATTATATTTAAAAAACTGCAATTCAAGCTTTTATTACTTCGAGTTGCATTTCTAAAATAGATAACAAAACTCAATATTAATGTAGTAGCGCCTACCTACTTTTATAATGCAATCTGGTGATAATATATCTACGACTTCGCGCTGATGTTTCTACGGAGCCATTTTTATTTGATAGAAGATATTTGAATTAAGTGACGGACAAAATTGAAGTACGCTGATACAAGAAATGCCAGCATGTCTCGGATGGAGTAAGGGAATCAGAATATATAACCAAATTAGAGAGGTCGTTAGTGTGGTTCACGAATTGTTGTTTTGGTCCGAGTGTTCTTTGTGTACATTTCATGTATGTTTGTCCCTCGCGACACAGAAGTGATTCAAAATATCATACAGATTCACGATAAATTTAATAGTATAGTTGGATACCATTATATTTACCGCCACTGTGTATAATATCTAATGTTTTCTTAACTTTTATCTATCCTAATATTATAAAAACGTAAAGTTTGTGAGGTTGTAGGATGATCTCTACTGAAGCGATTTTAAAAATGATTTTATCAATAGAAAGCCACATTATTTGTGAGTCCCATAGGCATATTAGGCACTCATAAAGTAATTAAGATAAGTGTGTGTCGGATACACACACTTGGGCGAGCCATGGACAAAAGTTAGTTTCCAATAAGATAAGTTGAAGTACTGTGTTATAGAATTAAATCTTATAAAACTTTTTTCTTATCGCAGTTATTAATTTGGAGAACTTAGTTTAATTATCTACTATCGTAATCTTAGTCAATCTCAAACTAAAGTCGAGGTGAAAAATGAACAAAGGCTGATTACTTGTTTGAAGTGTTTTCAATATAATGTCTTAATTCAGTTCTAACCTATTTTCGTATTTGAAATTAATAGCAAGACTTCTATTAAAATAATTAATATTTTATAGCCCAATTGCACTCGGTGATTATAAACAATCACCGAGGGTAAGCAACGACGGCGCGGTCAGTACCTGGATGGCTGACCGCTGGTGGCATGTTACCATGAGCGTCTCCGTGATTCGGAGGTCACGTTAAGTAATCGGTCTCCGTTGTTATCATACGATAACAATCGTGAAGCTTAGTTGGAGGCCTTCGGGCGGCTTAAAAAGGCAAGATTTACGGTAGTCCCAACGTATTCTTGCCAGTCCCCAACCCGCACTTGGCCAGCTTGGAGACGTATTGCCTAACCCTCTCCTGAGAGGAGACCCCAGCCCAGCCGTGGGACAATATGGGTTGTTGATGATGATGATTAATATAGTGGTATTTCAGTCATCTACTGATATACATACATACTTAATTTCATAAATTCGGAAGTAACTGTCTGCCTGTACGCTTTCACGGCTAAACCACTGCACAATTTTCTTCAATTCAAATTCGGCATTGAGATACTTTGATTTATGAGGAAAGGTATGATTATTTCTTTGTCATAGGATAGTAAACATTTAAAAGAAATATTCTTCTTTGAAATCTAACTAAAATATTATGACGTTCTAAGATGCTTACTATCCGTACTATTTTATATCGAATAAATGGAGTGTTATGATCGCTTTAATCTGAAATGATGTATTAATCCAGGATCGGTTTGCTTTAAATATTTGAATTTTCCGGTAAAAAATTGAGCTCTGATTTATACAATAAAAGGTTATTCATTGAATAAAAACGAAGTGAAATCAACTATGCAAATTAATTTACCAAAAGCTAAGGATAAACCATTAGTTCGCAACCCCGCATTCTTGATCCGCCACCACGTGGTATGGTATGTATATACATACCATATTTTTCCAAGATATCGTAATGAACGTATAAATTTGACAACTTATCTTTACTGAATACCTTCAGTAATAAATAAGTCTCATTAACAGCGACACAACTACTTTATATTAAAACTAAAATTCACAAACATTTGTTGTTGGATTATATACTTTTTTTTCAATTACATATAGTAATTTTTTAATATCTCAAATCTTGCCTTTCACTGTATTTAGTTCAGTACTAAATAAACGTTAATCAGAGACACACGCAGAACAAATGAGATTAAATTATTTTATGTAATCCAACTACAAATTTTAGTGAATTTTAGCTTAGTGATGTCACGACAGAATTAGTACCAATATCAACTGATTCAAACGTATACTGATAGAAGTGATGTCTTAATTATTTAGAAATTTAGATTTTATCCAAAGTTCAAACCTTTTACATTTACTCTGTTTCTGGACTCCTAGACATACAAATACAAGAAAAGAATATTTCAAAGCCGCTTCTAATACTGTGTCCATGAAAAGTACTCATTTAGTATTTTAGACAAATGATGTGACTATGTTCGATAAATGAAAATAGATTGTACGGTATAAATGCTACAAAATAGATTTAATATAAACTGTGTGTATTTTCTATAAAAACTTGTATCGCAATAGGTTATACTCGTAGATACAGTATTTAAATTAGCTTAGCAGTTTTTGTGTAAAACATTGTTTCTGTCCTCAAACTTGTATCTGTACCTACCAGTATATATGAAAATATAGTTTACTAAATATAGGTGCGTTTACAAATAAAACTTCCAAGGTCCGATATTGGGTGGCACCATTTGTATTTGAGAGCACTGACTTACCAATAAAAACTCAACAATACTTTTACCCCGACATAGGAATCGAAATCGAGTCCTCTTGGTCGACAGTCCTCCAAAATTAATCCCCTGTTCTTGCGGCATCTTTCGTTGATACTCGTTTTTATTGAATATTATATCTATAGACTTCCTCAATAAATGGTCTATGCAACACTTAAATAGTTTTTAATTTAATTCTGATATCAAGCACGTTCAATCAAACAAATCCTTAACCTCTTTATCTTTACATTATTAGTATAGATAGTATAGGTAAGAAATTTTTAAACCCTAAACTTAGAATAACTACTACCTTACTATACTAAGTCTAGAAATTGCTTATTTAAAATTTAATTAACACAAACATAGTCAAATATCGTAATTTCTTGATCAATTAATGTTTCATAACAGGTTTCAATAATTTAATCCGTAATTTAATTGTTTAAATGCCTTAACTCCATTTCAATTAGGTTCTAATCTTGTAAAACACTTTGTGTAAGTTTAAGGAAGTCCTCTTCAATATCTTAATCGTGAACAAAGATTAAGGAATTAGCTCCTTTGATACTACAAACATATCTATCTATTATATTATTATAATTTCAACTTCAAGGCTTATAGAGAGAAATTATTTGAATACTTATTCGATATATACTATTGTTATAAATTATATCTTTCTGTTATGCTTCCACGACTGAACCACTGCGCTGTACCGATTTCAATGCAATTTGACATGGAGATACTTAGATGCTTGGAAAAGGACATAGGTACTTTTTTAAGCAATAACCATTCACGCGATTGCGAGCAAAAGAAAATTTACTCTGAATTTAATATAATCTAGTTACTAGTTTTCACCGTGGGAGAGCCACGCTTCGGCATACCACGGCCTCACAGAAAACCGGTGTGAAACAGCGCTTACGCTGTGTTTCATCGAGTGAGTGAGAATACCGGAGGCCCATAGCCCAATCCAACGCCCCTATCCCCCTCACCATCCCCCTTCTCCCCAGGCCGCCATAGTGTGGGTCACCATGCTGCATTCTTCTTTTTCGCATTGAGGATGGTGACCACCACTCTTGGATTCTGCTCATGCTTTCCATCAGGTAGGGCAGAGTCATTTTGGCAGCATAAATATAAAAAAAAAGAAAAAAAAGTTACATATCTTCGTAGTCTATTAAAATCACAAAAATGTGTGTTCTTTTTAATAGAATCTATTTTATTTAAACTGAAATTGCAGTGCGAAAATAAACGTGCTATTGTTGCTGCGTGTTTATCAATTGAAAGGGGGTAACTGCAGTCTTTACCATCTACTCCTGATTAATGTTGAGTGGAGCCGAAGGACGGCAATGCACTTGTGACAAAAGGTGGTTCGATGACCAAGTAAACGAAGTAGAAAACTGTCGGATGCTGGTAGTACCGGTTGTTGTTTTGGTATAGTCTAGGGTGACCTATGTCCTGCAGCGCATGTTTTTCAAACAAAAAAGAAGACAGAGGTAAAAAGAAAAATAAAGCAGTTACATTAATAACTTCTGAGATTCTAAAATTCAACTAGTTTATCTTCATGCATATCGTCTTCAGAATTTTATTACGTACTACAGAAATATAAAAATGAACTACGTTTCCTCATTGATACACTTGATTTCACAAATAAGAAAGTAAAATTTTGTACTAGTATTTGTAAAATGGTTTACTGGTATTACGTTACTGATATTTTTGTTGTTGTATACCAGCATCTAACGAATCACTTGTGTCGACAATAATATAAGGTTCGAAGTGTAAAGCCGGGGACCCGAAGCCCAATACCATTCAATATCACAATTTACAAGCGTCACAGCGTTATACTATGTTATATTTTTTATTTAGGGTTTGGTGTACACCACGTAAAGATTCTATTCGTGTTGCACTCGTTATAAAAAGAATTATTTACCACACTATATACAAACTAGAAAAGAGAAGAATTAAAAACTTCTCTGCCAGTTTTCAATGTGTTTTAAAGAGCCAATTCGATTCGATCGCCATTCGATCATTTTTATTCAATGCGCACCATCGTCATCTAATTTTTATGTATACGATCTAAAATTGTAATTTTTGATTTCAATATTGACCTATACGCATATAAAGTATACTATGTTTACTTGACTACACCGATGGCTTAGAGATATAATTATATCTTACACCTCGCCGCTTTTTGCGACGCAGTCTTGAAAATGTATTCTTAGTTGTCTTTAAAAATATAAATAAATAAAAAAAAATATATGTTAAGACATTTTAATACACAACGTCATCTAGTCCCAAACTAAGCAGAGCTTGTACTATGGGTACTAGACAATTGATATTAATACTTGTATACTTATTTTTTTGTAAATACATACATATTATACATAGAAAACACCCAAACTCCGAAACAAATATTTGCAGATCGTACAAACATTTGGTCCGACTCAGGAATCGAACCCGAGACCTCTCTCGCACAGCAGTCGCATTCGCTACCACTGCGCCACAAAGGCAGTCAAATACTAGCTTTATCTAGGTAAAAAGTAGCCTATGTTTTGTAATTATTTAGCCGTCAAAGAGTGACAGACACACAGATGGACAGAATTACTTTCGAATTTATAATATCATATACAGATATTCCTCAAATACACAATACATAAATAAGTAGTAGTGAAAGGTAAATAAATATAAATGATACATATCCTTCTACATAATGCAATGCAATCAAGCACAGGGTTTCTCAAACTATATATATATCCTGAAATTTTATAAAAGAAATTATATATCTTAACGAATGGCCGAAACCACCCCTGACACCATATGTGAGTAGAATATATAAAAGTGCAAAGGGTTTGTATTACCTCTTATCGTTTATCCTTAGGCTATGAAATTTTAATGTTATGGGAAAAGTTACTGAGAAGTGGTTACCTAAAGCCTCGCGTTTGGACCTTGATGTGGTGAATTGAATATTAATATGCAGGCAAACTAATGTGTTTTTAAACCTTCTCTATTTGAGGCATAAAAGAAGAAAAATTTAAGAAAAATCGGTTTATGAAAGCAAAGTAGAATTAGCGTATTAAAATTTCTTGCTCACCAAATACTTCAATTTCTAAGATGGCCTATCAGAAATATCCTTAACGCATATTATATTTAAATAGTTCGAGGTTACGTAAACTTGAGGTCTTGAGCGTGTTTCAGGCTTTTTTCTAAAGCTAGGAATTAGATTGCCTCGGTGGCGCAATGGTCGCGTATGCGACTGCTGTGCTTGAGTCTTGAGTTCGATTCAGAGGTCGGATCAAATATTTTTATGATCTGGAATTACAAATCAGAGATTGGTGTTTTCTATGTATGATATAGATAAATTTTTAAAAATGGGTCTACCTATATTTATCTCGTGTATTTGTCATCTAGTACCCATAGTATAAGCTCTGCCTAATTTGGGACTAGATAGCCGTTTGTGAATGTAATAGAATATTATTGTAAGAAGAATTGAATATTTTAAGATATCAGTAAGAATGTGTATGAAATGTCAAATTTACACATATCACTAACAGAAAACCAACACAAGTCACTACACTCTTTCATCGCAACTTTTACTTTAAGTACTTTTACAGACAACCTTGTTTGAAATCCGTAAGTGTCACTCTTCCAATACCGACTCTATCAGCTTTCCCATCAACTTTTAAAACCCCATTTCCTAAATAATACAATACTGTACCTGCGGTACTATAAATATAACTCTTTATTGCGTAGAACGGCTTCCATAATGGGGATTTCCTCCTTTTTATATTTCAGTTCAACTTTTTTCAATTTTCCGTATCAAAACACATTTTTTTTAGTGATGCGAAGTGTGAAATATCTTATTTTGATCAATCTTGGACATCTATAACGTCATTTGACTGGACAAACCTCTTTTTGTGATTCTTAGTTTTGTTTAGAGAGTTCGGATAACAGAATTATCACCAATGTGATCGATCCTAAATATGTTATTGCAAATTGTCTTCCTTAAAGTATAATTATAATGATATAGGACATCTATTTACATATATCAAGACTATCGTAGATTAGCTGGTTAGTTTACTATAATTACTGGTGAATATTAATAATTTCAAATGAATAAATTTTTGCTGAATGCCTTTGAAACTATATGCGTAATTTTTTTTTTTTAATTTTTGTCAGTTTTTCTGTTTGTTCTGGCTAACTCTGGAGTGACTGCAATGATTTTGATGGGACTTCCACAGTAAAGGCACAAGGAAAACCCAGAAACAAAATAAATAGTACTGTTCAGTTATTAAATTAATAACTAAATAGTACTACTTATTTAGTTTCTGGGTGTCATATATTACATGTGTGTTTAGAAATACACATACATGTTTATCAGTAGTGTGGTTATCATAGTATAAGTTTTTCAAATTAAATACTACCCGATTATTCAAAACATTTTAACCTAAAAAAAATTATAAACTTTTCAAAGCAAGTACGTATTTTATCAAAATTTATTCAATATGTGAAGGAAGGTAGGCAATTTATTCAGTTTTTTTATAATAAAAATAACACCATTTTTTCCCTTCATTTGAATTATTTAACAGAGATTCCGTAAACAGGACCAGAAATGTGCAACTGAAACTCAACGAAGCGCGCAATATTTGATTTGACCAATGAGATTTGAACACTGAAAGGGCTTTGTCTATGTTTCCTTTTCCTTCCTTAAAAACCTTTATCAATACGTGGATGACCAAGTTTTGCCGAGCTTATTATTTTTGGTAAATTTTCTAAAAATGAATCCAAGCTAGATCAATTTATCGCCCCCGGAACCACCTGCGTATTAAATTTCATTAAAATCTTGGGAGCCGTTTCCGAGATTCAGATTACATATAGATATACCAGAGTTGCTCGTTTAAAGGTATTAGATACCATAAACGTACATTTCTTAAAATATCGATTTGTATCTATGTTGATGGTGTATGCTAGCATAGTGGTTACAGTGTTCGCTGTAAATATTCAACCCCAACAAATTGAGAGACTGGATAAACCATGTATTTTAATATTTTTGTTTGGTAAGTAAATTCTTTCAATCTTTGATATGTAAACGGTTATATCATTAGGTGTATTAGAAGTGTAGAACGGTGTAGGTATACATTGTGAACACGCTTAGACTGGTCTCTTAAAATTTGTCAGTTTGTTAACATTTTATATTGGTCAATAAACTATATTTTATTTTTTATTTTATTTTTAGATAGATAGATTAGATATATTAAAAAAGTTAGGTAAACCATAACCATACCTGTACTATAAACGTTGTGGAAAAACAACGTTTAGAAGGATTCATAATTACTATGCCAAGAAAATACCTCTTTCTATCAGTAAGCGAACGAAGCTTTAAGAATCTATTTTTTTAAACGTTAGTAACAGGTAACAGTACTTTCAGAAACTAAAAACGGAGTAAAATTAGAAATATTTTTAGATTAACAACTTTTTTTAGTATTTTTTATTAGTGAGCGAGTGAGATTTAGATTAACTTAGTGAACTGTTAATGGTTTTCAATGTTCGAATGGCAGGCTAAAATGGCAGGTTTATATTTAGTATGGAGGGAACTATGATAAAAATAAGCCTGCCGTTTGAGCTCAGGTTTAAGTGTATTAGAGAGTTCAATGGCAAATGGACTTTATTATTTACGGATCAAGTAGTAAAAATCGAATAGCAAATTAGTGATTTAAAAAAAGATTTTATTTTAGTTCATACTAGAACATTGATGATATTAATATAAATTCTAGAAACCATGTTAAACGTAGGCTACGTAAGAATTTATTACTATTATAACAAAGGTCTATTCTCTTTCAAAATCTGAGGAATCTTGTGTGTATCAAATTTGACATTATACAGATCTCAGGGCTAAATGTCATACGATTTCCAAATCGCGACAATGCACTTGTCCTTCCTTGACTACTAAAACTCACAACTTGATCGGACAAAACAAAAGTGACTACCAAAATTTATGTTAATTTGGTAATTTATTTGAACAAAAAACCCAGAAGATTAAGTTGCGAATGTTTTACCCATTGCAAATTAGAATAAGTTGGCTTGTAGGGTCTTCTCGGGTAAGAGTTGAGACAGTGACAAAGGTTTCGTATTGTTATTCTACCAACTTGTCGTTTTTGTATTGGGTCGTAACCACAGCTGACATAGGCCTTCTTGTCAATAAAATATTGCACGAATATATTTTACGTTCCAATGTACTCATATTAGCTTTATTTTCTTCTTTTCTGGTATGTATAAGTTATAATGGCGTATTTGATTGAGATTTGATAAATATTATATTAATTAATTAGAAGTGTTTAAATTTGTTCTCCCAATTACTGATAAAGTCCCTGATAGACTAATTTCATCATCCGCTGCAGTCCACTGCTGAACATTGGCCTTTCCCAAGGCAAATCATAGAGCCCGGACTTATGCTTTTTACTAATGTCAACTTTTCTTTAAAGTAACTAAAGATTTCGGTTTCGTAAGTCTTAGATTGAGGCATATAGCATATATTTATCGGCAACTTTTGACGGATTTTTCGTGTTATTTGGTAGATAACGTTGTATATGTTGTTTCTTTACAATCAATCGAAATTCATCTTTCAATTTGACTATAAAGTAAATCATACATTTATAAAATTATCTTAGAAAATTTTAACTGAGTGACTATCAGAATGAGTCATCATCATCAGCCTATCACAGCCCACTAATGGATATAGACCTCTCTAATTGTACAATAAATAATTTGATCCTCGGCCTCAATGCATACATACTATTAAAAGTATATCGCAGACTTTGATATAATAATAATTAATATTTCGGACATCTAACACACAACGCCATCTAGTCTCAAACAAAGCAGAACTTGCATATTATATATAGAAAACACCCAAACCTCGAAACAAATATTTGCTGAGACCTCAAGTACAGCAGTCTCATACGCTATCACTGCGCCATCGAGACAGTATCCTAGTTATTTATGTTTATTAAAACCAAAATGCACCTACTTCCTACCTTCTTTGTATCACCCAATGGTTGATTTATATTATCTATCAATCTGCCATTGGGTGATGCAAAATGCTGAAGGCATTAAGTCCCCCAATGGACTACATGCGCATGACGTATAAATAAATATCCCAGCTCCCTCTTCGGATATAAAATATCCTCACGAGTCACGACATTCAGGTTGTTATGTGTAGTATTCACGCGATTATAAATAATCGTTGTAATACCTTTTTGATGATGTGTTTTTGATTTCCTTTACAAGGTTTTTATTCACTGCGACATTGATGACCTTGATATAGTGATTCCGTTCTTATATCGCTAAACTATTTTTTTCTTATTACATAGTGTGTTTATTTAGATAAAGTCTATTTTGGTGTGGCCTATCTAATTGTAAACAATTTAAATTATAGAAAGTCGTTTGACAGCAATAAAATATTCTTAGTAATTTTTAGTTTAGCTTAGAGAGTTTTCGTACAAATTTCAATTCAAATTAGACTTGGAGATATTAAAGGGTAGGTGTAAATTTACAAGTAGGTAAAGAAAAGTAACCTTAACATCATCACTTACAAGTTTTGAATGAGTACACACTATTTATTTAAAAATCAAATATAAGCTATAACTTTACCCAAAATTCTCAAGTCTAAAAGATCATTCCATTTCATTTTCTTTAAATTTATTTCTCTCAAGTTTCAACAACTAACGTTATTCGTCTAGCGTAGCGAAAAGCTATATAATTTTAATAAGCTACTGAAAGCCTATAAGTAAAAACACTTGACGTAGGTATAAATGAAATTAGTTATAAGTCACAAACATTCAAGCATACGATACATGATGATATTAAAAGGATTCTTCGTAAAATATTTCAACATCTGAAAGCCTACAGACCTTTTTTTAGATATTTTATTCATGAGCTTTTTTTATTTTATGAAAATTCAACATTGTCTAATGTACTAAGTAACTATATACATTTATTGATATCGGACAACATTGAATCAAAATAAGTACAAAGTATGTTTTAAATTCCTTGAATAATCATTATCACCTGATGATTTGACTATGTTTGATTCTTCCTCGGAGCTTTTATCAAAAACTAGGTTACGGTCATAGGAACGTTTATTACGATACGTCTAAACTCCCGTTTGTTTTTTACGGGGTGCATTTGTTTGCTATGATTGGTGAGAAAAACTGTTTTGATTTTATTAGATACGATACGAGTATATTTAATGTAAAGAGAGTACAAATTTATGGACTGTATTGATATTCTTGCGGCTTCTGTCTACCAGAGACTGCTTGCGGTTTCTTCCTGTTGTACTGTTGAACTGTTGACCTGAACTGAACTGATCTGTACCGTGCCGAACTGTGTAGGGCCCAATTGTGGTCCTCCTTTTACATGGTTTCTTCTGAATTAATGTAGGCCCTCCTATTGGCTAACCAATTACAACGCTTAGATTTTAGCCAATGGAATTCGAGTGGCTAATACTTAGGCACCTCGAAACTTTACCGTAACGAGAGCTTCGTGACAATTTTTGGCTATTAAAGTATACGTTTTCTTAATCCTAAATTTATGATCTAATACAGAAAAATACGAAAATAACAATAAATTATATACACAAGTAATTGTCAATAGCATTGTCCTTCATCCGTTATCAGTGATATCGCCACCGTCCCGCGCCAGTTTTCATGAAGCAAATGCTATCAGATATATACAACCCAAGAACTAAATGATATCGAAATTCTATACAAAGACCGTTGTAAAACTTTCTAAAACTCCAACTACCTGTAACGATTGCCGAAAATGTACGTATGACAACCGGGATCGACGGCTCAATGAAAGCTACGTAAGGTTAGAAATGGTCACCCATGCCATTGTATTAACCTACTAGTAGCCATGAGACCCGAGTTCATGTTTAGACCATTTTTTTGGATTCAGAACCTAAGAAGACCTGAGTATAATTAATCAAAGTGAATACAACAAAAAAATTAAATTTCATTAGGTTACAATGTTACCCTTTTTCACTGATAACCGTCGCTATGGTTCCGAGCATAATGAATTGGTACCTTAACCCGAAATTAAGACAAGGATTCAATTCAAATACAGCCCTTTTCTATCCACTTCAATGTATTATACCCAGCAATTACTTAATTCATTTTAATTGAAGTTTTAAATTAAACATTAAAGTATAAGTTTAAAATTAAAAAGCAAAACGATATTAATTATTCGAATCCTGATAATGTTTAAAACAAAAGGGGTGGACCTCTTGAATGAACTTGACCTTAATAAGCACTTACTTAAAATCTATTTTGTAATCCTTTTTTTATCTTTAATATTTTTTTTATGGAATAGGTGGGAAACGAGCATACGTATCGCCTGATGGTAAGCGATTACCGCCGCCCATGGACACCCGCAACACCAGAGGCGTCACAAGTGCGTTGCCGGCCTTGGAGGATGGGAAGGGGGATGAGGGAAAGGGTTTGATTGTGGGCCTCCGGTATCCTCACTCACTCAGTATAACACAGCGCAGCGCGTTTTCACACCGGTTTTCTGTGAGGCCGTGGTATCACTCCGGTCCAGCTGGCCCATGCATGCCGAAGCGTGGCTCTCCCACGGTAAAAAATTACTAAAAACCAGGGCTTAGGAACAAATAAGGCTTTGATTGATTTACAGAACAATCGACTAATAGAGTTACTTGTGAAGTTAGTTTCAGACTAAACATCAAAATGATTTTCTAAAAGAAACCTTGAATGAAGTAACAACAAATGTTTTGGAGCTATACTATTTTATTTTTCTGTATTGGTAAGGTACAGTACCTTTTAAATATTTCTATTGCAGTGTAGGTAGATATATTATTATGTGTTTACATGTGTGTCTCAATTGTAAATACGTGGATTTTGCAAATTATTTATATAATAGCAGATATTCACATCAGCAGCAAAAATCACTAGTACAGTAGTATATAATCTACTGCTGTAATGAACAATCGCCTTCACGGATGATAGATTTGTATAAGATCTACATATCTTTGGTCTTATTTTTAGGTGGTCTTTGGGTCCATTTCATCAGTGTTTGAAGAGTCTTTTACGAAGGTTTTTTTTATGGGATATGATGCAAACGAGCAGACGTATCGCCTGATGTTAAGCGATTACCGCCGCCCTTGGACACCCGCAACACCACACAGCGTCATAAGAGCGTTGCCGGCTTTGGGGGATGGGGAGGGGGATGAGGGGAAGTGTTGGATTATGGGCCTCCGGTATCCTCATTCACTCGGTGAAATATAGCGCAGGCGCTATTTCACACCGGTTTTCTGTGAGGCCCTGGTATCACTCCCGTCGAACCAGCCCATGCATGCCGAAGCGTGGCTCTCCCACGCTAAAATATTTTCATAATAGGAGCTTTGTCCTTTAAAAAAAATTTAATGAAAGGATAAAGTCCAAATGAGAGGGAATAGGCTTATACTATGTAGGTAGGTGTTTAAGTAACTTCATAACGTAATGTAGTGTTATTGAATTGTGGTCCAATTCTTTCTCTCATACAAAAAGACATGATATAAATGTGCCCTGTTTAAAAAGGGAATTTCCCACTGATAGTCTAACCTAATCTCTAGCTACAATAACCTGAGCTGAAACATAATTTTGTTAGTAAAACAATCTTCATAATATTCAAATCATGCCTGTGTGATATTTCCTTGTACAATATTTGTTAAATATCATCGGTAGAAATTCATTTTTAATATTTTATTATACTGAGTAAACCAAACCCCAGCTCTTACAATAAAAGCTAATTACAGTTGAGTTTCGATTGTTGTGCTACGTACGAAATAATAATTTTCTATGAGTATATTTTTGTGAACGAATTAGTGTCATGGCCTTCCAACATAAAGGAAAAGATCCTCCAAGCAGGCGTGTTTGTTATTAGGTAGTTATACATATATATAGTATGAAAGGTGAAAAAAAATAATCAAAACAAATAAGCAGTACAGATTTCACAAATTCAATCAATATTTTTTCATACAAATAGAACGGTATTTACTAATAGCTTCCATCCAAGTAAGTTCATATTCACGAGCCATTTATCCAACCAACCATTTATTATACAGAACACATGAAATATATCATCAGCCTATCGCAGTCCACTGCTGGACATAGGCCTCTCCAATTTCACGCCACTTAGTTCGATCTATGGCTTCTCGCATCCAGCTCCTGCCAGCCGTCCTGCGCAAATCATCGCTCATGAAATAGAAATATGGAATAAACTCTGGGGGCACGTAAATTTTTTGCTGGCCATTCAATAAATTTACGACTTTTTTCAACCAAATAATATAAACAAAATCGGTCAGTTGCGAGTTGGACTCGCGCACTGAAGGTTCCATACACACCTATGGGTAGGTATATTATATGATGAAACTAAAAATGTATGATTTCGCAATTTTACTATAAGACGGCATGTCTTATAGTAAAATTGCGAAATCATACATTCCCTTGATTCTGAATTTTTTTTATGGAATCGCGGGCAAACGGGCTGACCTATCGCCTGATGGTAAGCGATTACCGCCGCCCATGGACATCTGCAACACCAGAGGCGTCACAAGTGCGTTGCTGGCCTTTGGGGTATGGAGAGGAGAATGGGGATGGGAAGAGGGGTCAGGGTGTGGGCCTCCGGTATCCTCAATCACTCGGTGAAACACAACGCAAGCGCTATTTCACACCTGTTTTCTGTGAGGCCGTGGTATCATTCCGGTCGAGCCAGCCCATTCATGCCGAAACGTGGCTCTGACTTTCTTAGTACGAGATCTGCTTAGTTTGCCAAACTAAGAAGATCTCTCTCGTTCTCGTACTAAGAAAGTGAAATATACTGATACAACACTTAAATGCTATTTATCGTAAAACCATTACATACTACTACACTATACTATTATAAATGTGCCTTTTGACTTATTAAGTATAGGTAAGTAAGTTAGGTAAGTTACACTTAGAGATAGTGGTTTTCGGAGTACAAAAAACAGCATATCTCTTCGAAACACTACTTGACATCTATTTCTACTCTCCCTGATGTTATTAGAGGTCAAAGCGTGCAATGTATAATACATTACGAAGAGTTATAACTACTATGTTTTATCGTTGATAGACTATCTGACGCCACACCCACGGAGCGTAGTTACATTTTTATATGGGACATAATTAACTTTTAAAAACTATCACCAACTTCAATAATTAAACACTGACGTGGTATGACTAAAATTTTAATATGACCGAACAAAGTATTTCCTACGATATAAATGTATATTTCTAACTCGAATAATATGCGATGAAGTTTTGAGGTAACAAAAATAAAACAGGACAGTGGAATACGGAAACTGGTCAGATGGTATCTGGTATAGATTTTATTTCAACTTTTAATACTGTTTGCAGCCATGTTGTCTGGCGTACTTTGCTCCCTCAGTTGACTCTTACAACACCCGCGGGATAAATAGGGATGATGATGATCAGTATTCTCAATCCGTTGCCATACGGAGCATTATGCACATTATTAATATGAAGTGTCTTTAGCTAGAAAAATTTATTAAATCTGTAAATTTTCCCGATAGGGGCACAATCCAAATCAAGTGAAACCGCAGGCGTAATCTAGTAAAGAGTAAAATTTTCAAACAAAGGTCTATATTGTAATGTAATTGTAATAAAATTCTCGTAATAAAAAAAAGTCCTAACGTAACACATCATGCGATAAGTACGTAGTCTAAAAAGTTCCACTTAAATGTACGTCAGTTGTAATCGAGTCATATTTCTGTCATAACAGTAAAGAGTGTCCGACTATAATACTTCGTTCATGGGACATTCATTCGTTTAGTGCCGCTCACAGTACTCTATTAAGCAACATAATATGTGTTTTTTACTCTAACCTTGAGTACTATGACGCGAGAATATGTTTAGAAAAATCATAAGAGTATATTTTAGCCTACTCTAAAGGCTAAAATATTCGCTTATGGTTTTTATAAACTAGGCCTTGACTTTTTAACTTTGCAATGTATTAACCAACTTAAGTACTACTAAGCATCTAGTAGTAATTAAATAGGTAACCACATTAAGAAGTTAAAACGCCAAGGCAAAGACAGTTCTATCCAAGTCTATGTATGGGTGTCCAGACTCAATAAACTGAGACCTCTCCTTGCCTCAGAGATCGCGTTAAGTAGTCGGCTCCGGTTGTCAGATGAATATCTTTACTATCATTACTAGTAAGAGCCTTTCCAACAGAAAAGTGTTTCTACAAAACTATAATAACGCTTAGTACCTGAATTAAGGAAGTTTGATGGCAGTAGCTAGACGTGAAAAATTTAGGTGCAATATTCTTAAAGCCGACTTGAGCCTAATTTGGGAAAAGGACTTGGAGAAAGTTTTTCTAACTACGCTACAGCATTGAGTCAGAAAACAGCACCCAGTACGTATTCCAGAACGGTGAATTAATAGGATAACAAATACTATGTTTGTAAAGTAGAAGGCCTGGAGTGCAGGTTCCTGAGACACGCTGTAACTTTAAATTTAAAGCGCTTGTGGTACGAATACCTAAGTGTTACGTGCACCAGGTGTTACCATTAGGTAATAACTGCAAGCTGCATCGGTGTGGTATTCCGTCTTTTCCGTGAATATGTACCAAAAATACCACGAAAGTTTACTGAACTAGTTTTTAAATTATATTAACTAACGTACTACATAAACGGAAAACATTTTTTTTTAAATAAAGGTTTACTTTAGAACGTATTATTACTTTGTTATTTATTATAACCTACTTGCTAACGTGAAGCTTATGTCCAGTAACAACAACAACCCATAATGTCCCACTGCTGGGCTCGGGTCTCCTCTCAGGAGAGGGTTTAGGCCATACATCCAGGTTATGTCCAGTAGTCGACCATCCACGACCAAAAGCCGTTGAGGATATTAATCATTATTATCGAAATATATTATCAATGTTATACTACGTGATAAAATATTTACATTGAATTTTTATATCATTTTAACCAAAGTACGATCCCACCATTTAAACCATATAATTTATACAATACTATCGTGTTACGTGGTACAGCCGGGTCCTTTTTATAACCTAGTAATATGTCCGTTTAGGTTTCAACCCATGTAGGAATTTTAAATATTGTCTTGTTCACTTTGTATGGAAATGGAAAGAAATATTTTCTTCAACACGAATTCTCGTAATCCTAACTCAATGAAATAAAATATTAGAGAACGGCTCCTTCTAGTATATCCATGTTTTATATGACCAAAAGAATTTGAAATCTATTTTCAGTTGTTTTGTCGGCTTATTTCAAGCTTTGTTGGAATAACTAAAAAGCGTCTTTGTTAGTATCTGTTGTGGTATTTGTTCTTTCAAAACAAATATTGTCAAACACGAAATTCTTGTCTTTGTGGTTTTACAAAGTTCTTGCAATGCAATTCGTCGTCCGAAAGGTTTAAATACTTAGTATATATATTTAGGTATTTTAAAAAACTATTAAAGGAAATGGGACTAATTAAACTATGGGAAACCTGATGATGCTCAGAAATTTAAGCCGAAAACAGAAAGTTAATTATTGTTACGCAAATATTTTTGCTTCTATTTACTATTGTATTATGTTGTGTATTTTGTATGTAAAATTGACATCTACACGAGCACAAGAATTAATCATTTTTTCTTTCTTTCTGCATTTCGACTACACAGTGCTGCTGCCAAAAGTGATTTTATCAAGATCTGTAGGGGTTGTTAAGCAGCCAGGTTCAAATTGCATATTTAACGACCTTATTTATATTCATATTGCTATTTCAAGCGACTCGATTACCATAGTATAATTTCTATCCACGTTTTATTTACCGGCTTAAGACAGTCTCCTTTCAATCTTGTCACTAAAACGATTAACAAGCGTTTAAGGGATATTGACTTTATGGAAATTAATTCTAACCGCGTTTAATGTTGTCTAAAATTGGATACGGATAATAAAACGTGACACGTGTAAGTCACTTTGACAATAAATTGAATAAATTTTATTCGATGAACCTGTCATACTCGATACAATAATTGCACGATCGAATAGAGATCCGTGACATCCAATAATGGATAGATGGCAAATTAAACGTAATTGCTTAACTAAAATTTTATTAATACTTAGTATAACTATAAACGATGTTAAATGTATACTTTTGGGAATGTGTACAATTACAAGTAGTTTCATTGTTGATTATTGATTTTTACCACAAATGTATTCATGATCAATCAAAAATATTAACTTTCCTTTTATTATTTTTATTATTTCATTCTATTTTTATTCGTATGTGTTAGTAATACATTAAAGTTATGGAACGTGTGCCAAAGGATTTTTTTAATTTACCTATATTTTAGTTAGTAAATTTTATTTTACTATCAAAGCTTACATATAAGAATAAACTAAAAAACTAACTAACACACAACGCTATCTAGTCCTAAATTAAGCAGAGCTTGTATTATGAGCACTAGATAACTGATATAAATGCATACATACTTTTCTTGTAAATATATACATTGTTCAACCTCTTCGTGAATTATCACCGTATTTATTTTTTAAAATGGAAGCGTGTCAGACGATGTTTTAGGCCAGTTGAGTTGAACACAACGGTTGTGTTAGCGCCGGGCTAATTTTATGCTAAGTAAGATCACTCACCTTGCTAATGTCACTGAAAGAATAAGGGTAAGATACAAGATACAATTAAGAACTATTTAAACTGCGCAATATGATTAAGACCCAATTGTACTTGCCAAAGCCGTCGAAGTCTTCGCGGGGTTCACAAGCACAGTCAGTTTTTGATCAAGGTTCACACAATAGTTTTAGTTCACAATTTCAAACACGACCACGCGTTAGTACATGCTCGTCAAGTCGTAGACGCTAATTTTTAATAATTTTAATTAGATTTAATAAATTTCCAAGTGACGAGGGGGCTATTTATCATCATCATCATCATCTTCAGCCTATCGCAGTCCACTGCTGGACAAAGGTCTCTCCAATGTCACGCCACTTAGTTCGATCTATGGCTTCTCGCATCCAGCTCCTGCCAGCCGCCTTGCGCCAATCATCGCTCCGCTATTCGGTTTTGGAAATTTAACATGACCGCACTCGGTCTCAATACGAAGTGTTTCGATCAAGTCAGTAGATCACATCGAAGCAACAATGTTTGCGCTTACAATATTTCTCACTCATTTCGAAGGGCGCTGAATTTTAATGCAAAAATGGCTCCTTTTCGCCGTCGAGAACACCAAAACGGCCACGGCTTACGGTCAAGAAGGTCGATCAACAGTTTGACACGAAGTGAATGGCAGCTCAACTTCACGCCATAGACAAACAAGATCTCATGGCATAGTCAATAAGACTAACATGGCGTGTTACACGACACCAATTCGGGACAATACATACATATTGTACACAAAAAATATTCAAACAGAAAAACAAATATTTGCAGATCATACATACATTTCGAACCCGAGAGTTCAAGCACAGCAATCGTATACGCTACCACTGTGCCATCGAGTTAGTCAAACAAAATATTTCTTACTAACTAACCCTTGTTTAAAGTATCTGACTTGACTGTTATTATAGTCTGCACAACACCACAGACCACTTCACTTCAAAACACTTCGAGCATTTCAGTAAATGTAATATCCATTCATACAACATCATGTTAAGTATTTAAAACAAAGTTCAACCTTGTATTAGTCAGCTATTTAAGATGACGAAGCTGTACTAGTAGGCTCATCTGTAGTCATCGGCTCACCTTTACTAGGAAACTTTGAAACTTCTGCATCTCCTCATCTTATATAAGTTTACGCCGGAAAGTTAAATCTTCGACAAGTTTT
The DNA here is from genome assembly GCA_003709505.1 of Hyphantria cunea. Classification (NCBI taxonomy): domain Eukaryota; kingdom Metazoa; phylum Arthropoda; class Insecta; order Lepidoptera; family Erebidae; genus Hyphantria; species Hyphantria cunea. Next base: position 783,343 of record PKRV01001230.1, read on the forward strand.
TCATTTAATCTTTTAAGGCAACTATGATCAAATTCATGCAAGAATCGTAACAGTTTTATAATCATTAAGTCAGTGTTGAAATACATCTATACTAATATTATGAAGAGGTAAAGTTTGTGATGTTGTAGAGCGTACTCTCTGGATCTACTGAACCAATTTCGTAAATTGAAAAATCAATAGAAAGCCATTAATTTTTTAATGACACAGGCTATGGAAAAGAAACCGCGATATCCGACATACTCATAGGTGGAGCTCATAGATTACGTGATTCGCCATTTATAATAGGTAGTTACTTTCTTCACAGAACGCAACGAACCGCTACTTTTTTAAATACATGTATGGGCCTGCCAAAGTAACTCTGCTTGATGGAAACCTTGACAGAATCCAAGATTAGGCCACCATACTCATTGCGAATGTAGATAATGCAAAAACGCAGCATGGTGTCCTACAATAAGGAGGCCTAAGAGGTGCTTATAGTTATACTGTCTCGTCTCGAATTACACGAAGAAGCGTGCGTTAAATAAAATATGAATAATATATGTATATGTTTGCCTACATATTATTGGTTTTTTACCTTTATTTAAAATATAGATAGATATATAGATACTTTTTAATCCACACTATAGTGTGAAATGTACAATGTGGAACATAAAAAAATAAAAACCTTGGCACAGTGGGCGGCCTATAATAATAATATAATATACTTTATTCTCTTTATTATATCTCTTGATTCGATAAACTGTGTGTTACACTCCGTGTATAAAACAACGAATAATTTAATCAGATGATTTGCATGAACGTCTTCCCCTCTCATTCTCAACCACCGAGGTGATTGATTGCATTAGAAATAACGTTACTACAGATATGTATACTGTAAATTCAAAACCTTCGCAGTAGCAAATGAAGCGTTAGTGAAGCTTTTCTTGGAGATCGGCCAGATTATTCGAGAATAAATTATAATGCAATATAAGATTTGTTACAAAAAATCTTCACTAATATTGTGAATTCAAAACTAGCTCTGTTTGTCTGTAACGCTTTGACGGCTAAACTGCTGCACCGATTTCAATAAATTTTGGTCCTCCATACCAAAATTTATTGAAATCGGTGCTGCAGTTTAGTACTTGAGTTTTCGAGGAATGATTTGAGCTACTCTTTACCGCGATAACTAACAAACATGCAGCCGGAGCAGCAGGTAAAAGTTATTACGTGGTCATGTAAAATATTTTCCTCATCTATACATTTTAGTCTGTACAAAAGTGAAATATTTAAGCTTTTTAAGAGTATTAGTGATTTATCTAGCAATAGACAATTTTTTTATACACATGTGTATATAATCTGAATCTGGTATACAGCTCTAACGATTTTCATTAAATTTAGTATGCAGGGGACTTCGGGAGCGATAAATCTATCTATATAGGATGAATTTTTAGAAATTTTACCAAAAAAAAAATACCGAGCACAGTTCAATCATACAGTTTGTCTACAAATCGCACCCATTAAACGCTGGTCGAATGCAGATCATTATCTGACACATTTCTCGTTCTCAGTCTCTGTTGTATTTTTAAACTTAACTGATTATTTTTAATACTATAAAACCACGTGATGCTACTAGGCTTTTATTAAAATCATTTGCGATGACAACTTTGTTTGCGTAAAGCTTGCGGGCCTCAAATGTCGTAACTCAAATTATGTTTGCCGCTCCTTGCATCAAAGGGACGGTTCTGCAACGGAGCGTAAGCGTTTTGTTTTCTAGTGTTTGTAAAAATATGTTACCTTAAAATAAAAGCTTTTCAAACTGATACCTATCATATTATCTAGCTATTCAAAGTTCAAGAAATAATGGCAGTATATTGAGGCATCAGTCTGAATGCTATACAAGCCTTCACCTATGTTCCATGATATTTTTTCTACATTAAACCTCTCGTGATTAAAAATTATTACACATAAAGCGTGCTTTGTGATAATTATTTTTCTATTAAATATAAAATGTATTAACAATTTTAACACAACCTTTTTAACTTCACTACACTTGCAGGAGAGCAAAGAAAAGTTTATTGAAGTGAATCTCAGCTAAGAAAAGAGCAACTATATTTAAAGAAAAGAAGTTTCAAAACAGTTAAACACGACTTGTACAAGATAAAGTGACTTTAAAACTACGAAACGTTAGATAACGATTGCTTCCGTAATTCTTTAGTATTTAAAGAAAAATCTTTTGATACTAACTTTTAAACTTTCACGTATACATATTATAGAACTATTCTTGCGGACAATATATATATTTTTTATATATTCCGGACATTTGACATTCAGCACCATCTTACATAGATACACACAGATTGACTGATAGAATACACACATACCTGTTTTGGAAATACATACATAATAAACATAAAAACACTGACACCACAAAACAAATATTTGGCCACCTACGGTTTCTAGATGGCCCCCTCCTGTGTGGATACCCCGATGTTTCCTTTGCTGCCCCAAAAGGTGGGGCGCGAGAGCTGCGAAGCGTGCGCACCCGCCACCCGAGCCTGCTTGGCTTGGCCACAACAGTCACCCCCAAGGTTGCGCTTATAGAGGACGGAGATCATTTTGTGATCTCCGGCGCCAGAGTCGTCTGCGGTACCTGGCCCGTTCCCGGGCCTGGCGGACCGGGAGAGTTCTGTGGCGGTATTATCCTCGCATAGAAAATCGACGTAAAATGACAGCGTTCGTGCTGTCGTGTACGTTGGTGAGTGCGAGACTTGAGGTCCAAAGATGCAGAAGCATCACTATGCCGACACATTGTGGGACACCATGGTGCATTGTTGCATTGTCTGCATTCGCAATGAGAATGGTGACCACCACTCTTGGATTTTGCTTATACTTTCCATCAGACAGATTGGAATAATTTTTCTAGGGTTAAACACATACGTACATATTATAGATAAATTCCACCCATACAGGGTAAATAGTCCATCCTGCCCATCGCACAAATATTCGAACCCACGACTTTGAGCTTAGCAGCAAGGCCCGTCTAACATATTTCCGTGAAAATCCGCTGTCTCTCACCAACAATCATTATGTACTATACCTAAATGTCTGTGTTTGCAAGTTCTCGTGGCGTTCAGGTATAAAGTTACATTTTAATCACCTACTCCCTCCACAAAGCTGACGTCACTCCTTTTTAGAAACCATGACTTGACGTTTTATATAGAATATTGAGAACCATTGTTATCAATATTTATTACAGTGTTATCTTCGTAGTAATGAACAGTTTCTGAATTTTAAATTAATGGATGTAATTAATACCTATTTCTCGTCCACCATTTGAACATAGGTCTCTCCTTTCAAAGCATATTTTGATTTACTATTCCATATTGTCCCGACAGGTTGGTATACGGTATGTTTTAAATTTTCATATCCTATGCTGTGCTGTTGTCCTCTTCAGTTTGCTCCCTTAGTCGCAAGTTAAGCCGGCTCTTATAAGACACATGGGATTAATATGCGACATACAGTATTTATAATATTTCACTAGTTTTAACAACCGCTATTAGACTCGCTGCACTGTTAAATGCTTAAGACAGACACTGTTTAATATTTTTTATAGTCAACTTCTGCACTAGGAATATTGCTGTTACACCGGTAAATTCACAAACACCGTGAATTTCATTGTTGGAGTGCCACGCTTCGGCATGCATGGGCCAGCTCTATCAGCAGAGTGATACCACGGCTTAACGGAAAACCGTTGTGAAACAGTGCCTGCGCTGTGTTTCACCGAGTGAGTGGGGATACCGGAAGCCCTTAGTCCCCCCACATCCTCCTCCCCATCTCTCAAGGCTGGCAGCGCACTTGTGACGCCTCTGGTGTTGTGGGTGTCCATGGGCGGCGGTGATCGTTTACCATCTCGTGATACGTCTGCTCTTTTTCCTCCTATTCCATAAAAAAAACATAAAACGGAAACAAAGAATACCCTTTAATGAACTAAATGCTTTATTGACTCTCATTGATATCGATCTTCAGAATGTGTGTATGTTAATTTTTAGCTTTTATCTTAGATGAGGTCATATGTCGAAATGAAAGCATTTGAAAGGCAATTAATGTGTATATTCTGTAATTAAGATTATTAACAGTCTGTCAGGTTCTTGTAATAGTGGTTATCATGATGCATTATGATTCATAGTATTAAAAAGCAATTCAAGTATTATGCGTATCAATGTTAAAAATCAGCCAAGTGTGAGTCGGACTTGCGCAGAAATACATCATTTCTGAATTTCAACTACCTAAATATCACGGTTCATGAGATACAGCCTGGTGACAGACAGACAGCGAAGTCTTAATAATAGGGCCCCATTTTACCCTATGGGTACGGCACCCCAAAAATTAAACAGATGGCAATCTAACATCTGTGATATTAAACATAGTTGGCTAGATGACCTCAGCCCTTATCAAGAAATGTCATGACATTATCCAGTCTATTACAACCATAAGCTGATGATGATGACAGTGATCAATAAGAGGGTCGATACACCATGATCAGTATTAAATTTCCATTTCACCCTTGAATTCAATACTTTAATAACGACCCATTGTAAAAAAGGTCTTAAGAATTGAAGAGAAGTGGAAAGTGCATTATATTGCTCACAGCAATCAATATTAGAGTGCAAGTGCCGATACAGAATATGTTTGTCTGTATTGTAGTAGTTTGATATATTATGGCCACGACTATGGCACCTATTATATAATGCCGTACATTCCCATGATAATACTTATTTTATCATAACCTCCTTTCATCTCATATTAAGTAGAAGTATCTCCTACTTGCAACTGCCTTTAAAACAACCTGTTGTAGTCAAACTTCTTCGAATAAATACTTCAAAGTCAAACTATTCTGCATTAGGTACTAAGTTACAACCTAATTTATGTCTACCAACAAGCCGCGGTTAAGCAGAATTCAAAAGTGAACAAGAACTTCATCTGAACTGTGATAGATGTACTTAGGACATCATCTATACTTCAACAGCGATCAATATGTCTAAAAGTTATAGTTTCAATGAAACTTATGCAGTTTTTTTAATCATACGTCTGAGATAGATATCTCAGATGAGTATTATTGTACATAGAGATAATTTATTTCGTAATTAGTTTTAGGTCGTAGACATAGGTCTTTTCAGACAACTTTGACCCATATTATGTGTATTTATTTTGGATACAAATAACCTGATGTAACCAATAACCAAATATTATTTATTTATGATAAGAAATACACTAAGATTTTAAATTGCTTACTAAAAAACTTGAAGCAATATAATTTATAAATTAAAGCGCTAGCTCTAGTTTTTTAGTAGTAGTTTAATAGTAGTAGTGACTATAGTTAAGGCTCTTAAATACTCACATATTTTTCTTCATAAAGATGGCCTATCATCGTCTACATACTTACTTATTTCATTTATTTTTCTAAAACAAAGGTAAATTATAAAACTTAATACTCCTTATCTTTCCTTTTCCACATCCAGAGCTTATAAATCCATAATTATCTTATTTTCAACAATACATTTTTCTCCCTAAGTAGCTAAAATAGAGATGTCATAAATTAAATCTCAAATAGCAGAAGTTTAATGCATTTACCCAGCTGTGTCATTAGCATGCGGTGCGCTATGCAGACGATAAGGCGTGGGTCGGGAGTAGGCTCAATGACTTTTAGTCTCCACCTGTGCCATGTAAAAGCAATATTGATCATGACTCACGCCATTAAAGACTTCACTCGCTTTATTAATTTGATCGGGATCTTGTTCTGCATACTTGACAGTTGTGGAATTATGAACTACAGTCTATGTTTTATTGGTCGACGAGCATCGACCTGTCTCAGTAATTGAAACAAGAAGGATTCCTCTTTTATTTAACTGCACTTGTCCCTATCCTTAATATTTAAAAGCATACATACAGATTACTATTTGTTTTAAGGATATCCTTCAAATTCGATCACTTATTTAACTAGCACTGTATTTTTAAGGCTGGAAGTAAAATCTGCCTACCCTTGGGCTTAGCTTTGATTCTCAATAACTGACCAAACCATGTCTATTTTAATGGTATATTATCATAATTTCTGGATTAAATCACAAAACTACGAAGACATATCACATAATAACAACTAATTAATCGTCTTTTTAGTGAAGAAAGAAAGAAATATTATTTATTTGAACAGAATGATTTTTTTTTCCTTGCTTAATTTTAAAAGCACAAATGATGTTGTGGTGTAAGCTATTGTCACGCTCTTTATGCGCTGAGTGTTGTGGGTTCAAGCCCCACATGAGCCAACAGTTTGTGTGATTCTGCAATGGTTGTGTTGATTATAATTTGAGTTTACACATGTTTCTTTTATGATTATAAAATCCGCCGCAATATAGGATTTTAAAGCATAATGCATGGGTTGTCTTTAAAAAAAGAAATAATCTCTCTCAGTACAATCTATAAAAAAGGCAAATTTAATCATATTTCATCTTTATAATCCAATAAAACTAGTTTTATTGAAAAATTTATAAAACAATAAAAGGCTTTTGTAATTAAATTTGTGTTCCTCACTTAAACTGGATAAGAATAAAGTTTCCACAATATAAAGTACATTTAATAATTAGATGCATAAAAGGCTTCGCCTTGAAGTCTGTATACATTGCGCAAAAATTCATTAGGTAGATCCATGTTATTAGGTGGTATTAATTTCTATATGGCTGCGGAATTACCTGGTAAAGATGATTAAGGAAGCTTTGGAAAGGAATATATGCCCATTCATACATAAAAAAATAATATATTAATATCTTGTATTATGTGTATTTATTATGAGACAATTAACTCTGATGAGTGTGATAATTATGAAATAGATTAAGTGGATATACTCATAGAGATCCTTTTTACCCGACTTCGGCGAATTCAAAAATAAGTGTAAGGCAGTCTATGTATATGTCAATATGTAAGTTTCACCGTAGCACTTAAATTACTGAACCAATTTTAATAAATGAGATTTCAATATATGGGTAATAATGGGCTGGGTGACAAATGTTCCAGATATTTTACGTAATCGGGTTACATTTTAGTTAATTTTTATTTTTCTTGTTGCAATTATTTTCTGATGTTGAAACACACAGTATGTGACGTGGGAGACATGGTAGGCACCAAATAGGTCTAAAAAATTAAGGATGTACATTTACAGTCCTATACAAAGACAACACAATACAACTTAAACTCACTTCTTAAAGTAACTAAACGGTCCCGTAATGAATTTAATCTAAAGTAAATTATCCGTTCGATTCAGTTGCCGAAGCAACGCTCTGTTCAATACAATTAAGAGGGCGGTAATGAGTGTACATTCATTTCTATTGGGAAACAACTAGTTTAAGCTGAATGGTTGGTCTATATCTATCTCTATAAGCGGTTGCCAAGCGCTTTCTACTGAGCTGAGTATTGAAGGCTTAAATCCCACGTGACTATAATTTGTATTATCCACAAATAAGTGTTCCGAGTGTTCTTTGAGGATATTGCCTTCTTAAACATGCTTAAAATCTACTAAACATATGTAGATCACCTTTTGATTTTAAAACAAAATTTTAACACTATCTTTAGATATTGGAATTAAAAATTAATCTGACTAAATATGTCAAAGAGTTTGCTTTAAAAACCATCATTTTTTACACTGGCAGACGAAATTAAAATTTTTATTATCTTTTCAGATTCAGTAATAAAATTTAGTGTTTGCAAATATAAGTGTGTAATTCAATATTAAAAAATCTTAATTCCTTTTTATAAGGAATTTTGCATACATAATAATTTCTATTATTAATTTAATGCAAAAAGAATTTACATTGTGAAGGAACAGGTCACATGTCCCTCCAAAACAAAGGGAGGATCCTCCAACCAGGCGAGGTGATCATGCTTGGCGTGCCACTGCCCAACGGTTGGTGTTGGGAAGTTGTATATATGTTAATCGTCGCGAGAACTTCTATTTGCACGATGCAGGATTGTTAGTTTCTTAGTTTTCTTCGATATTCTGTACTTCGATGTTTCTTCGGTAGATAGCGCTGTTGTGCGTTTCTGTTGTTGTGTTTGTATGTGGAAGTCGCCACAACATCATGTTTGTATTTTAATAAATTTTAGAAAAGTTACCTTCACATAAGCTTTGCTTAAAGTTATGCGACTCTCTTATTATATTTACTCGTATATCAAAGTTCTTCACTGGACTTGGATAAAGTAAACATCGAGGTAAGAATATGACATTTCCTGAAATCCATTAAAGAAAGTAATGAATGAATTGAATGAAATGACGGGTTATTTCCACTCCATTTATAAGCTTCACGTGTATGAATATTTCAAGGAGTAAATCGTATGAATCAGCGAATCATTTTTGCGCAAGAATTTTTGGATTCCGTGTCAACGATGCTGCATGCCCATCCCCCAAAAGCCGGCAACACACTTGTGCGGCCTCTGGTGTTGCGGGTGTCTATATATATATATAGGGTGTCTATATAGGCGGCGCTAATCGCTTACCATCAGGTGATACATCTGCAAGATTGCCCGCTATTCCATTATCAAAAAAAAGTTATTTGGGTTCACTATAATGTTTTATTATTTTTTTAGTATGTCGACAAACGCTATAATTTACTCAACTGTTTAGAAATGTAGCATATTTTTAGACTACAGAGCGTTTTAAAAAATACATATATGACGGAGCAGGGTACCCGTAGTTATTTTTAAAAAGCGTGACACCAGCATTGCCGGCGTCACAACTCTCATGGACATGGTTATCGCTCACATTTGATAAACAAATTAAACACAAGTTATACCTTTTCTTGATTTATTCTTGAACTTCTGAGGAGGTCCGATCGCTACGACAGTACAGGTGAGAGAATATGTAAGTCCGGCATGCGCTCGGCTTTTTATAGCAAAACTAGGTGGTGAAAAAATGCACCTACCCTCGCACAATAAAAACAGTTTTTACATTACAAATTGTTACAATATGATAATCAAACATTTTGAAATATTTTAAAAGCTATTAGCATGTGTAAATCTATTTTTAATGTTAATTTGACGCAATCTATTACTTAATCATAATAAACAGATCCGATTTGATATCGAGGTTATTCCGGACACGTGTTTTCGTTTCGTTGTTCGTTTTAAAGCCCGCTGACATATATGTATATAAATATATAATATGTAAAACATATTTATACATATCAAAGAAAAAATACTCACAGTCGGGTATAATGATATTTATCAGTAGTTATTTAAAACTACTGAATTTCTACAACAACTAGTTTTAAACATCATTTCAGCGTAGTAGAAGAAGGTTTGTTTAAGTAAAGTTTAACTTTCACAGACCTAACTAGATACAAGTAAAAGACAAACAAAGTTTTGTTCAACTTCGATTTCTTTCGCTTTAGTTTACAGTGAAGGTAATACATTTTGATCGCATTCGAAAGAAGTAGGTCCCATTTAGTTACAGTCGTCGTTATCGCATTCCCTGTATTGTATTCCCGTTTTCTAACTATAGTCGTCAAACTTGTATTAAAGTTGCGACCTACAGCGCTAATTAGAGTTGATCCCTGGGCAATCCGGATCCCTGATGGGCAAGACTTTGTTGGATCCATAAATTGTTATTCCTAGTCTTGGTGTATTTCACATCTTTCTAAAGCCTCTAGTTAATCTATGGTTTTTAAAATGAAAAAAGCTGACAACATTTTTACTAGCGGATTACCATTTATTATAAAATTTAGGATTATAGAATATAACTATTTAGACAAGGCTCTACTCCTAATATACCCAAGTAAACAATTGTTATATAATAATAATAATAATTAATCGCTTTGTTTTACATCAGATAAGTAAGTATATAACTTATAAATATAAGTTATAAACTTATGTAACTTATATATAACTATAAATAACTGATATATGTATATCATTATAAAGTATATAGATCAGTATAAGTAGCGGCCTTATAGCTCAAACGAAATCTCTTCTAGGCAATCGTGTATTGATGTGCTCCTTTAGTTCCATACAAAATTTCTATAGCACTGGAACACCTTCGTTATGAAAACAAAATTTTACTGTTTGAACTCTACGAAACGTCAATGATCGCTAAACTTTACCCACCGCTGTTCATTGCTCATACTAATTCAAGACGTCAATTACACGTAGCTTCGTAGTAGAGCTACGGTACTTAGTAACACCGCTACTTTGTAGCTCAACTTTTGTGAAACGCGTGAGTAAACCACGTCACCGCCATCATAAATGAAATACGAGCTTCGTACGTATTAATTATTTAAATTTAACACCATATTATAATTAAAGTTGCTATTCTGTTTGTTTTGTATGGGAGTTTGTTGCGTTTCGCGGCCTACTTCTTACCGTGAACTTACAAATAGAATTAATCATTCTCTTTGTATTTAGTTGGATAATAAACTGACTCTTGAGTTTAATGAGGACTAATTAAACTGTAATACCTTCACCTACACATTGTTTTTTGCGCGAAACTGACTTTGAATGAAACGATTATTATGGTGAAGTAAATAATGCCAATGCTTTATTATAAAACACAGATTGACTGCAACTTTCTGTGAGATGTTATTTTGTCATTGCATACCCATATTTTGATACAAATAGGCTAGAAAACTTCACATGAAGTTCTGGGTATTTCCAGCAATTTTTTCATACTACTAGCTCTAGGTATTTTGTGTTGTAAGTTGAAATGAGTGGAGGAAACATCTTTCCATCAGATGATATATCTGCTCGTTAAACTCCTACTCCATAAAAATTATATAATTCACAGTATAGTTCAAACTGGACTGTTCATTTTTATCCTGTAACTTTTTAATTACTTTTTAATTGACTGCTTGCCAAAAGGTCTATATTTATAAGGTTCATTAAAAAGTAATTTTCTTCGTCGTTTGAAATCTACGTTAACTATCCAAGTAGGCTTCTTTTCTACAGTCTATGTAAAAAAATACATATAAAGTGATAAACCAAAAAACCTTAAATACTCAACGTTATTTGCATACTTATATTTTCCACATGCTTTACTATAAACATTTTACCCTCATGAGGCAACCTTGCATCAAACAGTAAGTTATAGTCTAGTTATTTCGGTTTCAGAATATTTATCAATACTTAGTTGAAATGATAAATATATGTAAATCAGGATGACGAAAAGTAAAACGTTTTAACTGGACAAATATGTTTTTTAACATCCATCAGGTTGACCCTTCAACTATTAAGTAAAATTCGCCCTTTCCCAGAATAACCCATATTAGAGGGATTTAGTGGACTCAGGTAAACGAAAGGTAAACAGTTTACGAGCCAGAGGAAATCTTAAAAATAGATTCACCTCCAGTGCCCTTAGTGTTTGGTAGATAGGTATAAAATATTTTAATATCAATTCTTTAATTGAAGATATTGCAAGTATTGTAACATTTATAACCATATGATACTCAATTTAACTCCGAAACAAATATTTGCAGATCATACAAACATTTGGTCCTAACCGGCAATCGCGCCTGAGACTTCAAGCATAGCAGTCGCATACGATACCACCACGACACCGAGACAGTTGACTTGTGTTGTACCTTATTAACTAGACATGATTTAAATACAAGTGATTAAGCCAAGCTTCGGTTTGTTTCTCCAGTCGACTAGCGTATTTGTATGCACCAGTCCACTAGAGATAACATTACTTCATAGAAAAGCGATGATAAACTATTATTTCAAGAAGTTTCTCTCCTCTCCGTCCCTGTTTGTCTTCGAAGGGCTCAAATGGCAGCAACGCATTTATGAGTATCGAGATGCAGATGCCCATAGACAAAGGTTACAATCAGATGTACCAAATATTTCCAACTCCTCCAGTTCTCTTCTGATTAATTTCGTAGCGGGATTCCAAGACAGTTTAATTTTTCCTAGCATTTCCCGAGTGTCATAACTCGGTGTGTATGCGCGTGTAGCGAATAGTCGGTTTTTCTCCCTCCATATAGATATACACATGAGAATGACTTCAAATTGAAACAATAGTAAACATTCTTAATTAAAATATGCCAATACATGTAGTATAAATAAAATGTATTCTTAATTAGCTAATGGTTCAATTATAATGAATAAGGCAATTTACATGCTATATTATTCATTGCGTTGGGACAAATTATGTATATATATGACAAATATAATTTTAACCTTAAAAATTAAGGTTAAAATTTTGAAAAAAATAAACACCCTAATAGTCATCGTTTGCGTTTCAGCATTAACCTTGTGGCTCCATCCTTCCTTGATATGATGAATATAGGCGAAAGATTTAAGATTCTCTTTGATGCCATTAGATGGAAGATGCCAAAGTGCCATTGAGTCCTCTAATCAGGAGAACGGAATTTGGACTTCGGTAGCTTTGCTAACATAGCAAAAATCACTACAACACACTATAATCCCATTTTGGCATATAGTCGTGCTGTACAGAAAGAGTGTAAATGTAATGCAGATTCATATACATGACTCAAAACTGCCACCCATAACACAAATATCTGCTTAGTTTGGGAGACATTATCAGTACCTAAAGTGCAATACATTTACTTGTATCTAACTATAAAGAAACTTATAATTGTAAAAATTTCAGAAATAAGGATTATCATTATTATGGCAAAAATCACTAAGAGAAGTAACTTATATCACACCGTTATATCCCTGCAGTCGAATTGGCCTGTCTGTGCCAATGTCTCCCACATAGTTAAATTGAGTTAAACTAATACCCAAGATAAACTAATACTCAAAATAAATTAATACAAGTTTATTAATATTTTATGTTTGTTATTGTCCATTGTTTTTCTAATTTAAATAAATAAAAAAAGGCTTAGTAAAGTCTAATAGCAACCTAGCAGGTACAACAGTCCTTTTTCAATTTTCTCTGTAGTTGTACCAGTGTAACAATGTCCTTTCTAATGCTAATATTCTACTATACTCAACGTTTGTATTATTATACAAACGTTGAGTATTTTTCACAGATTCAAGTACGGAATACAAAGTGAGGATGAGCGCTTTATCGTACTAACGCAACCAAGGCTGCAATGCACGCAAAATGAATTTTTATGCAATACCCTCTTACATAAAACGTTTCTATTCTGATTTGTTTGTACTTAAAATATTCATTTAAAAAAGAAAGTTACTAAATATTTTAATAAAAGAGGTATTTTTGAAAATGAAAAATTAGCTTTAAAGACATATAGTACTTATTGTCTTCATTATCTTTAACGGAACGCATTCTAAATTTAATTTACTTTTTTCTACTCACATTTTTTACCCTTTAAAATTATTACAGTGTCAAGTCATTTTACACAAAACTGCCAGTGTATTATATCACAAGTATCAAAATGATTTTTTAAATACAACAAAAACTGAGGTTTGTCATTTTCAAACTTTCAAACGTCCCATACGAGACACATATATTTATTTCAATGTTGAACTATAATTCAGTATTCTTATCAGAGTCAAAAGAACTGAAAATTCCTTACTTGAAAACTAAATAGATAGCAAAATCCTATGCAGTAAAGTGGTATTCTTCAGTAAAGAAATGTACTGGCTCGTTGGTCTAGTGGTTAGCGTATGCGATTGTTGATCACGAGTCTCGGGTTCAATTCCCAATTCGGACCAAATGTTTGTATGATCTGCAAATATATGTTTGGGAGTTTGGGTGTTTTCTATGTATTTACAAAAAAAAGTATATATGTATTTTGTTATAAGTAAAGATTCCAACCTCATATATATTATAACCATATAATTTTATATTCTAGTACATAGTTGGTTCATATTAAATAATTTTAATATTATAGCTCCTTCCGCTTGTCAGCTTCCGGCGCTACTTAGAAATATTTTAATGACGTCTGTACTCTTTTTATACAATGGTACTTCCAGCGTAATAAATCTTTAATGTTGCACAATTCTGTATTATCAAATAATAACTGTATGTTGATAATCATTAGAATAATTATGATGAACAATGTGATCGCTTATATATGTATACATGAATCAATCAATCGACAACCCACAATGTCTCACCGCTGGGATCGGGTCTCCTCTCAGGAGAGTAATGATCTCCCAGTAATGCGAGGTCATTCATATCCTAACCGTTCTACATGATGTGCATTGGAGAATATTATAAGGTTGTGCTAATATAATGTGTTGCTGTGCCGCCATCTTGGCTAAGCGCGTTACAATTTATATCAGTTGTCTAGTACCCATGGTACAAGCTTCGCTTAGTTTGGGATTAAATGGCGTAGTATGTGATAAAATGTCGAAAAACATTTATTTATTTATTCATTCATAAAAATATTCTTATAAAACAATATTGTTTGCTACAATGTTTCACATTGTTAAGAGTTCTTTTAACGACCAATTTATTTCTCTTTATGTTTCTCTAGACTCAAAATTCAACTGTACGCGAACAAAAAAAACACCCAGACTTAGAACAATAATTTGTGCATGGCAGGAAGTGTTGGCCCATGTAGTATTTGAACCCAAAATACTTGTCGCAGCAATAAATATTTCAAAATTTAAAAAAAATGTACACCACCATCATCAGGTACAGGGAACAAGAAATCGGTGTTTCAGGCTTCAAAGACAGGATCCAACTCCTTAATAATACTTACGTTGGTCACTCCCTAGGTTATTAGTAGATGCTCATTTTTCCCTACAGACTTTAAAAGAAATTCAACATTTATTCAAATTTAGTTAATACCAGTTATTTTTATTTTATTTTACAATTGTAGGACAACTTACAGCTAAATTGGTACAGTACACAAACGTCGTGTGACATTTAATTTCTCAGTATAACTTTCTGGGTGAAGCTCAGTATATCACTATAACAAATACTTTGACGCAAAATCCACACAGCTGCATGCGGGTTTACAGTTGGCGCGTCACTTCCGTTGCGAGACAACATGGCGGTAATCTAGCTTCCGGTTGACGCTTGAATGATTTGCTGTTTGCTGAAGGATATACAGGATACAGTATTTTTAAAAGAAAGTGGCTTTACTAAAATTAAGGTAAAAATCCTAGTTGAAACTTCTCAGATAAGAAAGCGCTTTAACATAATTCTCTAAATATTTAGAATGTATTGCTCAAGAAAACTCTTTTTTTTTGTTACTCGCAACCTGGCTTAGCTTCGCAGGAAAATCTTTGGAATCCTTGAATTTAATATGCATGTATTACACAGTATCATAATTTTTAATGCCATTCATTTGTTTAAATATTAATATTTTAATAAAAGTGTAGTGTTAATTTATGCGTGCTTATTTATTAATTGATGCCTGTTAAAATCAATAAATTATTAATTTTTTATTATACTTTCCAAAACTAAATTATTTTTCCGGCTCGACCGAAGCTCTACAATAAGTCCTTTGACGGGTTGTCTTTCAAAAACATGACATTGGCAAATTGTGTTCACACCATAGAGACACTAATCAAAAGTATAAGTTAGTTTGACTTTGACATAAATACATGTATGTATAATATGCATATTTTTGCATGTGTGTGACATGCGCATTATAATGTGCGGAATATTCTTTTTAATATAACAATTTAAAAAAAAATTGCATTTTGCACTCCTTCTTTATATAATAATATACTATAAAGAACACGAACCGCGTACACGAACTTAGCGGGAGCGGCAGTGGAGCGAGCAGTAGCGCATTCGACTGTATAGAATTACATAGGAGGGTTCACGAGCACATCGGTGCGGGAAGTCGGCGACGAGCGGCGATGTCAAATAGCGATGGAATAAATAACAATCGCCTGTGATTAATGATTTTTCAATTTGTCAACGTTGTAATTTTTCCAAGTTTATTTTTTTTATGTTTTTTATTTGTTGCTATCAAAACAATTAACTCATCTTTCTAACTTGTAATTTTGCTCACTTGGATGATGTTATTTTATTTCATTGTGCTTTCTGTGATCTCCTATAAGGGAATGAGGTTGGCAACCTGAGGTTAAATATAGTAAATTATTGTGTTTGTAATTACGACTAATCAAGATTTCACTAAGGTATAGTCTAGGTGCTTTAGGTAAGGCTTCGGTTGTACGAGCTTAGACAAATAATTTTAAAATACTCATGTGTGATAATATTACATATTATTTGAAATCACTGGTATTTTTTAGGACATCTATCATCCGTATCAAGCTATATTTTAAGAGGTAAAATATAATTTCTTCTAGCACAAAACTACACCACTCTAGCACCCGCTGCCTGGCCCGCTGCTTTTGAAAATAGATTTGCGTTGCCGCGTCGCTGCCCACTCCGCCAAAATATCATAGTCCTCTGTCCGCGCAATTTTCGTAAAAATGGGCAAAAAAATTCTTGCTTCAGACATACAACAGACACAGAATATCGAAATGCAGAATAACAATTAGTGACTCATACAAAAAGTGTTATCCTGTGGAACGAGTTATAAGGCTTAGCGCAATAGAAAGCGGCGAAGTGACTGCTTAAGCCCCGCGTACTACACATACATAGAGTATATCAGTTAATTTTAAATTACAAACAGATACTTCAGCTTCGTTTATTCCTGTTGCTCATGATATTTTTATGTGATTTAGTAATGAAGAAGATAAACAATAAACTGTAGTTGTACTCAAAAATATCTCCGCGATAATACGATGGCATAATATATGACAAAATAAGAACAAATTCTTGAGCTAAAGCTACATAAACTATATAACTTAGTTAGGTAACTCCAGGTTTACCTGGAGTTACCTAACTAAGTTATATAGTTTAGCTTTATTAATCCTATTAATTCCAAGCTCAAAACTTCTGATATGTTATTTTCGTTCGCTATCTTAACAAGCTGCGAAGTTTATATAATGCTAAAGAAGGGAAGTCACATTGGGATTCACATAAAAACTTTTATTGTGCAACTACAGAGGCAACCTGGTGACTTGTAATTACAGGTTCTACCTTTTTTACCAGGAGGTCGCAAAGTAACCTTTATATTGTGATTTATTGTGACATTTTTGTAAAGTAGCATGAGAAATTTTTGCTAAAGAGAATAAATATATTTTATTATTAGCTGCGCCCCTCGGCATTTGTGGCTTTTGAATTAGATATTGTTCACTAGTTCATTAGTTATATTTTGTTATTAAACATATACTTTTATAAGACAAAATAGCCTAAGTTAGTCCTTATAACATCTGCGGCCAGCGAAAGTCACGCCTTAATCGGTCACTCCAGAGGACCAGACAGACATTTTTTATGAATGAGTGAGTATCGTACATACTTACCATATGTATCAAAAAGCTGTTATTTTGAAATTACAAACAGATACGATTATTATTAATAAAATATAAAAAAATTAACGTAAAAATTTTCAACTCATTCTTTGCTTCACAATAATCTGTTTCACTGCTATACCCTTACAAGGACAGAGACAAGTCCTAAAACAAATTTAAAATGTATTCCTTAAAATATCAATTTTGCAATAAATATGTTCGGTGGGAACAGCTCATTCTTTATTTAAATTTTTCCTTCCCAGAAGGCTGTGCAAATGTTTTTTTATAGTCACACTGCCAGCCAGGCTTACGTCCTATGTATTCTCTGAATTATAGGTTTTATGCCATTAGCAAAAAAAAATTTATAAGAAAAGGTATAATATGTTAAAATCGTTTCTTTCAATGTAGGTTTTAGGCTAGTGATGTTAATATATCTAACAACATAATAACTTTAGAAAATCTGTATTTCTGACAAACACTATAACAAGATAGTGTATTCAATTGATACGGTCGCGCGGAGATCGCAATTACCATTTCAATCCATAATATAAAATAAGTAAAGATAATGTTCATATTCATACATATTTCTGACTATTTTTGAATATAAAATGTACGTCCTAAACAAAATATTACCGTCGCTGTATGTTTATCCACATTCTAAAACTCATGCTAAAAACTCTGATTATTATTGCTCTTAGCTGCCATTGGTAATATTTTTTAGAATTTTGTTCATTTTAGAATACTCTCATACACTAGCTAAGAATACTCAAACTGTCGTAAAACTCCATATGGTTAGCTGGAGGCGCTGTGAGTTAGAACAACGAACTTTTTATATGGTTTATATATTATACCATTTCGCTGATAGGGGAATATCACGAGGATAGTTTCATATTAAATTATCGGAGTCCCTATATGTCATGTTGGATATGATTAAATCCTCTGGGACTGTGTTTCTTTAGTTATGTGCCTTTATATTTATCGATGATAAGATTAGATGGGCTTACGATATACTTTATACATAAACATAAACGTAAGGAGCTCGATATATTATGAGGTAAGACGGTGTTAAGCCTAAACTTGCCAGTAACTTCGATGATGGCCTTAGTTTTATTTTCAAACTAGTTAATCTGCACGCCTTTAGGTGCGTCTCTCAAAAATAATAAATCCTCTTTTATAATTTATAACTAGTTGATTTTACTTGTGTATGTAACTATAACTGATGTAAACTGTAAATTCGACATATAAACCGACACCGATATTATATATAAATAAAAATGAATAGCCAAATGTCTTGCTAAGCGCAAAACTCGAGAACTGTTTGACCTATTTGGTTTGGTTTGTAGAAGTTTTTATTCAGAGAAAAATTGCTTATCTTATTTTTTTACTGCGACAGGCCTATAATTTTTGACAATACGAAGTATATCGGAGCAGTCATTCTTTGATAATTACAAGGCATTATTGTTTTTGATTAATCAAAGTATCAGTTAAATTTTATCTATCGTAGTCTGATTGTCAACATTTCCCGCAAGCCCACAATTCGAAAACATTAAATTCTAATAGTCCCTTAACATGACAAATGCAACATTCGAGATCGTTAGATTAGATGACAGCTGTCATTTTGTCAGAAAGTCACATGATAGGGTAAGTGTGCCAAAATCATTTCGACAGAACTCTGGTAACCAAAGACCAAATCATTTATTTTTGCCGCAATCAATATTTTTTATCAAGTTTAAGGTAAGTCAGTTATCATCATATTTTAATCTACACAAAAAAAAACCTTCAAAATATTTTGCTAAAGTTTTAAATTTTAATGTAAAGTTCAGATCCAATTAGTCAGTGCTGTAGTTTACTTGCAGTCACTGCTCTATTTTTTAAGCTTTAATGACCTATCTATGGCCTCACTCAGAGCTTCACGATATTATTCATCCAGTTTCTAAATGTTTGTTTATATGACAGTCTAAAAAAGTAACCATGCCTTCATGTGCGTATTTTCTTGTAAAGCGTTGTCAATCTAAGAAGACGGATTTGACCTTTCTCATTTGACATGCCGCGATTACTTTGTATGAACGTCTATGTAAGAAATTGAAAATCAAAGTCAGAATCCCATTTAATCACAATGTTACCCATACACTATCACAACGCGTATCATTCATAAGCATCAAGTTTAATTTTATATTGAAAAATGTGCTCAAAAACACGAATTAATCGTTGATTGATATTCCGACAGGGCGTTACTACAATGTTATGTCTTTGGGTTGGTTGCTGTAATGTTGTAACTGTTAAAGGCCTTTTTGACCCGTTTACAAAAATCATTTTTAATAAAGATATAAATGTGTAATAACTGTATCATTTAATATTTGAACATCTCACCTTCCCAGCCTTTATTATTCTCAAGATTATTTGGGTTCGGGTATTAGTTCAACCGGTTTTATTTGAATACCAGTTTTTACATAGAGTGACTGGCGTCAGACCTCCGCAACCCTGAGGGTGAACTGAATTCAAAGATTGAACTAGTTGTCAATATATTTCAGGGCACTGAATTTCCCAGTAACGATTGCCATAGACGTTCACGACAACTGGGATCGACGGCTTATTGTGCTCTCAGGGGCATGGGCTGGAAACATCGCCATCTCCTATGGTCCGGGCTACTATTAAGAATTTCTTGTAAGAAAAACCCAACAGCAGACCGACCCGGGTGGACGCCTCTTGATCTGCAGTCGCTTACGCTAACCACTAGACACTAGAGTCTTAATATTTAAACATATGAAAACAAAATTTGATCACATATATTTTAACTTTATTTTCATATTTAATGTGAATATTTTGATATTATAGCATATGGTTATAAAGCCCGGAGTCCACCCTTAATTTGAAATTGATTTTTTCAATATCATGATTGAAAAAAAATTATTTATCCGCAATTTTCTGTCTCAAACGTCATTGATTTGTCAATTCTCCTCGATTCTCGCTCTATTTTTTAAGTTCTTGTGTTATTGTCTTTTTTTTTTGGACTGGGCTATTACTTTTGGACTGTTTCTGTTATATTTGTTGACATTAGTTTGCTAATTCTGGACTTTGATTACGCATTACGTGATTTTAGTGCTATTTTGTGAACTCGTACACATATCTAAAAAAGAACGTAGTCTTAAGAGCCAGGCTAGTGACTTGGTTGTGATGATGAACGAATACTTTGAACGAGAATCAGCAAATAGAGGGCCTCTTCTAGAAGTTACCAAAGTACAAGAAAGAGTCGCAGGGATTGACACAAAAACAGTGGTAAAAATTATAAAAGAAAAGCACGTCCCCTCTGGTTGTGAAGACATTTGCTTCATACACCCAAAATGCTAAAAAAAGTAAAACCTACGACAGGTATCGATTATTTTGATGCTGATACTATTAGAAAGCATGTTTATAGCTACTACGCAAGAAAAGAGTACCCCACCCTGAGTAAATTACTTGTGTCTCTTAAATCTGCAAACTTATATGATGGCAGTGCAACATCTTTAAGTACAATTTTAAAATATATTGGGCTTACATACAACCGACAAATGGAAAATTATGATGGAAAGATATGATATAAAACTACGAAGAGTATAACTTTTAAGATAAATTAATAAAATAAGCAACTGGGACAAAGTGATATTTGTGTGAGACATGGTTAAATGCCAATCATACTGTACCACAGTCTTGGATGGATGATACGCAAGCATCCAGCTCAAAAATCCCAATAGGATACCTCATTATTTGTCATGCTGGATCTGCCGGGGAAGGTTTTACTAAAAATTGCTTTGCTAACAAGCAAGTTTGAATCAAAAACTACGAAAGAGTATCACAAAGAAATGAATACCGAAAAATTTAAAGAGTGGTTTATGAACCTTATGCAAAATGTTCCAGAAAAATGTACAATAATTATGGACAATAAATACTCCCTATCACTCAATCCAAATAGACAAACCTCCCATACAAGCTAACAAAAAGGTGGATCTAGTAGCATGGCTTCAAAGTCATGGTGTGTATGCCGACATGAGTTTACTGAAAGCGGAATTGTTACAATTAGTAAAACACAATAAACCTGTGAGGCCAACATACGCCATCAATGGGTTGGCACAGGAACATGGCCACAAAATTATAAGGACCCCGCCATACTACTGCCAATGCAATGCTATAGAGATGTTTCGGGCTCAAGTTAAAGGTTAGTATAAAATGTGTGTTTAAATATTTTAATTAAAAAAAGAACCAGTTAGCAGGAAACAGGATATTTAAACAGGAAAAAAAATAGAAACGCAATAATATACGCTGGTATTTTTCATCTACTTTTGCGGATGAGTGCTGTCGTATTATCATAGTCAATTTATGGACATATTTTTTAAAACTTATGTAGCCATTTCACTGTTTAACGAAATAAATAATGTAGTCATTATAAATCTACCTTTTTTACAGGCTATACTGCACGTCTAAACATAAAACCTCCATTCATCATAAAAAATGCTTGATCTGCTTAAAGAAGCATGTGCATTGGATTAACGTAGTAAAAAGAACAAAGAAATTTATAACGGAAGACTTTAGAAAAGACATACATTTTGATAGAATAATTGAAAATGAATTTATTATAAGAGAAACTGACGTAGACAGTTCAAGTGATGATATGTTTGCTGGATTAAGTGGCGAAACTGAATAAAAATGTTAAAAATTTAGTGAATTCATTTATTTATCCAACCCCCACACTTATTTATTCTAATTTTATTCTTGATAAGCGAGCCACAGACCTAGGCTTCACACGAGTACATAATATCAGTGGCTTACCCTAATCTGGCGTCTAGGTCCGTCACTGATGGATAACAAGTTATTTATTATTATTTAATATACATAAACCTTCCGGAAGATATGTCGGGTTGTATATATATATATAATGACCGTTTGAATTTAAAGTGTACTATCAATTGTATGATTCTGCCATTTCGTTAAGAAGGAGATCACGTACCTTCCTTTTGAATATAAAACGATTTTTTACCATCCTGTTTTCAAGCGAGAGTGCATTTCGGATTACTACAGTGTGGCGACTTCCACATACAGCGTCAACATAAATATATGACATTGCCATCCACCGAAGAAACAACGAACTACGGAGCAACGAAGAAAACTAAGAAACTACCAATCCTAAATCGCGCAATAGAAGTTCTCGCGCCGATTAACATATATACAACTTCCCAACATCAACCGTTGGGCAGTGGCCCGCCAGGCATGATCACCTCGCCTGGTCGGAGGATCCTCCCTTTGTGTTGGAGGGACATGATATCCGTTCCTCTACAGTGGTGACCCCGACGTGATTGGAAGCAGCCTTCGTAGGAGCAGATCAACAGCAAGAGCGCCAGCATCACATTCACTCCCACAGCAAGTCTCAGCCAGCCAGCAACCTCGGCCTCAACAGGGATACACCACATGCAGGAAGCGACCGCTCCAGCCTGGTTTACCCCTACGGCCTCAACAGCGTCTAGGCACAGCACACTGCAACTACGGTCCATGTAAGAAGAGCATCTCTCTCCCGTCTATGCAGCAGCCAGCCACTACGCAGCAATCGCCCCGACTCACTGGGGACCTCACCGCAGCACCGCGCACCGCATGCGATCCCGACTCACTGGGATCAGCGGACTTCAGCCCCGACTCACTGGGACTAGCGGCATTCAGTTCCGACTCACTGGAACTTGCGGCACTCAGTTCCGACTCACTGGAACTACTCAATCCTGGCACTGGCAAGCTCCGCAACAGAGCACAGACAGCTGACTCATCCAGATATCAACCTCCGGTCTTGGAGGGGAGTGATGTGGCGACTTCCACATACAGCGTCAACATAAATATATGACATTGCCATCCACCGAAGATACACTGAACTACGGAGTAACGTAGTGCACGAAGAAGCTACCAATCCTGCATCGCGCAATAGAAGTTCTCGCGCCGATTAACATATATACAACTTCCCAACATCAACCGTTGGGCAGTGGCCCGCCAGGCATGATCACCTCGCCTGGTCGGAGGATCCTCCCTTTGTGTTGGAGGAATATGATACCCGTTCCTCCACAACAGCTTGAATAAAGAACGAAGAGACCGCGAAATCAGAGTTGCGGAAGGGACATGAGAAAAGCAGATTAAAAACTGAGTGAAGATTTCTTTCATGATTAGAGCACAGTTAGAATTTTTTCTCGGATTTGGCAGTCCGAACAACCTTCAGAGAGCTTATTAATTATCGCCCCCAACGTTTTTTTATTAAAAAGATCAATGAAGCATCTGTGAGGTGTAAGGAGTGCATAGATAACAATCGTACATACTTTGATTAATTAAATATATTTTACAAAAAAAACGACTTTATATTGCTCCCATACAAAACGCCAATTTCATATGTAAGAACCTAATATAATGTACACGTGTATTTAATTTGCTAGTTGAACATTGAACAAGCTTTAATCCATCACCAAACTTTACTGAAGAAATATGCACCAGTCTTGAGATATTCCAAAAAAGAGTAATACATTTCTCGGCCCCTGACCCTTCGCAATTAATCAAATGATACTCGGGTAGATTGGAACTTTGCCACAATATTTCTTACACCAAGTGACTAATATACGAATATTTCTTTATACGTTCTAAGTTAATCTGTCGGAGTTGTCAGACATCAGAAATGTATGTTCTGGAATTAAAATCACTTGTACTTATTCCACAATTTTATTTATTTATGCTTACACTTTACCGGTTTCACCTTATGGGATCATCAAAAGCTTACCTTGGATAATGCTATAAGATGAAACTTGCAAAACCTAAAATTTTACAGTTATATTACAACAAGTTTCATAAAGTTCCGACAATCGAGAGTATAAATTACATCAGAAATATAAGTAATTCACAGTTTCCCGCAATTTTCACTGCGTTTAACACAAATCATTCAATTTATTTTGCATACTTACACGATGTGTAGTAAATTAGTTCATATTTCTGCCCGTCACGTTGCTTTAATATTAATTTATTAGTGAAGCATTTGTATTTTACTAGCTTTTCCACGGCCTCGCCCAAATGTATGTCGGCTATGTAAAAAGTATTGGCATATGTTACTCACTGAAAGCGCTGCTATCTTTTGTTGAAAGAATTTTTAAAATAAGTCAAACGGTTTAGGCATATCAACGTAACAAAAAGCTCTCTTTCACTTTAAACTATTAATTAGGAGTTTCGAAAACTATCGGTAGAGAGAAAAAGCAATTAGTGTTCATAATTATCTATTTAATAAATTGACACAAGGAAAGTCGCTAAGAACATCGCGTACGTAAAAGGTTGTCACACAGGTAGGGACTGGTACTTTACAGGTACTTAAAGTACAAATGCGCAAAGCTAATAGAAGCAATCCTAACCTAACACTATTTACTAATTGTATTAAGTGTGTGAGCGTATCCACACAAGTAGGTACACATTTAACGAAAGCACACAGCTGCCCTGATTGTGTGGTTACACAAACATGGTTATGGAGGATACCGAAACCTATACATTATTGGAATACGGAGACAGTACTGTACCGTACATATCTTATCTTAATCTTATGAAAGGAATGTGGATTAACTTATTTGTTTGTAAGCTTACAAGTTTTAACGAAATATTTATAATGTTTTCCCGTTTCTCCATTTGTACCCTGATAACTCCTAATTAAATTTCCTCTGCCTTTTTTCAAATCCCGGGTCTTGCCAAAAGTGTTCTTGAGTTTTTCTGATTATATAAAATTGCAGCTCCGAGTTTGAAAGTTGTGGTTTGAATCCCCGTACCTCAGAAGGGACGTAAAGCTGTCGGTCCTGCATCTGATCTCTCCCCAATCGTGTCGGTTAACCGCCCCATCGGATTATGAGAGAGAGGGAACAGAGAGTGCATCTGTGTTTGGGCACATACTTATACACGTAGTATAATATCTAATTCGTAATTGGCTGGTCACCGTTGAGACTGGTCGCCGTGGCCGTAATAAGCAAGAAAACATCATCATCATATTCATAAATACGAAACTTTGAGAGGTTGGATGTTTGTTACTCTTTCACATAAAAACGACAAAACGGTTTTGAATGAAATTTAGCATAGAAAAAAATTATAGTCTGAAATATTACACAGGGTACTTTTATTATAAAAAAAGTATTCTCGTAAGATGAGCAAAATACAGTAATAACCGCGGGGCACAGCTAGTATTATATAATAAACAAAGCTGCTATAAAAAATAGAGATTTAAAGAATTTAGTAATCCTTATTTCTTAATTAAAAATATCGTTGTACGGAAAAAACCGTAAAAATCACAATGACTGCTTGCCCTAGAATTTAAAAGTCATAATTTACGTCTTGCGACCCGCGATAACGGTCTATTACTTCCGTTGCCATGGCATCATGGAATTTCTCGTCACTACTTCTCCATAAGAGTGACATTTTAACTGATTCGTTGGTGCAATGGTAGCGTACGTGACTGTTGTGCATGAAGTCTTGGGTTCAATTCCTTGGTCCGATCAAATGTCTGTATGATCTAAAACTATTTGTTTCGGAGTTTGAGAATTTTCTATGTATAATCTGTATATATAAATAATTTACAAAAAAATATGTATTTCTATCAGCTGTCTAGTGCCCATTGTATAAGCTCTGCTTAGTTTGGGGCTAAATGGCGTTGTCTGTAGATGTCCAAAATATTATTATTCTGGAACCAAGCAACTAGAGTCATAATAATAACGTTTCGAAAACGCCTGCAAAAGCCTACTTAAAATGAAAGATTTTTGACTCTGACAGTCATTTAGAGTTTCATTTTAATCCTACTCGACTCGTATGCATATTATAAATGAAGTACGTCTTAATTAATTTATTCTTAAAGAAACTTATAGATATAAAACAATGTCGTACTATTATAATGAAATAATTTCATTACAAGTTGTAAGTCCCTGCATATATGTATACCGTGGGAGAGCCACGCTTCGGCATGAATGGGCCGGCTCGATCGGAGTGATACCACGGCCTCACAGAAGACCGGTGTGAAACAGCGCTTACGCTGTGTTTCATCGAGTGAGTGAGGATACCGGAGGCCCATACCCCAATCCAACGCCCCCTATCCCCCTCACCATCCCCTTTCCCCCCAGGCCGCCATAGCGTGGGTCACCATACTGCATTGTTCTTATTCGCATTGAGGATGGTGACCACCACTCTTGGATTCTGCTCATGCTTTCCATCAGGCAGGGCAGAGTCTTTTTGGCAGCTTAAATATAAAAAAAAAATTAAAAAAAAAAAAATAACGTGAATTAATAAATATTAAAAGCAAATTACTTTTTTTATATATTTTATAATTACAATGAATATACTCTTAATCAGCTGTTAGTTTTAGCTTGAGAATTGGACAAGTTAAAGTATAGGAGGTTGATTTCAAACAATCACTAAAACTGATCTAACTTTAATTACAAGTTGACAAGAAAAGTCATCGAAGTTATAAGTTTGACCTGTTTGAACAACGAGGAATACGTTTTTAATGACAAAGTGCTCAGAACCTTCTCGTATCTCAGAGAAGAAAAACTACTTTACTTTTTTAATTATTAATAAAAGTTTTACTAACATTTCTATTTCCAGAGATTAGTTGCAAGGAACATATAGTATGACAGCATCATCAGCCTGTTGTAGTACACTACTAGACATAGTTCTCTCCAAGTGCATGTCATGTTCAATCCATGATTTCTCACATGCAACTTCTGGAACCCCATAAACTGCCGCGCTCCGAACAGTTGAAGACTGGGACATATAAAAATCATCTATTTGGCTAAGCACACTCAGCATTGAAGCATACGAACGATAAGAAGGAAATAATTTTACTATTCATTTTTAAATTAATTTTATATACACAAAAGCAAGTTGAAGATTCAGTTCTTGTAGGTTAGATTACCCTTTTGTATAGAATAGATGGTAAACGAGGCGTATCGCCTATGTTAAGCGATAACCTCCACCCATGGACTTGCAACACCAGAGGTACCACCGCCTTTATAAATCTTAACCATTCTTAAATTGTTTTATATGCTGATTTGTTTTTTTTAATGTAAGCCTAATACTGTAACACTAGGTATTCTTATTTTTCCTTTATAAATCTTCTTTAGAGTAGTTACTTTGCCAACAATGAAGTTCGGTTTATAAAATCCTGTTAACAAAAGATACTCCAAGGACTCCTAACGGAAATTACAATTTTCATATTAAAATGATAGGCAATCTCTATGGAAATTTTAAGATGTCAGAAAATTATTTTTTTGGATCCAACAACTTTAACAATTTTTTAGAAGTGTTTAATATTTGATTTAATAATTAAACATATTTTTTTATTCGCAGATTTAAATGTCGGAAATAAAATACAGAATAATATTCATAACAGCCGGAGCCTTTTTTGTTGATGAGGTGAAAAATCCCTTTGTATCTCCAGCTCCTCGCGGACACAGGAGCCAGTAGTATGTAGTTTTTCCACTAAAAAACACCCCAATGAACGGTCTCTGGCGCCCTAGCATGGGAGGACCCGGACCATGTTATTTCAGATCCTCCCCAAATTGCCGCGATGCCTTATCAAGCCCTGTCGCGGGGAAATTATTTCTCCCCCTAAATCCAGCGTGATAGACTGATTGCACAATTATGCAATCATGCCGCTATACCGACCGCAGCAGACCCAGAGGCTCCATCCTCCGGCGCTCCGCAGTCCTGTCGACGTCTCTCACCGACGTTTCTTCGCTCGGGATCGGCCCTCTCTCAATCCCGTTCAGCGGTCTCTTTCTGAAGCATTACAGCTTCGCGACAAGAAACCACTTTATCCCAGCCCTAGTAGCAATGATGCGAGCGGAGACAGGTCTCGTCCTACTTGGTCAACTCGGATGTTGCGTTCAGACGCCCATGCAGTGCAATTCCGCAGCGTGTGCTGGTCGGAATCCCAATCGGCTGTGCAGTGATGCCGTTGTGCCGTTTCTTCACGTCCGATCTTATTCAGATACTCACCGAAGCAACCATGCCCGATGAGTATCTGCGTCAGTCGATAGATGACGCGACCTTCCTCCCTTCATACCTAATTTTTGAGGTTAGGCAGAACGGCACCAATAGCGCGTTCAAACAGCCGTGTCCTAAAATGCGAGACTGGCCGAGTGTTGAGCCAATTCACCGAATAGCAAGCAACGAGTAAAGATTGTCCGTGCTCCCTTGGCCTGGATAATTTTAGATAAGTCTGCAAAGGAAAGGCCAAAGTTCAACGATGGACTGTCAAAGGCTGATGATGATGATGAAGTATATCCACTTCAAATAAACGAACACGCATCTTCTTGAAAACAACTGGATATTAAGATATGGTCCACATTTTTGTAAATTACATGATCGCTTCTTAGCGAGTATGGTACTGAGTACTCGTCACTACAATTTGAGGAATTGGTTTGTCATATGATATCTGACAATGATCAATGGGTGCCTCAACCTTACTTTTCATACGGGGGTGACTTATGGTTTAGAAATCTCCTGGCCCTCCAGGCTCTCGAACGGACCAGGAACCATAGAAGATCAGGTGAAGAACGATCTCCATCCTCCATAAGTGCAAGCCTGGGGTCACAAGTGAGATCAACTGCTATATTTTTGGGAACTAAAAGAAAACATTGTAGTTCCCACTCTGTGTTTATCAACAAACCGTAGATGGCCTGAGGTGTACCTAATTCCTCGGCTTCTGGTTTTGGTTCGGTTCGTGTTTGAAATAACCTACAGTAAGTGGTGTCAATTTCTGAACAATAAACAAAAGAGTTACTAAATATATGTATATATATATCCATACATGAGTGTGTGTGGGTAAATTCCGTGTCTGTAGTGGTTATATCACGGCTACTTTTCATTTAAGAACCCATAATATGATAGCGGTGTAGCCCTCAAATATTGGTCGAGGGGTTAAATTAAAATCCTCTATACCCTTTTGCCTTCAACACAATATTAACAATGTTTACAATGTATAAGAGTTAGTAAACTACATAGAAAAGTTTTACGAGGAGCTAGGGAATAACTTTTGTTTATAACTTGGCTCACTGTGCATGCTGTCGTGTCAAAATCGTTAACATAATGAACAAAAGTTACTTGACGCAAGGTGTAGCATACAGTAAGCTTTAAATAGGCGAAGCTCTTTATAAATATTGTTTAAGGTGTTTGGTAAATTACTATTTCGTTCATGACTGGCCCGTCGGTCTAGCGTTTAGTAATACTATCTTCTAAGTAGGGTCAAATTGTATAAAAAGCATGTTCAATTTAAAGAGAGATCTTTAAAAAAACCTATGCATTCTGAAATACATATCTGTGTGGATGTTTATGTGAGATGTGTTAGGTTATTGTAATGTAATGTTAGATGATTTCGTTTAACTTTCTTTGCGTATAAGTATATAGCTACAAAACTATTTTTTCTTGAGACTAATGTAACCCTGCATACCAGAAACAACCACAGAGAACAATAAACACATCAAGTTATGACACGCGGGAAGTCTCAGGAAAAATTACTGTCTTGGAACCCACAACGAAATTAATCAGAAGAAAACTGGGGAGTTGGAAATATAATGAAGGCATACATGTGTGTTAGAATCACTTAAATTCATATTAAATTATTAAAATTTCATTACAGAAAGTAAGTTGCCAAACTTTGATATCTGGTTTGTTTAATACCTGCTATGAAAAGAAGCCTCTAGTTATTTTATTAATGCAATGTACGATATTATTCCTTAAAAAGATATTTAGAGATTATTCTGCGTATTAATTTTGCTAAAATACTTAACACCATTTTTAGGGTTCCGTAACCCAAATGGAAAAAATAACTAGCCCTTATAGGATCACTTTGTTCTGCGTCTGTTAATCTGTTAAGACCCTTTTTCTCAGCAACGGGTGGAGATATCAACTTAAAATTCATATCAAATACTCAGGTCTATTGTCCCTTGGAGCTGTGAAAAAACAAACTTCTAATCCAACGCACTCAAAAGATACAGCCGTTTATACTGCAAGTTTTCGACACTCGCAAGGGAATAAAAACCCATGGGGTACTTCCCGTTAACTCAGAATCTCGAGATCTGGTACGAAACGTCTCATATAAGTTTAAATAAATAAATAGCACAGATAAAGGAAAAATTGCGAAAAGAAGAAATTTTAGTTACATCGTATAATATACCTACGTGTTTGAACGCAACCCTCAGTGCGCGAGTCCGACTAGCACTTGGCCGGTTTTTCTTATTTAAAACATTTTAAAAAAATTAAATTAAAACACTTTTTCATTTCGTTTGCGACGCAGTACAACTTGTACTTATAAAAAGCCGTCTCCCAGAAAGACTTCATTTAAGTAGACAAACACGATAGCAATAAACACAAAATAAAACCAACCACAGCACATCCCAAAGGTCTACTCAGTCCCCAGTAATAAAGACGGATTCGTTTCTCTGTACCCAATATACTTCAAATGCAATATGTATACTATTTTATTTAAACTTACATTTATATAATTACATTATACAAATTTAGTACCAAAAAAGCCAATTAACATTTTTACAGATAGCAGAACAAGTAACTGGAAATAAATAGAAATACACAATCACATAACAACACAGATACAAGCAAGATAACCACAATCAATAAATAGATATCACTATTGATTGTAGGAAGCGAAGAAGCAGACAGTCAGGGTTTTCTTGAGCTGGTTATTTCCTTGCACGAATAAGTCACGAAGAACGTACATGGTACGCGCAAGCCTATTTATTCACTAGTTCACCAACATTTATTACACTTTAGAGATTGTTGAAAGTTGGGATAGATCCGCTACTTTTCTATATGTAATACAATTAAATAACTACACAATCAATCAATCAATCAATACGCCATTATGTCCCACTGGACTCGGGTCTCCTCTCAGGAGAGGGTTAAGGCCATACGTCCCCACTTTGGCCAAGTACGGGTTGGCGACTGGCAAGACTACATTGTGGCTACGCAAATCTTACCGTTGGATGTTATTAAGCCGCCCAAAGGCCTCCAACTAAGCTTCACGACTGTTATCCTATGATAACAACCGGGACCGACCGCTTAACGTGACCTCTGAAGCATGGAGAAGCTCATGGTAACATGCCACCAGCGGTCACCCATCTAGGTACTGACCGCGCCGTCATTGTGATTGTGTCCAATCAAAACTAGGCTATGAGCGCTTCATATAATAATAACTATAGATAAAATGTTAATTTGGTTTGTGTACGCTTCAAACCTCAAAAGTAATACAGAAAGATAGCATATGTTGAAGACAAAATATTTATACCATTGAAACTTTGCTTATAACTTTGCTATCCTAATTTCTAGTGTCAAGATGAAGTTGTAAACAAAGTTTCATTATTCATGTACGTATATTGCAACCGAGCTGTCATATTTAATCTCACTTCTCCGCTTTTTCTAAGTAAAAAAGTCTGCACCTCTGCAGCTATTTTTGTTTGTTTATTTATCTATTTTCAGTCAGCTTTGTTCTTCATTTCTTATCAATGTAATCAAGATATACTACAGTGAAATTTGGCTGGATAGAGCTGGTTAAAAGTAAAAGTAGTATTAACTATATCTGCACCTTTATAAAAATGTGCAAAATTAAACAATTGTAGAGGAACGGGTGTCATGTCCCTCCAACTCAAAAGGAGGATCCTCCGACCAGGCGAGGCGATCATGCCTGGCGGGCCACTGCCTGTTGATGTTGGGAAGTTTGTATATATGTTAATCAGTGCAAGAACTTCTATTGCGCGATTTAGGCTTGGTAGTTTCTTAGTTTTCTTTGTTACTCCGTAGTTCGATGTTTCTTCGGTAGATGGCGCTGATATATATTATTTATGTTGACGCTGTATGTGGAAGTCGCCACACAATGTTTGGGGCGAATCTTCAAATGTAAAGCTATTTTGACATTTAATTCTTATATAAATTCACAAAATTTCTAAAATTGAAATGTGCTATTAACAATGTAGCGATAGAAAATGTAAAGTTTGTTTGTCTTCTTTGTTGTCATAACCAATTTGAATAATCTATTATGATACTGTCGCCTTGTTAATAGTCTCAGACATTGTAAGTACAGCGTAATTCTATAGGCTGATTGGCACTCATGGCGCCAAATCACATTAGCTTGCCCGATGGAGTTACTTTAGAGCGTGGTTCAGTTCTAAATGTTACAATATTAAGCGCAGTAAGTTAAAGTTTATTCGAATGAAGATAAAGTTTACTGTCGGAAACCAAACTTGTGGGCCTTTGAAGTTTATTGTCACTTTATCAGTGATTCTATTAAAGATATGTCTAAAAAAATAAGCCTGGAACCTAAACTTGATAGAAAATGTGTAGTGTGTTCGTTTTAAGCTCGCGTACGGAAAGTTTTCACCGAATCTTTTTATAGATAAGAGATACATTCACGTGGCTTCCTTCATCAATTCTCCGTGACAGATAAAGAAACTATATAATTGGAATAATGATTACCATCTAATATAAGATCAACAAGAGAAAATGAAAAAGAAAAAACTTTAAATATCAGCTATCGCCTCATTTTATGAAAATATATATTTCTCAAAAGAATTATTAAAGCAAATTTTGGTTAAGCTTTTAGTAAAGTATAATCCAATTACTTACTTATAAACATGTAAAGTATCTAGTTCTGTTTACATTGAACAACAATTTATTGTATAAAAATATTCATGTTTGTTCACGCTAGTCATAATTTACGTAATTTTTATTGTTTGATGTCATCTGGTCAAGAATTTATCAGATTTTCCCTGATGTCTTCTTTGGGAGTGTAATGTAATGCACACAAGACAAATGAAGTGGGACGTTTGACACCCAATAACATGAAACATAGGATCTGTCGGTCAGAGAAAACTTAATATTACGTATCAATATTATCCTGTTGGTTATCTCTATATTTAAAGCTATGAAATATTTTATTATGTGAGCATTAAAGAGTGTTTTACTCTTTTTTTACTGTGTGAGCATGAAATGTTTGAGTGCTTTACTTTTTTACGGAATGCAATCAAAAATAGCAAGCACATTTCACTAAGTTACTCCATTACAATGTAGCAATGAAGCACTGCAGTGCAATCTAAAATTTAATGGGTGCAATTTAAAGCGAGAAAGTGTATCTCGTCTGACTTTTCACCTACCATTTTAATGTTATTTCCAAACAAATGTTATAAAAAGAGTAATCTAATGAAAAGTATATTCATTGTTTTGTCAAACATTTTTAGATCATTAATGCAGATGTCAACAATTAACTGAACATTCAAAATGGCCGAACTTGTCAGCATAAGTGAGAGACATATATACCAATATAACGCCACAAAAAAATCGAAATTCGAATATACATAACCCGCAAAAATTCAAAATTCGCGGTACTTTTTGATTACACCTCGTACATAAACGTCATCATTAGCATGTCAGATGAAAGACGTCCACTCTTAGGGCAGCATCTCTCAAAGTTCGCTACAACAACTAGTCCATATCCAACGATTTTCTTTCTTTTCGACATTTTCGTGTATCATCTTGTCTACTTACTGCATTTACGAGTTTAAGTCCATTATTATTCCTTTGTTATTAAGTATTCAAACTAAATATTCATAGTCACTGATTACTGTTGCTATTATTTCTCACTTTTGCAATGTTCCTAGCCGAGATTTGATTTTTAAAAATTGTCACTTGGACTTCTTTTAAAAACAAACATATTTTAATTGCGAACATTCATAGTCATAGTTGAATGTATACTATTGAAATATGTATGGTTACTGTGTTTGCTAAAATTTGTTTTATGCATCGAAATAATGAAGAGTACGTGTACCCATTATGCAGCACGAAAATACATTGTTAAAGGAAACTTGAAACTAACAAACGAGCTATGTTGACCATGAGAGCTGGACAATAATTAGTCTCAGTTGACAGCGCACTGTCTGCATATGAATATAATTAACATGATGAAATAATGAGTGTTCTAGACGTACAATGCATATGGCCAAAGATTACGTTATAAAAAAGACAGTAAATTAAGTTTAATACCTACGATCCTAGTTAGAGGGAAGTCAAGAGTTTTGACTTCACCATTGATAAAAAACGCTTGATATAGAAAGCGAATTCTTATGCAACAGCGCAACAAGAAAACATACTCCCTTTGTGTTGAAGGGACATGACACACTTTTCTCCATAGTGGTGACCCCGGCGTGGTTTAAAGCAGCCTTCGGAGGAACATATCAACCACCGCAGCATCAGCGGGCCACCATCTGGTTCACTCGGACAATCCCAACTCACTGGGATCAGTGGACTTTAGCCCCGACTCACAGGTACTAGCGACATTCAGTTCCGACTAACTGGAACTTGCGGCACTCAGTTCCGACACACTGGAACTACTCACTTCTGGCACGGGCAAACTCTGCAACAGAGCATAGACACTTGACTCATCATACAAGTATGTCGACCTCCGGTCTTAGAGGGGAGTGATATGGCGATTTCCGCATACAACGCAAAAACAGAAACACACTTCAGCGCAGTCTACCGAAAATACATCGAATTACGATCGCTCAATAGAAGTTCTCGCGCATACAACTTCCCAACGTCAACCATTGGACAGTGGCCCGCTAGGTATGATCACCTCGCCAAGTCGAAGGATCCTTCTTTTGTTTTGAAGGGACATCACACCCGCTCCCCCACAATACATATATTCCAATCCATATATAACAATCTCGCTTTATTCCCGTTTGGAAAGCAAGGATAATAGAATACGAAAATGAACATTAATACAATGTGAGAGAATTGATAAAGAAATATAAAATAGTAGTTCTTACAAAAATTAAGTTATAAAATTGACTTTAGTTGGGTACATGCATATGTGGTAATATTATGAAAATCACAAATCAAGAACATTGAAACGATAACAAAAGCGATGCTATTGAATTCCGTGATCACGACAATGTTCGCTCAAATACACCACTATGTTAGAGTAAGTCATAAACTTATTCTTTGGACGCCCAACGAGTCAGTGAATATCGCTATCTAAATGAGGACATTTTATTAGTTTTTCTATGACCAAACATTGACCTTAGGTTTTATTGAACCGCTAATGTATCTATGAGTCCATTACTAATGTGCGTCATACCTTTATAATAGTTTATAGCATGTGTTACAGTTAACGACACCCATAATCTTTCACTATTATTGCTATAATTTTCTTGTATCACCTATTATTAGCATATAATACTAAACAACGTTTATATAATCCATTAACAGCTTGAATTAATATTTTTAATTTGTATGGTGGTAGGATATACATTTTTTATTAATCGTTGATGATGAAGTAAATGTCTGGGATGTACCATACCGAGAATCAAAATCTGTTGGCGTCTATAACAGTTAAATTCCATAAAGCGAGAAACATATAACATTAAGTCACGCCTATTTCCCGGAGGGAAAGGCAGAGGCAATTGTACTCTACTTACTACGGTCCTCACAAACCTATTTTGCTTCGGCCACATTCATCATCGTCAAATTAAATTCATTGAAGAAAACAAACGGTTTCTAATCTTCTATATAAATAAAAATGAATCATTATCGTCATCATCAGCCTATCGCAGTCCACTGCTGGACATAGGCCTTTCCAAATTCACGCCACTTAGTTCGATCCTCGGCTTCTAGCATCCAATAACAATGAATACTGCACCAAATTGGAAAATTCTTTGTTTAGAAGAAAAGTAAAGGAAAAGCGAAAAAAATGGTGGTATGAAGTTTGGCGGGTCAGCTAGTGATTGATTATTCTGTCGCAGGTCAGCTAACATCGATTTAAAAATTTATCTCAGAATCTAATCCGATTCGATGACAGATTAATTTTAAACGACCGTCATGTATGTGACCCGGTTGGTTGTATTTAACATCAGAAGAAATGATGCCTACGATCTTATTATGCTATGCTTAGGCTTGTCTTATTAGAAAAGCCTACTATGCGATCAACTATTATCTAAATGACAAACAGTCATGGGCTTAAGGTGTTATTATATACACACAAACTTATAGTAAATTTTAACGAACCATTATTAGTTAAAAGTAATGCGTGACGATTATTATGGTAATTTGATTAGTAGTGATTTTTATCAGTATCTCGACTATGGTTCATCATGCTCACTAAACTATCATTGCTTACGATGTCGTCGTGCGACGGGTCGTTTCTTAGGAGATGATGGCAGATGCATGCGTCATACCCGTGAACGGGTGCTGCTTGGGGTGACTGGTTGGCCTAGACAGCGATACTTTATTTACTCTCTATTATTATTTTGGTTCGTTCAACTGCAGTCTGGCCTCTTAATCTAGTCACAATTTATTTTTAACTGTAGATTTTGCAACTGAATCTAATTAGATGTGCACCTTGAAAGATTTCTATGTGAGTGAGTGATTTTTTGTTTTTTTTTTGTTGGTACATTAGGTTTTGGGTACATTTTAATAAAATCTAATTTAGGTGGCAACAGCTTGCATGCTGTTTAACTTTCATGTAATGCTAACACTATTGTACCTGAATATATGACTTTTTAAAAGAGTGGCCATGAGTTTCTTTGCCAGTATTCTTCTTCTAAGGCTCTACACATTTTGGAAACTGGAAGTTATAAATCGACACAAACAATAAAAAAAATACCGAACACTAATTCAGTTATTTTCACAGTATTGGATAGTTGACATAAATTTAACGTATGTTTTGTTCCTATTTCAAATATCACAATGTTTCAAAGATATGTTGGTAAATTGATCCTATTTTGATAACAATTCGCATTGTTATTCAAATTTTACATGATTCCTATATATCTTGTAGCTAAATAAAATTTATTTTAACAAATTTTAATAAGTTCTCAATTTGATTTTTTTGGTCCTTTGTTGCGTTATGTCTCTTACCATTGTGAATCAATTTAGATGATATCTTTTTTATTTAGAAGTGCATAAGGCCGGTTTGGTCTTCACGCTGTCTTGGGTACTAGTAGCTAGGAAAACAGATGCAAACTATAAAGCAAGTTTTTGGAACCTCGCCGTATCTCGAGTAAGTGGTACTGTCGTGTGTGGGACCCCAGATGTTTATACGATAATCCCTTAACTCTTCTATTCAAAATATATATAGTCAAAATAATATATATATATAAATATATATGTATGTATATATATATATATATATATATATAGACACGTCCTATTCCAATAAGAGCATATAGACAACAAACGTTCTATTGGAATCAATAAAATAGCTATCTCAATTTTAAACCAGCACTGTTTCTTATAACTTCATTCCACTTTCTGTGTCACCGGCTGCACATCGAAATTGGTCAATTCATTTTGCCATCCTTTATGAGGTTCATGTCGTAACCGTCTCTCACCTGACGTGGAAAACGCTAACGTAATTTTACCCAAGAGTTTTCCGGGCTATTGGTGATCGTTCTATTTAAACGATCCCGTTTTATGTGTGAGTATGTTATATATGCGTCACTAAGTTTACTACCTATAATTCATTTTGAAAATCAAATTAGTTCTGTTTTAATGTTAAAATTTAAAAATGTATTATCAATTTATAAGAAACGGGAGTGTGATTTATATACCAACTCTAATAGTTCTTGCTTTTGCGTTCTGAATAGTATTGGCGGATGAATGCGGACTACCCAAGACGGCTTTAGTCTTCGTTGAGCATTAAGTGAAAAATGAAATATTTTCATTCAATAAGTGCTATTTACTTTCAAATCCATACTTAATATTACAAACCTGTAAGAATCTCTGCTGTTTATCTGTTACATTTCATGGCTAAACTGCTGCACCTACTTCAATGAGATTTGATATGCATGGAGATAATTTGATACTTGAAGTAGGAGACAGAGTACTCTTTACCGCGATAGAAGACACACATGCAGGCGGAGCCCCTGCATAAGCTAGTCTATTTATATATACTCTACCTACATATAATAGTCTTGCAGTTTAGTATGTTTTAAACTAGGGCTAAGCTAAGTCGACTGGTAGAAAATGCCTACGGCATTAAGTCCACCTTTATCACTACTAATGTGCATAAAGTATAAATAAATAAAAATAAATAAATTACCCTAAAGGCCTATTCAATAATCACCGTTTACTTGTATGAAGCTTACTTAGCTAATATTTAAGAAAAACAAAACAACCTTAATAAGATTTAAAGTCTTCAAGATATTAAGTAATCCGTTTAATAACGGTTAAAATACACATAATATATTATTTAACAATGTATACTTTTGAAAGTTTTGAAAGTCTACAAATGACTCTCATGAGGTATAATAATTGAAATACGAATGTGTGGTATTGGTATTGAATAGAATGGAGAAAGTGACAATTGTACAGATTGAGTCTCAAAATAAAGCCAGTAGATGAAAACTTATGGAAGAGTAGGCTACATAGTATGGATATGATGTTGGCAATTATGATAAAATACTGAGCCAGCATACGACTATGCAAGAAGAGATGGATAAACTGTGTAAAAGGGACTATAAGTAGGGAGTATATCTTAGATAAAACTTGGATAAAAGTATACAAATACCATTAAATTTCGCTCTACATATATATTTACTTAAATTATATAAGATCAATTATAAAAAACTTATTTTTGCTCACGGCTCCACCCGCTTGTATGTCACTTATCGCGGTAAAGAGGAATCTATGTCCTTCCTCAAGAATTAACGTTTATCCATGCCAAATTTAATTGCAATCAGTGCAACAGTTTAGCCATAAAAGCGTAGTAGACAGACAAAGGCACTTTCGAATTTGTAATATTAATATAAAGCATCTCTCATAAGGAAAAAAATATTCGTTAATGGACGATTTCTTTTGGTTTGTGGTGGGTTATTCAATACTAAGGAGAAGTTTCCAGTTCAAATCAGCTCCTCAAGTTATAGAATTCAGCCAAGCAAGCTCTTAACCCTGATACAGTTCGATATTTACTCCATATTTTATAGTTAGATGTATCGGCATAAGCACTACAGCACAAGCCAAAAGCCTTGTGTCTACTAGCTAAATTGAGATTTATATCCTTACTTTAAAGATACTTGAGGTATGTACACTACAACCCCTTTTTTTTTAACGGGGTGAAATCCTCGTGAATATCCTCCGCTCTGGGGAGAAAGCGAAGGGGTCTGTCAGACTTTTACTGACTAAAACCCCCCGGTGTTCCGTCTCTCACCTATGCCAGGGATCACGGGAACTTAAAAGGCATCCGCAATCCCCGACTGGTGCCAGCCCGCTGCTGCGGACCACATCTCGTCAGCGAGAGGAGTGAGGTATTTGACTACCCTCGAGACTTCAAAGAGGGGCGCACAGGAACACTAAGCACCGCCACCTCGGGCCGTGTTGGTTGGGGGCGACGAATACACTACAACCCTGACCCAAATAGATTTAGATAAATAATGTCTATTGTCATCATATAACAAACGAAGACCTCATTGGTTAAAAATTTATCACGAATTGTTCCCTAATTCAGTGTGACATCCTTGCTTGACTGATGTTTTCATCTCTTCAAATTTTTTAATACCGTTATGATAATAACTATTAATCGATTCTAAGTCTTATGTTACTGGAATAAGAGTGTATCAAAGTTGATGAATGTTTGTTAGGGTTGGTACTTTTCTATAATATATGTAGTTGTGGAATCAATAGCAGTATATAACGTCAGATCATAAATCTAAACAACGTGTTCGGCAACATGAAGTTAATTTTGTTTACTTTTTATTTATTAGCGGTGTCAGCAGATAGTATTGAAGATTGTGATGATATCGGTGACGTTGTGAGTACATATTTATTAATATATAAAATAGTATAGATTGAAAGAAGTTTTAGAAGAAAGAGCCATCACATGATTGTTTAAAGAGTTGTATAGATTTTGGAGTTTCATTCTCGGAAAGCGATGTATTAAGTTTTTAATATGTCTCTTTTTTTAAGAAATCGTTCAGCATTGTGTATAAAATACGATATAAAATTTATTTATATTTTAAAATGAAAATGAAAAAAACTAATATATGAGTTTGTTTAAACGATAAGTAGCTTTTTATGAAATTTATTACATATTAAAATAGTTTAAATGTTCATAATATACTTGATCTTGTTCGGTTAAGTATATTATAAATTAAGACACGAGTTTCGTGGATTTTTTTTAACATTTAAAACATTTATGTTTGTGTTTTACTATCCTGGTTATTCTTTAAATTTATTTAGGTTTCGGTCTGATCCAAATCGCTCCGTGGAAAAACCAGTTGAACTAGCCGACCTCAAACAATCTTGGGATAATATAAAAAAAATATGTCAGTTGTAGAAAAAAAAAACTGTTTTTGAGTGTGTTATGTTTATGAACATACTTTTGCACTATATTATCACCTGCGTATTTGGATAGTCTCCGTTGAAATTGACCGCCCCATAGCCGACTATACGTAATCGACTAGGAGAACAACATATACCGAAACGAATAAGCCGAGTAATTTAATAAATAATTTAAATTTAATATAGTAATTATTATTTTACTTAAAAAAAACACTTTAAAATATAAATAGTTCTAAATTAGAAGCCAATAAAAATTATTTTAAGTTTATTTTTATTCAGTGGCATAATTAAAATTATATTACTTTTTATAATTAACTAGGTGCGCCCCCCATTGTGACACCGCGGGGCTTAGCTAACAAAAGTAGCCTTTATTACTCCTATCAGTGAAAGTTCCGTCAAAATCGTTCTAGCCGTTTCAGAGATTAACCGAAATAAACAGACAAGTGGACGGACAATAAATTAAAAATAGGTTTTTTTATTTTAATAATTGTATATATCGCCTTTCATATGCATTTAGTGAAAGCTGTTCATTGGAAATTACAAACAGACACTTCAGTTTTATATATTTGTTTAGATTATATCATATTTGAACTTTTGACCTCATAATTTATCAAGTGTGAAATTGTTTTTATTGAATAGTTATTGTTATTTTTCAATGAATAATTCTTCCCCATACAAAATAACATGGAAAACGATTATTTTGAAGTAATTACATGGATCATTTGTCGAATAAATTAATAATCTAAACATAACCCGTATGACTTCATTAATCTAAAACACAATACAACTTTCACAATTGTTATAAAAACCTAAAAAACGGAATATTTAATACCCGCACTTTACAAAACTATTCAAGCAGACACATACTTAAACCAGTATATCATGACCCTCGCTGGCGACCAACGCAAATTATAACTCGAAGTAAAGAGACAAACTCTAAACATGTCCAGGGACCTTATTAGCGTGGTAGATGTTTCGACATTTACCTGTTCATTACGTGTCATAGAAATGATATCGTCCGACTAGGTGAATTTATTTATAATATTTCTATAGCTTATGTCATCTGGGCCATTATAACTAATCTATTAATAATCATTCATTGAAATATCAGTACTTCAGACGCTACGGTGAAACGTACAAATATATATACATAGACTGCCAAAAAGTTTCATACTTCCTTTTGGCTTCGTCGTGGTCCGGTAAAAACTAGTTACACAAACTTAAATCGATTATTTTCACTAACAACATTTTATTTTTATTCAAGAAGGTTATTTTTTTATTTTTCACGCTCATCTTATTCAGCACATAAATTATTACAGTTATTAAATATAAAAAAAAACGAGATTAAACGAGCTCTTGAGTGGAGACCGCGTCTCGGCAAACGTAGTGTAGGACGTCCACAGGCTGGCAGGAGCTGGATGCGAGAGGCCATAGATCGAACTAAGTGGAGACCGCGTCTCGGCTAACGCATTCAATAAAAAAATATTCTATGTTACTTCTAATACCTCCAAGAATATGTGCACAAAGTTTCATGATGATCAGTTAAGTAGTTTTCAGATGAAAGCGTAACAAACAAACTTACATTCACATTTATAATATTAAGGATTATGACGGATTTACATATATTTGTCAGTCTGAATATAAGCACACAAGAAAATCCACATGAAATGACAAGCCTTTCTTCCTTCCTTCCTATTTACATCAGAATAAAGAGCGTAAGACAATATGATACTGATATGCATACGAGTGAAGTCCCATAAATATTTATGAGATTTCAAGTTATTCAATTAGTTATCTTAAATATTGTATTAATATTATACTTTACTATTAATAATAGAGTTGACACACATAATTCCTATTGCTATCCATAATCGTAATAGCACAGTGCACCGGCTGTGCTAAGTCGGTCACAATGGACGAGGTCGGCTGCGCGGGCGCATTTATACAGCGAGATACATTGATTTTACACATTTTCATTTACACAGTGTCCTTCTATAAAGAAGTGTAAAATATAAAATTAGTGTTATAATGAAAACTATTCTCGCATTTGTTTGTAGTTTAGTGTTTATATATGTGTTCGGGCAAGATTGTAATGTCGGCGGGAAAGCAGTTGAGTGATTTTTATTTTTTATTTTTAAAAAAGGCAACGAAAATTGATTAACACGTATAGTATAAACTATTTCATTTAATGTGAATGAGTATCACTACATAACTATAGAGTTAAGCATTGTTCAATTTTGTATAATATCTGCTGATGAGTAGTTTCAAAGCAAAAAGCTAAATAAAATATATTCAAAATTTCTAATGACTACGATGAACTGCACTTGCGGTACACACTTAGTGGTATACCACTTAGCGATCATTTTGCGTTTATTTTTACGTGTGGAAACCCCGTCGGGCCTTCACCCCACCGGGGTTTGCAGCGGGGCGGTGTGTCAGAATCGAACCGACTAAAACCACACGGTATGCCACTCTGCGCCTGAAACGGAAGAGATCCGGGTACCGCTTTCTTACGCCATCCGGACTTTGCGATCAGCCTAGCCTAGGCTAGGCTGATCGCTTGTGTACACTGTAATATAGTAAATGATATCTGTAACATGAAAATAAATTATAAATTCAAACATATAATAAAATTATAAGAGATCGATGGCGATGTCTGTACATTAAATTAACTGAAGAAAAACTAATAATTAAAGTAATAGAAATCAAAAAGTGTTGAAAATGTCCAATGGTTAGATTACGTAGCCACAACGTTGTCTTGCCAGTCCCCAATTCGCACTTGGCCAGCGTGGGGATGTATGGCCTTAACCCTCTCCTGAGAGGAGACCCGAGCCCAGCAGTGAGACATTATAGGTTGTTGATGATGATGATGATTAATGAAGCTTCACTTTGTTTTGTTATTTTATTTCAATTGGTTACAAA
Organism: Hyphantria cunea; assembly: GCA_003709505.1. Lineage (NCBI taxonomy): Eukaryota > Metazoa > Arthropoda > Insecta > Lepidoptera > Erebidae > Hyphantria > Hyphantria cunea. The sequence continues at coordinate 826,885 of PKRV01001230.1, forward strand.
TAAAAAAGTTAGAACAGTTTGAAAAATCGCCACCGTTCAAGTTTACTCAACTATTAAGGCTATACATTATTTAACGAAGTTAAACTACAATTTAAAGACGTTTGCGAGAAATTGTTTTACAATATAATGAATATGTATGTCTTGTTTCACTTCAACAACATAGTAACGTCAAGTGGTTTTTAATATACATTCTCTCAGGCACAGTGACTTATTTTGTATGCTTTAGATCGAAATTTAGCGCTTGTTTTCACTACTTATTATTAATATTCGCACTGAAAGTGTCGCTGTTTTATTAGTGAGTGTGAGAATGGAGGAACCATAATGCAGAACTATCTCAGTAGACTGCCATTGTGTGGGTTATTATGCTGCCTTATAACATTGGCAATGAGTATGGTGACTAAGTTACTACTTTTCTTTTACTCTACTCATGCTAGAGACACTCTGGCAGTCTCATATACATGTGTATAAAAAAACAGCAAGCTCAATTTCACGAAGTCATATTTTTTGTAGGAGCAAAGTTTGATAAACGAATTGAAGTTTCGAAATTTTTAGCATTTACTACTTGTCTAGTGTAAACAGTAAGTTTGCTCTTGTATGTGTGGTTTTGTGTCGGAAAATCTAAACTATCAGTTGTTTATTTCATAGGTATAATGTACCTTATGCTGATAGACATATACATAATGAACACGTACAGAAATCTATTTAAATAAATAAAATTTAAGTGTCTGTTTGTAATTTCAAATCAACTCATTAAATATATACGAAAATCTATACGTTAGTTACATTAAAAATCCATGTTTAAACACTTTCGTCTGTCCATCTTTGTGTCTATTTGTTACGACTAATCTTTGGAATGACTAGTGTGCTTGTGACGGGACTTTCATTGACAGATAGCTGACGGATAGTAACCAAGCATACTTTTATTTTAGACTAGTTTCGGGAAGGAACAATAACAACAGCGAGTAACGCCGCAGGGTACATGCGTATTACATTTAAATCTGTCCGAAATATAACGATTTAAAAATAAATACTATTTTTTAGTTCACTCTGCAGCATTTAAAAATTTCGGTAAATTTATAAAGCGTTAATTGAATGTTAAAATTCTTAAACTAACAATTTACAAGAAGCAACAAATTGAATCCTATTTAAAAAAGTAGACAAACACATTTTGAGCGCTTCCGTTTTACTGAGGGCACGTACAGTTATTTCTTTTATTTGTGGTGCCGACAAGCAATTTAAAGTGCTGATACAAATATTGAACGAAACGTGTTCACCAGAGAAAAATTCGCACAAGTATCATTTCGTTTCTTTTCTCAACAGTGTATTGAACTTTGTCAGTGAAAGCTGTTACAAGCAATAAGTCTGTCTTCACTATCACTACATATTATAAAACAAAGTCCTCCGCCGCGTCTTTCTGTCTGTTTGCCATAAACTCAAAAGCTACTGCACAGATTTTTGTGGGGTTTTTACCAATAGATAGAGTGATTCTTGAGGAAGGTGTTCGTATATAATTTCTTAAATTTTTGAGTTTATTGGCTAAAGTATAACGATATTTGTTGAAAATGTCGGAAAAAATTAAGCCGAGAAACTTCTCAGAGTAACTTAGTTTATATTATGTTTTCCGTAAAGAATCCGTGCAAAGCCAGTGTGGGTCGCTAGTTGTTATTAATAACTTTTTCAACAAGTGTTGGTAATGTAGGCATGAAGAGGTACTATTTTTTTGTTTGTATGGTGAGCTAAACATGATGGAAAGCATAAACAGAATCCAAGAGTATTCACCATACTCATTGCGAATGCAACAATACTGCATGATGAGCCACACCATAGCTGCCTAGTTGTGCTTTTGGATCATTGGGTCTTTGGCACGAATGCTAACATTTTACGTTGATCTTTTGTGCGAGGGTGGTATCATCCAGGTCGATCCGACCCGTTCGTGCTAAAATCCGCGTGGCTCTGCTGATTCTTATATATTGTTATATAATAGTTTCTCGGTAATTCAGTGTATGTGTAAAGATATTTATATAGGCACACCCATCACTTTGTGAGGTGCAAATTTTAGTTTATTGACTATTGTCAATAGTCAAAAATATAGTCCAAAATTTGAACTAAACTAACTAAAATGTAGAAGAAATTCATTAACGCTGCAAAGCTTTGGTTTTGCGGTGTCAATGAATTTCCTAGTTTGTTTAAAATAGAAAAAGTAGTGAATAGTCAAAAATAGATAAATCTTTGTTTCGCTAAGTGTTGTAGTTTCAAGTACATAGGACAACACTTTGTGTGACCCATCGTTGTTCTGAGTCTGGATGAAATTTTGTCCGTTTTATGTATGTTTTAAAGTCCCCTCGGCACAGGATGTTTATTCCTAATATTAGAATTGTCTTTTTTAAAAAAAATCGGTACCCTTTGGCAACCTCGATCCACCGTCTCTGTCAAAGGTGGAACAACACAAGGCTTACCTTAACTGCTTCTCGTATGTTATGCTAAATAATTTTGATTGCTGATACGGAAATCCCTGGTAAGCCGTATTTTTGTCTTCGTTTTACAAACATTGATAATCCTCGATTGCTTTATTATTTAACTAAAAAAATCTTTACGTCATACATACACAAATAAAAAGAAAATTTAATAAAATTGTACCGCTTTAAGTAAATAATTTCACAGCAATTAGTGCTGTCTATTCATACCAGTGCGGTGCGAGCGATGGGACACAGTAAGACGCTAAATTCTTGTAATAGTAAACTGATAGAATTACGGATCTAGAGTAAGGAGTACAATTAATCGCAGGAGGAGGTTAAACCTGTGGTAACTTAACTCACTCGTTGCAAACAATCTAAAGTATAAAGTATTACATATTATCACCAAACCCTTTTTAATACTATCAGATATTTGTTTATATATATGTAACCTACTTAAAGAAGGAGGTTATCAGTTCGTCGGAATATTGTTTTTTATTTTCATCTTAAAGTCTTATGAATTAATTTATAAGTTTATTTTTCAGTGTTATCATACATATTGGTTTCGCTCGGTACAGCAAATAGGTAATAATATGCAAATAGCTAAAGCTAAAATAGCTGAATACATATGTTTATGTTAGAAACGTGAGGAAACTGTGTTTTGCCTCTAATATTATTATTCCAAACGATTATTACGTTATAGTTTGTACTCTAATACTTGTTTACAGTTTGTTTATGCCATTACTGTGCAGAGGTCTGGCATATTTTTCAGGAGTCGATTTGAATGCTTTGTAATAAGTTTGGAAAAGGACTGGTCTAGGTGTTAGCGTATGTGACTGCCATTCTAGAGGTCTCTGGGTTGGACTCAAAGTGTCGTTTTGTTTTTCTTCTTAGAAATTCTTAATAACAGCCCGGAGGATAGAAATTTGGCGGTATTTTACGCCCGTGCCTTGAAGAGTACGTTAAGCAGTCGGTCCCGTATGTCATAAACATCTATGGCAAACATTATTGGGCAGATGTGCCCTCAAAAATACTGACAACTAAATTCAGTTCGTTGCGGAGGTCCGATGCCAGTCGCCAGTAGACTATCGTCGGAATATTCTTTCGTATTAGTATGTGTGATACTAAATTATTTATTTCAATTATCATCATTGAAACCAATACTATAAAGACAATGCAATGAACTTCAAACCTGAGACGGCTAAATCGTTAAGGTCGCTACTATGAGTATGGTAAAATGGAACTAGATAATAAGTATGAATGATAGTGATAAGGTACGTTCTTCACTCCGAGCCGAACCACCGAGTGTCGGCTTTTTGTCTTTTTGTCAAAATGGCACTCTTTTACCGCGCGCACTTTGGACGCACGTGTATCTTGTTTGGTGCGTCGCTCAAGCATAATAATTGTGGATAAAGATAAATAGATCTAACTCCTCTGCATCAATGTGTACAAATTTTATTATTAACTCATGGTACAGTTCATTTTTAAAACATTTGTTTCCATTATAAAATCTGTTTTTGTATAATGACTGGTTCCAATATTGTCTTCATTTAAGTTTTTTTTTCTCTTTTTTATTGTCCTATTTATAAAATAATAGCAATAGCTGCCACCGCAACACGGATGTGTGATACCATGATGTCTTTACTCTCAACTAAACGAACGAAAATGGCTCGTGCTTGCCACTCGCAGCAGCTTCGTGATGTTACCGAGCCTGACGCGATCGTTCGAGGATCGTTTCCTCGCGCTGCAAATGCCTCACGAGGTTGTCGCTCTGCGTGGACCCGTCTAAAGACTATTCCCCAATCGTCAGTCAGTCAAACGGCTAATCATTGTTGTCAGTTCAAACTGACCTTCCAAATTAATCATCAACAACCCATAATGTCACACTGCTGGGCTCGGGTCTCCTCTTAGGAGAGGGTTAAGGACATACGTCCAAATTAATAATCATTAGTAAAATTTATTCATTTAATTTATACTAATAATGACTGTAGGTATTCAAGCGCTTAAATTCTCAGTTTTCCTACTTATCTTAAGATTAAGTTGAAGTGCTAACAGATATACTTTTGTTTAGAGGCGACGGTCGAGATTAAACCCATTTTAAGTGAACAATTGAATAATTTTATTTGATTATTTGACCCAGTTAGTAATAAATAACACGCTAGTTATATATTAACCCTAAATGAGTAAGCTCCTAAAATGACGTTCCACTTTTGCAGTGCGTTGATCACGAACAATGTTGCGGTGGGTGCTGTTTCTATGGAGAGTGTATTGATAGTAAGTTAATCTTTATTAATATTATAAATTTGAAAGTGACTGTCTGCCTTTCTGTCTGTCACGGATAAAACGCTGCACCTATTTCTTTAATTCTTTATAAAGGACTTAGGCTATTCTTTCCTGAGCTAATCGACATACACGTGGTCTGAGTTTAGTTCAAACCTGGTTTATTCCATATGCTATTTACCTTCGTATTTATATTAACTTCAGTCATTTCTTTTTAAGAACTTTTAGGCACTATATATAAGAATAAGACCGTAAAAAATTTCTTTGTAAATTTTTAATATAACTCGTAATATATTAAATTTTTGTGATTATTAACATTTCAATTTTAATTTATTCATTTCATTATCAATAGTTTTAATAATGCACTGCTCGCCATATGGCGTTAACGGACTTACTTCTTCTTACTCTGACGGAATTATTAATTTTACATAATTATTTTGTCCTCAGCATACAGATCGTGTTATTTAACATCAGATGTGTGCGATGGGCACGTGTGCGTCGGTGATGAAGACTGTGTAGTGTATGTACCACCAGAGTGCCCAGGATGTGAACCACTGCCTATATGCAGACTACTGCAGTTGGAATAATCCATCAAAGAGAATCTTATAGAAATAAGAAAACGATAATGTTGTTATTTTTTACCCAACTGCGAAAGAAGGAGGGTTATTTTTGTATTTATATGTATATATATTTTTTGACACGCCTTAGAGCCTAAACGGCTTGACATTTTTTTATGCGAGTGGTGTCAATAGATTCGTCTTAGTCGTAAAAGTGACACTGAGTACATCAAATTAAAAAAAAGTAGAGAAAATTATACGGTCGGGTTTTTTTTTAATAATTTATTACTTGATAAACAAAAAAGCATAATCTCAAATCAGACAGAAAATATTTTTTTTAGATAATTAATGTAAATTTAGCTGTTATTTAGTATTCCTCTTTAAAAGTACAATATAGTAGGATGTAGGTAGACCTAAATGATTTTAATTTTAGTTTGTTAGTATGAAAGTATTTTTCTACATTGTATAAGATATTTTTTTGTTAATTAGAGGTAAGTTGACATCACTATTAATATATAATTTGTAGGTATGGCGTATAAGTGTTTTCGAAAAATACATTTATACGGTAATATTGACGATAAAAACCAATGTAAAACTTAGTTTCATTATTGACAACATTTAACGAATACAAATATGTTACAAGTACAAAATTATTTATAACCCAATCAATCATGTTATATAGTTAAGAGTGAGAGTTTTCAAGTGATTGATAGATTACATAAATAAGTTGTATGGGTAGGCTTAGGTTTTCTAGAAATGTTGCTACACAAATTAGATTAAAAGTCTTACATGAATTCATAATAAAGTTGTTAAAAGTTTTAACTTAATTTTAAATTTAATTCCGACTGATTCTGATCCTCTTCCTCGATAGCGCAATGACTCGCATGTGCGACTGCTGCGCTTGGAACTCTAGTTGTTTCAGCAAAGCACGAGCATTCGGACCCCATGTACCTACGTCTCGAATATTTATTAATTAATTTTTAAATAAATTACCATGGAACTAACTATGGAACCACTAGATATTAGTAAATGTGAATGTAATGTAATCATTGTTTCAAAAATATCACATTACCTAAAATATAACCCTTTCTAAACATCATTATTGTCTGAATAAAGAATGAATTTAAAGTATATCACGGTTTTTTTGGTGGAAAATTTGGTATGTAAAGAATTTAATTAAAATTTTCGTCGTCTTTGTTGAGAAAGAAATATATTTTATAATATATAATCCATCTTAAACACCAGAATAATTTTATTTTAGTTTACAACATATACATTATATATTATTTTTTTGTGATGTTTACATATTCTCTATTTGGTTGGGAAAAATATATTTATGACTTAACGATAAATAAACCATATTTTTCTTGTTCTCAGAATTAGTTCTCAAAAGTAACCATTTGTGATATATGTAATCGAGGATCACATTGTCGCATATTCATCAGCTGTCTAATTATTATAATACAGGTTAACCTTTTTTTTCACGTGTGATAACCCCCTCGGGCCTTCACCCCAACGGAGTTCGTGGCAGGGCGGTGTGTCGGAACCGAACCGACTAGAACCACATGGTGTGCCACTCTGCGCCTGAGACGGGAGATATCCAGGAACCACTTTCTTACGCCATCCGGACCCCTCCCAGCGCCTGCCCGCACTGAAGCGGGCTCCGTCGTCTGATGGTAAAACTCTCAATTTAGGAGACGTACGGCACACGCGTAGCGTCGCCCCCTTGCGGCTGGCCTATGATGCAGATGGAGGGGAAAACCCGTCCCGCTTATCCGCGGCCACACTCAGGGCGGCATGAAGCGCTGGTAGGCGCGCCTCGTGGAGATCGTCCTCCCGGGCCTTCTTCTGCGAGATGACTTCCACGAAGGAGGTTGCGACAACGGTATTAATACAGGTTAACCTAGTTTGAGGGCAAATGACCATGTGTAAGACGTGTCAAGTTAATATAAAAGTGACTTTACTTTGGTGTAGTAAATTTTCCTAGTCAAAAATTGTTTACAAAGAACAAGGTCAAACATTTTATTATAATTAAGCTTTAAATAAGAACTCATACTTTATGCACAAACAGAAGGTTCCGCTATATTATTCCTAAACTCCCAAAAGAAGAACGTGAAAGATATTAAGATATGAATCTAAATTCAGTCGGCAAAGAATTATTATACAAATCTTCACTTACGCAGTAAAACTATATACTAAACTATATACTAACTATTTACTAATAGAAAGGTGATCCTCTTTCACCTCTAATATTTAATATCCTCATTCGTAAGATATGCTTAAACATAACAGATGTCGGAATATGTCAGTATGCTGATAATTTTGTTTTATATACAAGTAGTACTTATATTCTCAGAATACAATCTCAAGTACAAAATATTGCAAGATATTGGGCTTTAACTGTCTGTTAATAAATCGAAATATCTTTTACATAGTAAAGAACACAATAAATTATAAGTACAATTAAAATAGACAATTTAGTGCTACACTCATCTGAAAACGTTAAATAGTTGGGTATGTGGCTCGATAAGCCACTGCGCTGGGGAAAACATATTAGTGAGATAAGTTAAAAACGCATAAAAACGCACGTTTCTAAATGTTCTTAAACTTCTATCAGGCCCTTCTTGGGGTATTCATCCCAATTACTTAAGTTGGTTATACATATCTTTAATAAGAAGTAGGGTAGATTATGGCTGTTTTATTTACGATGACAGTGCGAAATTACATCTACAGACCAGGCCCTAAGAGTTATTGGCGGTTTTATTAGGAGTACGTCGATTCATGTTATGGAGAGCGAGTTGAGTATTTCAACATTGTTAGTACGTAGGTACATGCTCTACGAAATGGTAAAAATGGTATTGGTAAAAAAAATCGCTTCTAGCAATTGTGTACAACAAAGTTAAGCAGGAAGATATAAATATTAGGGATACTTCAGAAATGTTTACACTGAACACATGGGTTTCAAACATTAAAACTTTGCAAGTAATAGAGTGTAATTTAGATTGCATTAATTATTAATAAAATAATACCTAGATATTTTTCTATTATATAGTCTAGTATATCTTATATATATAGATATTTTCCTATATCTTTCTAGATATTTTTCTACAATTTAATCTTTACACTCTCTTGATTTTTCAAGCATATAAACAAAAAATCTGATAACTAATTATTTATTATCAGTCTAATAGTAACATTACAATGGGTTGACTTTCTATTGTTTAGAGTGGAACTAAATGTTATATGGGACAATCGGTTGTTGTGTTGCTGATAATATTTATTAGGAACGGTCACTACCTGGATAACCACGCAGAGAAGTGGTGTAACGTCGAGTATGTAGTGCATATCACACGAATTTGAATAAAATTGATTCAGCACTATTAAAATTTGACACATCTCATGCACGGCTGTCTGATTCCAAATTAAGCTAAGCCTTTTGTTTAATAAATTAGTCAGACTGCTGATTCATAATATAACGCATTTGTAACATTATATTTACCTCAGATAAAAAAAATCCTTCCTACTTATCTACAATTGTGAGTATTCCTCCTAAATCGTAGTGAAACTCAGGACCTAAGGCCATAGTCATGATCACCAACCACTAGAACAGGCCACTCGGTATAAATGGGAACAAATAGGTTTTCATCATTACTATATGGCACCAGTGAAAAACAGTAAACAATTGCTACTTGAAAATATGTTTGATATATGTTGCAATATATCCTAGAGTACATTTCACACCAATTTAAATATATAATTATGTTGCTATTATTGTGAAATCTCATTATTAAGATTACATTTATATTTTGTGTAAACAGTGAATAACAATTTTCCACGCCTTTACCGCATTCGTTTAGCGAGCAATCGGATGTAAATGCTTTGTAGCAAACAATAACCACAGAATCGAAATCGACAATTAGCGATAATCTAACCACCTCTAGCTTATTCGTTTCAATCTACGGAGTGTGAGGGATGCATGCAACGTGTGAATGGCGGAAAATTAGTTGTTCTTTATATTTGCATTAAAACTTGCATAAATACATGTTTACGATTGCAACAAAATCGCAAATCAACTTTTTTACATTAATAAGGTCACATTTATAGGTTTTTTTAATGTGTGGGCCTGCCAAAGTGAGTCTACTCTGCCACGTAGAAAGCATAAGCAGAAACCTCTTGGTTTCTTACTCTTGTAGTGGTCACTTTACTCATTGCGAATGCAGACTTTGCAACAATACAGAATGGTGACCCACATCATGGCGGCCTAGTGATGCTTCTGCATCATTGAGCTTCAAGTCTCGCACTCACGAACGAAACACGACAGTAAGAATGCTGTCATTTTAGATTAATCTTCTGTGCGAGGTAGTACCCGTAGTACGCCGCTATTGCGGCGGTAACACCTGTTATTACGGGTTGGTTCGAGAGGCATCAAGGGAGTCTCTCATTTCGGCTGTCGCAGGTGATCACTTTAAAAGGATGCTTCTTCGATCACCTGTATCTGATTCGCAAGAAGCCAACGCCTGTGTGCGATGGCCAGACCGTGGACACGGCGCTCCGCAAGTTGACAGAATGTCAGGCGTCCCCGACGAGAGCCTGTGCGCGATCTCGAGGTGGCAATCGGAGTGGAGGTTCTCTCGCTCAGTATCATGATTGCGGCCAAATTACGGAGCGAGAGTGCGTGGAACTCCGCCGTCTCTTTCTCCGTGCAAGTTATGCTTGCGAAGGAGACGGCGGAGTGGGAACGGGAGAGGTCCGCCAGTTCCGAGAACAGGCTCGGTACCGCAGACGACTCAGGCACCGGAGGTCGTTGAACGACCTCCGTCCTCTATAAGCGCAAGTCTGGGGCTGAAAGGCGAATCCATCTGTCACCCTAGCCTAAGCAGGCCGGGGTATAGGCGCAACCGCTTTTTATGTTTATTTTTAAAAAGGGAACATCGGAGTTCCTGCTCAGGAGAGGGCAATCTACAAACCGTAGATGGCTCGTGACACATCGGGGTGCCCGACATTTCTTTTCGAGGGTGCACCTAGTTCCCCGGTTCCTGGTACCCGAGGCGGCATTCGGCTTTAGTCGGTTCGAGTCTGACATGCCACCAATCAGTGGTATCCGAGGGGATTTCCGCAGGAAAATATAAAAAGAAAAAAGAAAAGGGTAGTACCGCCTCAGTCGAGCCAGCCCGTTTGTGCTGAAATCGGCTATTAACCAACTACGAAAAAAATTACAGATCTTCAAAAAAATTGCATCTTTATGAAAGAGATGCATTAGGCATAGTTTTTTTAAGTTGTTTTATAAGTTCATAGATACGTATGTATATGTATTTATTACATTTACATGGGACATACTGCTCTGCATCACTCAGAGTTCATTTAAAGAAAATGCCTAAGGCACGCCTATTGCAACTTATTTACAGGTACAATTAAATAAATATTATAATTAATAACCTTAGGTTTTTCATTAAACTTTAGATATATTACTTTTCGTATCGATATATATCATTAAAATATTCAAAAAGGGGAATATGAGACCATGCATCATTAAATCACTCAGTCTGTCAGTCTCGCCAAGGGTAGTGCAATCAAGTTAATAATTATTTGATCAATTTCCTTAATGGACTCTAAACTCGAGGAAAACAAATCCCTAAAGTTCAAAAGGTTTCAAATTAAAATTCAATTTAAAATTAACGGAAATGTCGTTCGTAATCTACGTTTTAGACACTTTACCGGATAAAATATGTACAATTTAAAGTAACTACTTTGTGTCGATTTGCACACGTCTGTTCTCACAAGCTATACAAATTAACCACTTTTCAAAATAATTAACGACATGAATAAATGAAGTTCTTGAGTGAAATTTGTTTGTGTGAATACAAATATATTCAAATGTATGTAATGTATACACATGTAAATAAGGATTAGTACACTTATTAAATATTCGTTAAAAAAAACAACTATTGAAGCCTTAGATGCCAACAGCACAGGATCGGTTGTTGTGGAGAGCCTCAGAAGAGGCCTATATCCAGCAGTAGACGTCCTTCGGCTGAGATGATGATGATGATGATGATGAAAAACCTAAAATCATTACTAATAACCGCATTTTGGACGATAGTTTCACTAACTACCTCGTTGATATAGCAGTAAGCGTATGTAACTGCTGATCAAGACCTCTTGATCGGTCGAGTCAAAAGTGTTGTTGGGGATTTCTCACAAGAAACTATGTATTACAGCCCAGAGAATGGAAGTTTGACACCCATGCCTGGGAGAGTACGTTAAGCTGGCACTCGCGGTTATCTTAAACATCTATGGCAATCATCGTTGGGAAGTCAGCACCCTCTAATTTACTGAGAACTTGTTCAACATTTAAATTCAATTTACCCTCAGAGGACCAATCGCTCCTAGAAAAAATTACATTCAGCTAAAACCGGTTCACCTAATAGCAAATCCCAAATAATATTGGAAATAATAAAGGCCAGGGAGATGATGACGGGACAATTATTATACATTTTTGTACCATGACCCATTAACATTTAGATACAATCTTTCATAAAATCTAGTCAAAGTTTCGGACAAAGTACGTGTTAATGTCGGGATATTGGGGAACAAAGACGTGTTCATGAAATTACTTTACTAAGTCGGCTTAACTGTTTGAACGGTAAAGAGCCTTTCACTGATCATATTTAGGCTTAAATCAATTAGGTTTTAGTTCGAAATCTGTTATTAATGTTAGATTATAATGTGCATTACATTCGCACGTTTATAGAATTCCAATAATGATTAATCATTAATAATTTTAGTATATAGTACAATATTAATTTTTTTGCGATCAAAGTTCAAAATGAATATGTAAATGAATTGGAGTGCCACAAGGATAAAAACTGAGTATTTTTCTCTCTCTCATCTGTTAATGGTCTTCTCTATTTATTAGATCCCAAAGGAATGTTTTTCATTATCATTATAATCATGACCTCAGCACTACTGGACCTATTTCATAGTTCACCGCAACAATCGACTTCCCCCGAATACTCCTGATAAATACAACGAAAATAACGGTTCTAATGACTTATATATATTAAAGATCGCATATAATAAAACGGATTTAAAATAATATATTGTTTGGGTAAGATCTATTGTATTATTATTCTAATCAATACAATACATAACACGGCAATCAAATTACACTTGAGCTCTGCAATCCCCATTTACATATTGTGTAAATTAATTAATTTTGCATATCAAATCATAACATTTTAATTAAAGGTGGCCGAACACAATAGATTTTATTAAATTGTGTCCCATGCTTATCTGGATTTTAAATAGGTAAGTGTTTTCGACCAGTTTATTCAGTGGATGAAATAGCAATTAACCACAACATAAAGATGAACAGAAGATCAACCTCTGGACAATTTCTTTTAAAGTATGTACAGTTGATATCACCCATTGACCTATTTTTCCTGTGTTAAAACCCATTTATTTGCCAAGAAAAGATACCGTCATGCTGGCGACACACTGCGACAACAGCAAATAAAACTCTGAAAAGAGTAGAAAGATGATGATAGTTATTTTTATGCTATTATAACGGATGCGTAATAAAATGAAACTGACTGGAAATTATAATACATCAGGCAGAGTAGAGCCTCTTTGGCAGGCTTTAAAGTAATAAAAAATAATGACTAAGAGATCTTTCCTCTGTAAATAGACTGGTGTCAACAATCTTATAAGATATTCAGAGCAACAGCATATACAAAAAGAGAACTATTAAAAGTACCAGTAAACGTCGAGCATATTTGAATAACCTGGTGACTGTGTAAGTGGAATGAACTTTGTGTCAAGATCGTAGTAAATAGTGTTCTGTCATCTCTAACAACTCTGAATGCGAATGAATCGTAAGTATGTGATAAAACAAACGAACTTATTACCAAATTAAGAACGCTAAATCGTAAAAATAAATAAACGTTAATCTTGGATATCTACAAATTACGAACTTAAATTTCTGTTTGTAGTTTATAGTGAAGAATGTAACCAAGCCAAATGTTTTATGGACGAGGTTGTTTGATATAGCCGTTGGAAATGAATCAGCAGCTCCGATGTCTTTAAATTCAAACATCGACGTTCTTCTGAATATAAACGCTAACGGGCAATAATGATAAGTGTTTATGAAATTAATGGAAATGTTTAGTGAAATTTAAGACCCTTGCATTAAACATGGTGCGGCAGCTTTTGTTTTGATTACCATCAATGACATACCTATTTTAAATGGTTTTCTTTCTATAATTTTTATTTTAATTTATAGTAGTAATATAAATGCCGTTACAATATAATTACTTCAAATAACAACAGGAAGTTAACTCATCTCACCCACGATCGTCTGATGTTAAACTAGACCTTATTATGCTAGAATTCTGCTAAAAATACTTGTATTTGTAGTATTGTATTTTTAAATAAATAATATGTCACGGTATAACATCAACCGCAGGAAGCTAGTTCAAAAAAGGTAGCCTAAGTTACTACTTTTATCATCAGCCACCTGCCAGTGAAAGTCCCCTGAAAATCGGTCCAGCCATTCCAGAGATTAGTCGGAACAATCAGACAGACAGACAAAATTTTAGAAAAGATGTTATTTTGGTATGTGTACCGTGTACACATACATAGCATTTAGTATTTTAAAAAGCGGTTTTTCTTTAATATGTATTTACTTATTTATGATTATATTTATTTTATTGTTGCTAAAGGTTTAAGACAGCACCTAGCAGTTTTTTAGCAGGTGCTGCGGTGAGGTTCCCAGTGAATCGGGGGGATTGCTGCGTAGTGGCTGGCTGCTGCATAGACGGGAGAGAAATGCTCTGCTTACATGGACCGTAGTTGCAGTGTGCTATGCCTAGACGCTGTTGAGGCCATAGGGGTAAAACCAGGCCGGAGCGGTCGCTTCCTGCATGTGGTGTATCCCTGTCGAGGCCGAGGTTGCTGGCTGGCTGAGACATGCTGTGGGAGTGAACGTGATGGTGGCGCGGTAATGCTGCTGCTGTTGATTTGCTCCTTCAAAGGCTGCCTCCAATCACCACTGTGGAGGAACGGGTGTCATGTCCCTCTAACACAAATGGAGGATCCGCCGACCAGACGAGGTGATCATGCCTGGCGGGCCACTGCCCAACGTTTGATGTTGGGAAGTTGTATATATGTTAATCGGTGCGAGAACTTCTATTGCGCGATTTAGGATTGGTAGTTTCTTAGTTTTCTTCTTTACTCCATAGTTCGATGTTTCTTCGGTAGATGGCTCTATTATATATTTTATGTTGTTGCGCTGTATGTGGAAAGGAGGTCGCCACAGTCTTCAAACAAAATTTTCTTAATGACCACACGACAAGTACCAGCTTTCGTATGTGAGAAGAATCATCGAAATTGAAATTATACCCAGCAAGAAGTTATGTGGTAACACACACAGAAAAGTCTGTTACCAAATTTTAAAATTAATATGATAATTAACCATTGATGTCACTGATGTCATGATGCTTAACTAGAGGTGCTACTAAAGAAGTGCATCATTCTCTTCATTATCCTAGGATAAACAATAGTTGTTTGTTAGATAGATTTACTTTACTTCCTCTTTATTTTACCATATATTTTTTCCTTTGTTTTCCTCTTCATGATCCTTCGATATATAAAAGCAATCATATGAATGACGATAATTCTATAAGACATAATCGAAAGTAGGATGATTTGATATTTATGCGAGTTCATTTTAAGGAATATTTGCTTGAAAATCGTCCTACGCGTACTTTAGGCCTCCCAAATGTGTCTGGTTGAATAACTGAATGTGGTTTTCTATAAGCCTTAAAACATTTTTTTCACTTTGTCAAGCCTAATGGTTAATCACCAGCTGTAATAGTCTTCGACAACCATAAAACTCATTAAATCACTTATATAGTTTTTATACACATATTTCCTCAAAATTATATAATTATAGTATTTAATTTCAATAGCTAATTATTAAACGCTTCCTATCCAGGTCCAACTTCTTCCAAATGTTTTATGAATAGGGCTTCAGAATCAAAAATGTACCCGTCATGCCACCTATCAACTTGCATTTTATAAGGCTTTTGAAAATCTGTCTTACATAATCTTCCTTTATTAAAAAATTCTAAACACAAGTTTAGAAGCGGCGAATCCAAGT
Organism: Hyphantria cunea; assembly: GCA_003709505.1. Classification (NCBI taxonomy): domain Eukaryota; kingdom Metazoa; phylum Arthropoda; class Insecta; order Lepidoptera; family Erebidae; genus Hyphantria; species Hyphantria cunea. The sequence continues at coordinate 842,334 of PKRV01001230.1, forward strand.
TTATCCTGGCAAAAACTCTAATAAAAATGCAAATTAGAACGGCTAAGAACTTTGTATTCTCGATATAACCTCAATTAAAAATCACGATCTGTTCATCCCTAACAAATGATTTATTTCAAGGGTCAAAGTGTCAATTAACTTAAACCAAAATGAAAATAATTAAATCTTGACTTATATTCCAAAATTAAAAAAAAAGGGTTACTACTTGTTAGAAACTTGAAAAAGAAATGAATGTGGGATAATAATCAACAGTAAAACTTTAAAGCAACTTTTAAAATAAGAACACTATTTCAACTATATGTACATGTACAGTGATATTTAGACACCACTTTTGTAAGATTATTCTACATATATACAGTATATGGAATGCCCATGTGTGCCATGAGTATGGTAAGAGGCAAGAAGTAAACTAAGCTAGACAACATTACTGTTAATAGTAGGCAAACTTAAAACAAACTCTATACCAAATAGATTCAACGATAGCCAGCCTCATAGACAATAAATTGAAACATAAAGCTTCTTGAAGAACAAGCTTTTATTCAGATGCTCTAAAAATAATAAAATAAAATATTCCTTGAAAACTTATAGTGTCATCACACAATGTGTGTAATATAAAGGCTCATCGCGTGATTTCAGTACCCTTTTTAACTAAGTTCGAAAATTGATAGCAGTCAAATCAAGTTATTTAATTTACTCTATTATCTAAACAGGTAAATTCTTGACAAGCTTTTATATTATAAAAAGAATGAGTTATACTCTTACTTAACGTGTATCCACACATACATTTACTAAATGTATACATATGTGTATACACGATACTTATACCAATATTTTTTTCACAATTTTTGTCTGTCTATCTGATTGTTCCAGCTAATCTCTGAAACAGCTGGACCGATTTTAACGGGACTTTCACTGCCAGCTGATGATATGAGGAGTAACTTAGGCTAGTGATTTTAGACTAGCTTCACCCCACTGCGTCACCCGGAGTTACTGTTGTACAGCGGGTAACACCGCGGGGCTCAGCTAGTATTTAAATATAAATCAAGGTATTTATTATTCGCCATCTTACAAAATATTGTATAATTAAGTAGATCGTAAGAGCTACCTAAAGTATTCAAGGTTTGTTGTGTAAGTATTACGAAAATAGCACATTATAACAAGTTGCCGAGATGCTTAACGCAACTAATGTATAACTCAAATATCGAAGATTTACTTGTGAATATATTTTGGAGTTTCGTTTCCAAGCGAGTTGTTCGCCCATTTACCATCTAAAAAATCTTATCAAACAATTTCAAAAAGTGCCAAGGATCTAAAATGTTATCCAATGTCTTCATATTAAATGTCTTCATGAACTGTTTTAAATGTATGTCATTTTCAGGGTGCCATACCTCAAAAGGAAAAAACCGAACTCTTATAGGATCTCTGATGATGTCTGTCTCTTAAGACCCTTTTTCTCAGGAACGCGTAGAGGTATATGACTGGTAATTTGACTATGAAAAAATATCAAACGTCTAAGCCAACGCAACCAAAAGAACAATTTACTACAAATACTTTTGGACACTCCCAAGGAACTCAAAACCTACACGGTACTACGAAACCCATAAGCATAGATAAAGGGCAAATTACGAAAAGCATTAGGGGAATCAAAACCCACAGGGTACTTCCCCTGAACTCAGAATCTTGAAATTGGTACGAAGCAATGTCTTATAGTACAGATAAAGGTAAAATTGCGAAAAGAATATATTTTAATTACATCATATAATATACTTACAGGTGTATATGGAACACTCGGTGTGCGAAAAACCTTAAGAGGTTGCTAAGACGATTTTTGATGTCCGTTTGTAATATATGCAACTTTTTCTGTTAAAATAGAGAGACCCCCTCTACCCTCTAAAAGCTAAGCTGGCTTCAATAGGAATATATACTTGGAAAACATCGTACAAAAATAACGAAAAAATAAGTAGTAAACGTAAAATATTAAAAATAAAATCAAAGAAATTATATATGGGACTTGATTTTATTGATTCATGAGGCGCTCATAGCCCAGTTGCACTCGGTGATTAGAAACAATCATCGAGGGTAAGCAACGATGACGCGGTCAGTACCTGGATGGGTGACCGCTGGTGGCATGTTACCATGAGCGTCTCGGTGATTCGGAGGTCACGTTAAGCAGTCGGTCCCGGTTGTTATCATACGATAACAGTCGTGAAGCTTAGTTGGAGGCCTTCGGGCGGCTTAAAAACATCCAACGGCAAGATTTACGTAGCCACAACGTATTCTTGCCAGTCCCCAACCCGCACTTGGCCAGCGTGGGGACGTATGGCCTTAACCCTCTCCTGAGAGGAGACCCGAGCCCAGCAGTGGGACATTATGGGTTGTTGTTTGTTTGTTTTTTTACATGATTTTATTACAATTTCAATCCTTCAAAGAGGATTTATAAGATTATGGGCTAAAAGAAGTTTTCAACGACACTCAATAGATGGCGTTGTGCATTTAGTTACTTATTTTATTTATTAATCTTCATAGTAATTAATACCGACCCTGTCTTCTAAATCCATTATGGGTGACTACATAATCCTATACTATGCGTGGCATGACACGTTCTTATCCCGTTCTTAATTCTTAATTTGTAGGATGATGACTGCGTAGGATTTATAAATATATTCAATTATTATTTTTATCTGTGCCACATCCTGAATTCTTTATCTTTTACATACTACATCTAGGAAAATGTACCCACCGAAGCGTAAAGTCCCTAAAAATGGTTTTATAAATCTACTAGTACAAAATTCACTATTCATTCTATTTCATTGTGCTGACCGCCTACCTCACAACCTACATTTACCGCATGTATAAATTTGTCTTATGTCCTTCGAAAGTGCAAAACAAAATTTATTATTATTATAACAACAAAAACCTGATTGCTTTAAAATAATGAACTGTAAAAAGAAAAACAAGTATCAAAATACCAATATAAAATTCGAATTACTAATGCATCATAAATTGACTTCATTTACAATGTAATTCAAATTAGTCAAACTAAATACTTTATGTTGGCGCTTGCAATGACAATATTTCCCGTATTTTTCAAAAACCCTTTGTCTAGGATACAAAAAATGTTATATAGTTCTAGACTTTAAACCTACAAAAATAGTACCTATTCTGCCTGTAAGAAAGCCTCTGTGCCTCTGCCTCTGTGCCTATAAGACTGCCTTCAGGTTCAAATCCCAGGTCGGGCCAAAAGAGTTATTGAGTTTTTCTGATTATATAAATACTTAATAACAGCTCGGAGTTTGCAAGTTGGGGTCTGAACCCCCGTGCCTCGGAGAGCACGTAAAACTGTCGGTCCTGCGCCTGATCTCTCTCTGATCGTGTCGGTTAACCGTCCCATCGGATTATGACAGTAAGATCACTATGTGCACTCATGTTTGCGCACACACTTGTGCACTATAATATCTCCTGCATAGTTGGCTGGTCTCTGTTGAGACTGGCCGCCGTAGCCGTAATCGGCTAGGAAAACATCATAAGAGAGATCAAAATCTTTTTGTCGGTAAGGCCACAGGCGAAAACTAGTACATAGTGTCGAATTGAAATTTAATTTTTGATAAATTTTACGTTTAAAACGCCTTCAATTCCCCATGTTAGCTGTAGACTCAATGTCTAAGCTAAATTTCTTGGCACCTAAAATAAAAAACCAACTCACGGCGGTCTTTACACAAACATTATCTATCACTGCGTCCATAAATCACGCTTGTCCAGTAAGATATGTGTCTATCCACCTAAATGTCCTCGGAGACATATTTTTGCTGCGTACAGAACAGATCTTGAATGATTATAGTCTTAGCATGGAGCATTTTAAGTGATGAGAACTCTAAAAAAAAGTGATATTTTAGAATCTTATTTTTTTTGGCATCTGGATGGTTGAGCTGTGGTATTATTAAAAATGCTGCCATGAAATATTTACTATCTGTATATTCAAAAAGAACAACGATGTTTCGGTACGAGAACAGTAAATTTATTTAGTATAAAAAACATCTATTTAACTGTGTAGTGGCAATTCATGCTCAATTTTATAAATTTGAAAATTACTCCTTCTTAAAAGACCGACAACGCACTTGTGACGCCTCTGGTGTTGCGGGTGTCCATGGGCGCCAGTAATCGCTTACCATCAGGTGATACGTCTGTTCGTTTGCCACCTATAACATAAAAAAACTCTGTCTGTCTGTTATACTTTCACAACTAATCTCCTTCATCGGGTATGGATATACTTTGCTTTAGTAAAGTATAAATAGAGATGTAATACTTCCTATTTATTTAAATTAAATGAAAAAACGTTGTCCCCAAGAAGAAAAATTCAGTTTATTACAATTTTTTGCTATGACATGTGCCTACAAATTAAGATTGAGAATGTTTTTTAAACTTTGTTTTTTATGTCTTATACATATGAACCTGCCAAAGTAACTCTACTTTGCCTGATAGAAAACATGAATAAAATCCAAGAGTGATCAAGGTCACTACTCATTGCGAATATATATATATATATATATATATATCATCATCATCAGCATCAGCCTATCGCCGTCCACTGCTGGACATAGGCCTCACCAATTTCACGCCACTTAGTTCGATCTATGGCTTCTAGCATCCAGCTCCTACCTACCGTCTTGCGCAAATCATCGCTCCGCCTGGCCTGTGGACGTCCTACACTACGTTTGCCGAGACTCTGCATAGATATATACATCCCTTCCCTTATATATATACATCCCTTATATATATATATATCCCTTCGGGCGCGCACTCTATCTCTCTGTCTTTGTACTGAAGGAACGTGTACAGTAAGAGCAAGTCAGCACCCCATTAATGTAATTGTAGTTTACTTTGCAGATGCAGATAATGCAGTATGGTGACCCACATTATTGCGGCCTATTGATATGTTTCTGTATCATTGCCTACACAAGTAATAGGTGAACCATTACAATTGCTACCTAAAATGGTGGTTTGTAGTTTACTAACATCATAAAAGAAAATCAGCTTAAGTATTGCAAACTTTTCAGCACATAAATAGTATTTATAATAGTTAAAATTAATGTAACAGCACTTCTAAAACATAAATCTGTAACAGTGTTGCTACAAGATAAGTAGTTTTCTGGCAACTGCTTTGAACAACTTTTAATTTCCTTTATATTTATGCCAACTGCAGCACCCTGACTATGACGTGGCCAAATATAAGTAATAGTTTTGGCAGTCTATGTAAATGTGTTTTTGTTTGCCCTACCGTAGCGCCTAAATGATTTTGTTGAATGAGATAATAATAATAATAAATATTTTGGATATCTAAACATACAACGCCATCTAGTCCCAAACTAAGCTGAGCTTGTGTTATGGGTAATTAAAACAACTGATATGAATACATAAATACTTTTTTTTGTAAATACATACATAATATACACATAGAAAGTACCCAAACTCCGAAACAAATATTTTTTAGGATCATACAAATATTTGTTCCAACCCAGGATTCGAACCCGAGACCTCATGGACAGCAGTCGCGTACGCTACTATTGTGCCACCGAGGCAGCTCAATGATCATACAAAAGATGTCAATAGATTCGTAATAATGATCCAGGTCACATTTGGCCATATAAATTTTACTAAAACTTTTTACATAGTCCACCACACCACTGGTCGTTGTTTTAGTAGTAGAAGTAGTTATATATTTTTCTTTTTTTTGTTAAAATATTTGTTATCTGTTAATTTGAAATACTAACAAATAGGTTTTTGTATGAAGACAGGTCTAAGTATTTTGGTCCCTATCAGTTATATTTAGCTATTTGTACATAACTTGAAATTAACTTGAAATTAACATTAAAAAAAAGGTACAAAGAATCCATACCTGTATTATAAATTCTAAACTAACTGTCTGTCTCTCTATCCTGCTTTAACGGCCAAACCACTGCACTGATTTTAATAAAATTTGGCATGGAGATACTTTGATTCTTGAGAAACGACATAGGCTACTCTTTGCTGTGATAGTAGACAAACACGCGGGCGGAGCCTCGCTTAATTGCTAGTATGTATATATATATATATATNATAGGAATTAAAGAACTAGTTTGATATAACTTTTTTTAATACAACTTCCGCATATTCATTCTGTGAGGCGAGGGACTTTGCAAGACATACATGAAATGAACACGAAGTACACACTTACTTAGAACAGAATAGATTACAGAGTTTATGTATGTGCGTTAGGATAGAAAATGCTACTTATATCGAAACTGATGGAGAGAGTTCGCACTCGGCTGGTTTTCCAATCTCGTATGTTTATATCACAAACGAACTCAGCATACATTTTTTCAATAAGTCTATTTTCTTAACTGAAGCCAAGATTGTGAGATAATCTTTGCTAACGAAATATATTTCCCTACTTCTTATACATCTTATCTATCTAGAGAAAATAGAGGATAAATGTAAAAAGAAAAGAAGAGAAATAAATTTCTTTGTGATGACTATGTTTTAGGAGAACTGTTTCATAGTCCAGTGTTTAGCGTTAGCGACTACCGATCAAGAGGTCTCGGGTTTGATTTCCAGATCATACTACTGTTGGGTTTTTCTTACAAGAAATTCTTAATAGCAGTCCGGAGTATGAAAGATGGCGTTGTTTCCCGCCCGTGCCGCGGAGAGCACGTTAAGCCGTCGGTCCCGATTGTCAGGAACACCTATGACAATCATTATTGAGAATTAGTGCTCTGAAATATACTGACAATTAATTCCACCTCCAAATTCGGTTCACCCTCAAGGTTGCGAAGGTTCGATGCTACAAAACTGCTATTAAGTTAAAACCGATTGAATTAGAGTCGACCCCGATTGCTCTTGGGAATAATAAAGGCTAAGAATATGATGAAAATAATGACTGATGTCCAGCAATGGACTATTAAAAGCTGTTGATGGGATGTGCTAATTAGACAATGCACTTAGTTTATTAAACTATCATTTTCATTAGCCCTTAAGAGTTCACTGCTGTACACAATAATATCGTTAGAAAGGAAGTGCTGGTCTACTGAACTAGGTTAGTGATACATTATTGGGATAGTCTTTTTTCAAGTTTTCATTCTCTTTGCAGTGCTGTAGTCCTACTTATTTTGTTCCCTCAGTTGGTTTTTGAAACACCGATGCATAATTAGCATGGTTTGACTCCAGATTCATAATCCGTCACCACACAAATAATATGAAACACAGTCTACCAATTTTCAAATTAAATTCATGCCAATCTAAATCAAATATCACATTATTCTATCATTATTTTCATTTCTAAGTATTCACAAAAAATTGATTTCTTTTATACTTATTAAAAAAGCATATATAATTGACGACGAATATCTCTGTAAAAATAAATTGAAAGCCACTTCAATTTATTACGTATTTCAAATTGCGTGCGATGCGATCGCAAATATAATTGTATTTGCGTAAACCAAATATAAATCTCCTGTGAAAATATTAGTTAAGTTGCTCCTTGTTGGATAATCTTGATTCAGTAAGAAGCAATTTAGTTGATATAGTCAAAATAAATTTTTCTTCCCACAGACTTGGACCACATCGTCCTAGAAAGAGGTCCACCGATGCATATAGGTTTCCCTGAAGGTTCAGTAAAACAAATATTTATGTGCTGCCGTATCCAACAGCTTCTCGCAAGATTCCCCGGGTGGTCGGTCCAGCTTGCCTTGCCTACCGGGACCTCGCCAGTCATCATTAGAGATTTTTTTTAACTATCGGGCGTATTTGGCACTTTCCCCACTTAAGTTTGGTATCCTCTTAGCAATGTCAGAGATATCGGGCTTCGACATATCAATATACATGATTAGTAATGACTTTGTGCATTATAAAATAGTTTTTTTACGTGTGTGGGTTTTGCCTGCAAATTTTATGCTTGTAGTTGTGCTTCTTTCTATAAACAACCTAAACATTTTTTTAAATAACCAAAGTTGGGGCACTTTAGAAGTATTTTATCAAGCTGTTTTTATACCAAAAATTGTTTCACACAAAATTATGAAATATGAATTTAACCTTAAATCAGAACTAGCCAGCTTTTAATAATCTATTATAAACACGAGGAGTAGTTTTCTCGTTTTAAGTGCTGATCTTTTTTTATAATCCCAATTTGAAATGGTAATGGCCCATTCATCACACTGTTACGAGCCTTGGGGGACAAGTAAGGGACAGTAAATGCGAGCGAATATGCGGGAAACGCTTAATATGAACTAATATATTAAAGGACCAATTTATTTATGTTTATTTATAATAGATGACATTGAATACTACTATATCATTTTCCAATTGTTTTTCTAACTTTTAAATACGCATAGCAAAAACACTACATATATTCTGCTGTGAAGAACACACCTTCGCGCCTCTTGTCTTGATTCGAGGGGCACTAATTTATATTTCTACTAAGGACCAGGTGAAATTCGTACCGCCCTGGAATTAATACCGAATCCTATTGTATTTTTTAAAGTGATCTAGAAACCCATTGTAATATATACTTAAAACTTCATCCAAATCAGTCCTGTCGTTTAATAGAAATTAGGTAACAATCACACGTACAGAAAAATTAATTATATTGAGATATGGTAAAGAAAAAATGAATTACAAGGCTCTTCACCTGAATTTGATAAACAATGAAATTACTGAACCTTTAACGAGTCTTACTATAATTTTATTTTAATTATAAAGTGACATTATCATAACGTAAACCGTGAAAGTTAGGAAAGATTTTAAAAAAAATCGTAAAAGTTAAACAATTTTTCACGCTAAAATTATTACTGTAAAAAGCATCAGTGCTAAACTCAGACGAGTAACAAGCCTTACATTTATTTGTACAAACAAAAAACATAGAAGCATATGTTCGTAATTTCAAAATAACTTTTTACTGGATGTAAAAATACTGAGTAGTTTTATAAAAAAAATCATTAACAAATCCTATATCTGCTTGTCTGGTTCATCATAATTTTATCGTCTTCATCTCAGCTGAAGGTGTCCACTGCTAGACATATGTCTCTCCGAAGCACAAGACCGGTTGTAGTGGAGAACTTGTTTGATTATCCTGGCTAAATTTCGAGAATAGGTGAACAAATTCTTGCGGCACATTTATACAGAGATACCTAACGTTTAACGGCAATAAAGCAAACTACTTACAAAAACAAATATTCCTGTAAAACAAAATCTTAACATGCAGCAGCGCAAGCGAGGCAAATGGTAGCAAATTAATAAATCTTCATATTCTTTATCATAACAATCCTGTACTTTATTTGCAAGTTTAGTGTTACTGAAATGTACTGAATATCACATCTGCATGTGGCGTAAGAGCTAATTAGATACAAGGATATTCACTCAAGTACAGACGGTGCTTAATTACCAGATACTGTGGGGAACAACTGTGCAGAGCTATCTTCAAATTAAATCAAATCGTGACTTGTATTTAATTTTCGGTCCTTATCATGAGCCATTATCATCTTGTTCGTTTCCTTTGTAGAAGTTAATTTGAGAAAATGCATTATCTGTTCTCCTTCCACTCCCTTTCTTAACTTAACTCCTTAGTTAAAACCTTCTAGTTTTAACCACTTTCTTACATCATCATCATCAGCTTACCGCATTCCACTGCTGGAAATAGGCCTCACCAATTGCACGCCACTTTCTTTCAGACAGACTTCATTGTAAGCACTCCATTTTTTTTTTACGTGGTGGTATGCCTTTACGCACTTCGCTGCCCCCCCCCCTCCCGCGGGGACAGGGGGTTCACTTTGTGTGGGACTCCTGACTTACTCGCCAGACTACCCACTAAGCCACCACGGTGTGCCACGCTGCGCCTGAGACGGGAGAGATCCGGGAACCGCTTTCTTACGCCATCCGGACCCCTCCCAGCGCCTGCCCGCACTGAAGCAGGCACCGTCTTCTGATGTTAAACTCTCAAAAGGTGGGCGACGTACGGCACACGCGTAACGTCGCCCCCCTCGCGGGTGGCCTCTTAAGCGGATGGGGGGGAAAACCCGTCCCGTCCATCCGCGGCCACACTCAGGGCGGCATGAGGCGCTGGTAGGCGCGCCTTATTCTGGGCGGTTAGAGCCGACACCCACACCGGTGCGCCGTACAGCGCCATCGACCGGACGACCCCCGTGAAGAGGCCTCGCGTTGCGACACTGGCTCCATCCAGATTGGGCAAAAGTCGCCCTAGGGCGGAGGCAGTGTCGACCAGCAGGGAGCAAGCTGTCAGAAGTGCTCGTCGAAGAGCCACCTACTGTCGAGGATCAGGCCCAGATACTTCATCTGGGCCCGAACCGGTACAAGGACCGAGTTGACCACTATGGAGGCGCCGGGGGGCGGCCCGCGACGGGACCCATGGAAGAGCAGGGCATTGTAAGCACTCCTAGAACCACTAAATAACTCAGTCCATAATAATCGCCGAGGTTGCTGGGTTAATTATTTCTAGCACTCAGGTATTTTGTTTTATAGACTAGGGGGGGGGCAACAAACAGACGTATCGCCTGATGGTAAGCGATTACCGCCGCCCATGGACACCCGCAACACCAGAAGCGCCACAAGCGCGTTGCCGGCCCTGGGGGCTGGAGTGGGGGATGAGGGGAAGTGTTGGTTTATGGACCTTCGGTATCCTCACTCACTCGGTAAAACACAGCGCAGGTGCTGTTTCACACTGGTTTTTTGTGAGGCCATAGTATATATGGTGACTCTCCCATGGGTTAACGGGCTTGTCGCACTGTAGCTCAAAGTGAACTGCACTGTGATCTACGAAGCGCCTTTTTATATTCGACGCGACTGGTACAGGAACGTTCTAGCTGAATCCAGCTAGAACGTTCCTTAATACAAAACAACACTGCTCACAACAACTAACACAACATCTCGAATTAGAGTCTCGAGTTAGCCAATATCGAGTCTTTTTCTGGAATGTTTTTCTTCGTAACAGTATTAAGAATATTTTTAACTAGTTACGGAACAGATATACGTTACTTTTCTTTTTAATAGCTAAGCAAATTGCCCTATTTTCCGATCGGTGTTTTCATCTAAATTTTTTCGTCTGTCGCCTTGGTCTAGCCGTTAGTTTTCTTACTATAAATTCTTTATTATAGCCTGAAATATATAAGGTTGGCGGTTTTTAAAGCTCGTACCTAGGAGAACACATTAAGCTCCTAGTTGTCATGAACATCTATGGCAATCGTTATTTAGAAATCAGTGACCCCAAATATATACTGAAAAGTAGTTCAATTATCGAAGTCAATCACTCAGTGGAAAAACTGACTTTCAGATGAGATCGGTTGGACTAGTACCCGAACCAGTACCAAATAATCTTGTGAAAATTAAAGACATGATGTGTCTTTATTAAATTTTTTTGAAGACTTGTGGTACGTAAACTATTATACTCGCTAGTCTATATTTTTCATATTTACATTATATAAAACATATAAGACGTATATACATATCCTAAAAGTACATTTTTGCTAATGGAGTTGCTTTGACTTAAGATATTATTTCTGTGTGAGCTGACCTGAATTAAGATGGCTCATAAAGATGGCGGATATCTCTGTGCTTAATAGTGCACTCTGAGGAAGCTGACCTAGGAAGCTGGGGTGTAATATCGCGTGTCTTTTATACTAAAGAATTTCAAATATGCTCAAGACACATAGATTCAAGGTCAAGGTCATTTTAAGGTCAACTGTAGAAAAACGTTTTCATATATTTATTCTTGGGTTAATTCGAAATTCTGTATTTAAAATATTGACGATTGGAGGTTGAAAGTTCAATACCGTCGGACAGTGTATTTATATGAATATGCTGTTTTACGGTTAAAGAAACGTTATTTCTCAAAAGAATTTACAAAATTCACTTACTGAGAAAACATACAAACATGTTAACAAATAAATCAAATGAGCGTTTCATATAAAACAAAAGTGGGTAGTAAAATATATTTTGCACAAGACTATGAACTTAAAAACACTCGAACACAGTAAACACGATCAACTCAAGCAACTGAACCAAAGATGTATGATATTTATAAACAAGATTTATTACTATGATCTAGAACCACCTTTATTACTATGATGCGAATAAATACTATATTCTTTTAATTCTGAAACTTTCTGTTATATGATTATATGATTTATTTTTTATTTTTTATCGTTTATTAATTACTAAGTAACTACTACTAATAATTTTGGTACCATTTTAATATATTTAATATTTGTTATTCTCTATTATACCTGGACTACTTTTTTAGTATTATTATTATTATTATTTTGTATTTTTTTCTTTTTTTTTAAACTGTGAATGTTTTCAGAATTATAAAACAGGAAATAGTTAACACGCAGCTGTTATGTGACTTTTCAGTGATTTTTTAAATTTAGTCAGTTTTGTAGCATTTTTTATATGTAACGGTAATTTATTATATATTTTGACTCCCTCAAATTCAATATGCTTTCTACCATAGTTCGTCCTAGGTGGCCGAGTCACAATATGACTTGCGTGTCTTAGTTTCATTTTTTGACGAGTATAGTTTGTTGTAAAAGATAAACTTGTATGCATATTTCTATTTAATATTTTATGTATCAGAACACAAGTGTCGTACATGTAAGTCTGCTTTATGGTCATTATTTTGGTTTCTTCATATATTTTTTTGGTAGAAGTACGAAAACTGTAGTTAAAAAGGATCTTTACTAATTTATTTTGTGTGCGTTGCAAGTCATCTAAAATAGTTTTGCTTGCGGTTCCCCATATTTCAACTAAATAGTCAATGTGCGGTTTGACTAGTGAATTATATATAAGGTATTTAACTTTGTGTGGCATGCATTTAGTTATAGTGAATAGGCAGCCCGTTAGTGAAATTAGTTTATTTTTTATTTTATCAATTTGTGGTTTCCAACTCAGGCGAGTGTCTAGAGTGAGGCCAAGATATTTTTCATTTGTCTTTTTCTGGTTTGTTTCATTATTTATAAGCAGTGGTATATCATTATTCATTTTTTTATTTTTGGCTGCGAAAATAGCATAATTTGTTTTTTTGGTATTTATTGTCAGTAAATTATATTCGAACCAATCATTTAATATATTTAAGTCGTTCTGAATTTCGGGCATTATAGCGTTGATAGAACAACTGTAATAAAAGAGGCTGGTATCATCTGCGTAAAGTGAAATTTCACCTTTAAGACCAATCTGGGATATGTCATTGATGTAAATTAAAAACAAAAGTGGTTCCAAAATTGAACCTTGGGGAACTCCATAGGTAACACATTTTGAAGAGCTGTAAGGCGGGCCGATTTTTACTATTTTTTCACGGTCATTTAGATAAGATGCTAAAATTCCTAGAGCTTTGTCCTTAATGCCTATATGGAACAATTTTTGCAATAATATATCGTAACTTATTGTATCGAATGCTTTCTTGAGATCAATGAAAACACCTAGCACTATTTGTTTTTTATCAATTTTATTCTTAATTTTAGTTATCAGGTATATATATTGAAATGGATATTTCTACATAACCATTTCAGAACCTATATTTGTTATTGCTCTTAAGAACATCACAGGCACAGAAAGAGCATCCAAATACTTCGTCAAAAAGCTATTTAATAAAATAAATATATTATTTAGATACTTATTTTTTTTCTTTAAAAACTTTGATACTCCGTTATTACGGTGGAGAGCCACGCTTTGGCATGAATGGGCCGGCTCGACCGGAGTGATACGACCACGGCCTCTCGGAAAACCGGCGTGAAAGAGCGCTTGCGCTGTTTCTCACCGAGTGACTGGGGATACCGGGGATCCATACCCTAACCCCTCTCCCCATCCCCCAAAGACCGGCAACGCACTTGTGACGCCTTTGGTGTTGCCGGTGTCCATGGGCAGTGGTAATCAGGCGATATGTCCGCTAGTATGCTCACTATTCAATAAAGAAAAAAAACTCCACTAGGTTTTACAAAACCAAATTATCTTTTGGCGTTTAATTTTTTGGATGCTGGCTTAAAAAAGGTAAATCTTCTGATATTATTATTCGTTGCTGTCGATTTTGCGGTTCAATGTGGTTAAGCAACCATACAAGTTAGAGCTTAGGCCTCGTCAGAATTAAAGATACGCATATTGTACACACGTACTTCACACACAAATAGATCGACCCGAGCATGCTCTCAGCAAGCTGAGGATGCATGAGGATGTTTTATTCTCGACCCATGCAAACGAGACGTGTGCGTGGACACCTCTTATTCTGACATTACCACCCATATTTATCTTTACCCTATTCCGTTACCAGAGACTATCCGAATCGGTACACTACATTTCTTTCGCAAGAACTCAACTTGGTTTTTTTCTACTTCTTTTGATGAAATGGCAACCAGCTAATTAATTTTTTCTGCCAATGTCAAGTATTAAAAGTTTTCAAATCTTAAGTCTTCAAGCCTAAATATCTTCATCATGATGAAAATAAGGACGAAAAATATAAAAATGTGGATGAGAAGAAATGGAGAACGTCTTTCGAAAAACAAATAAACAAGGAATTTTTTGTCACATAACAATAGGCACACGTCAGACCCATATCATATTATCATACAAAAATTAAAATCTCTGCGTTGAGTCTACACGCGAGATAGAATCAATAAACAATAATAATAACGCAGAATCAAATAAAGAAAATGTTGTCCGTTTATTGTGTCCCCAAAATGTATTGATTTTAACTATGTTTTAACGCAACAACAAATACGAACGAACAGAAAATTGTTCCACAAGAACTAGTTGTTGAACTTGAAAATCAGCTGAAAATGCAAGCAGTGGACGAGGAGAAATGGTGACGTAATGTGAACGTATAAAATATATTAAAGCTGAGTGCTTTTCTTAACTACTGCATTACAACATGCTCACTTCACGTCATCACTGTGTTGTCGTCTTAATCAGCTCAATTTAACTCAGCTTTAGTCGCTGTTGAATTTCAGTACCGATAATAGCTTAAACTCGTAGATCTTCTATCAACTTTAGGGACATGTAATAATAACATATCACTTTTAACATGCTATGAATCAGTCACATGGAACAGTGAGCCTTACTCCTTCAGAACTTAAGTGTCTTAGAACATTAATTTCCTCATTAAAAGTATCATGAAACTTTATCCAAACAAGTGTTATATAAGTAACGATTCCAACCTCGTATAAATTATAGTATAATCTTATAATTTAAGTTGCTGTTTCCCGCGGCTTTGATCGCGTGAAAGTTGAATATATGTATGTAAAATATAAAAAAGTAGTAAGTATGTACGAATAATTTATTCATGTTTTTAAACGTATTTATTTATTTCTAATCAATAACCCATTAAAAAGGAATTTAGTACAAACTTTTGATCCTTAATTTAACCCCTTTAGGAGTAGAATAAAGTATTCATTTATTTGTAATCAAAAGCCTAAAGACCAAGTTTAAGGTACTTATTTAAAAAATAACCGACTTCCAGTCTAATTTAAATTCAACCTTTCAACCTCTATTTCACCCCAACAAGTAAAGATAATAACAGATTCATTAGCTTTGAAATCCTAAGAAGTTTCTACATTGTTGTTGGACTCATCAAATCGATATCTATTTTACTCACCCTTTTTTCACTGTTCTTTAATGAAGGAATCTATAATCAAGACATAGACAACTTTTTTAACATTACGTTAGCGACAAAATAACTATTCAACTAACTACAATTTACGAAGTTTCTTTACTATAGATACAAAAGGACTGTATTTACGGCCTTTACTGTATAGATTGATGAGCTGGGCCTAATTTCATTGTTTTTCTCACTAATCCAATCAATCATTTATCGGAAGATATCACGGAGGCGTTCAATATTTTGTTAATTTCCTTTATAATCCATTAACTAACGACATATTTGTGGACAGTATACAAGTGTATATTATACAAATTTATCTCAGTTCACATTTTTGTTTCTGTATTTACTTGAACTAAATTGTAATAAAACTTAATGAGCATCAAAATCTGAAATCGAAGCTAAATAGGATAAAAGTTACGTTTATAAATTACTAAGAGAATATGAAACAGAACGCATGCCGCTAATAACGAATATATAGGTATCTTCCATTTGTATTTACTCGAATACATTTTAAGTGTATATTTTTGTACAATAGTCAAAGTACTATCTCTGTCACTAACATTATTTCTATATCTTTTGTCCTGTTCTTTCAGTTAAGTCGATGAAGTACTTATTGTGTAAGAATTATGTTCTTAATAAGAAGATTTTCGACCTTAAATGTTACAATAACATTGATTGCAAATGACAAGGTACAAATTCATTGTTCTGTGAGACTATTGACTATTGTATTGACTACTGCAAGTAATAAACAATACGTATCTACTTGTCGCTTTCACTGCTCTGCAAATTGGGTATTAAATAGAGCGGGCCAAATAGTTTCTAAACGGGTTTGAAAACCTAATAATTTTCAAAAAAAGAATTTTATACATTGAACTTAGCACCGACTTATAAGAGATTAGTAGGTATCTATTGCTCTAACAATACCTGTTATATTGAGGGTTGTACGTATTTTAGTTTTCTATAATATATTTTTTTTTAATTTTTAGTTGCCGTTGTTAGTAGGTATTGATTGAAGTCGGTTCAACTTTCACCTTAGAACTAGGTCAGTAGTAGAATGTCAGTCTTATCACTAAAATGCAATTTCTTATTGGCAACCCTTGGATGAACAAATTGTCTGCAGAAAGATGAATTCATGAATCGATCTAGTCTTCTTTTTTACTACCCGACCACGGTGAAGTCAAAAGGATGTCTAATAATTTTTGGCAGTCTGTGTATGTGCGTTCCAACATAGCACCTTAATTACTTAACCGATTTTTTAGAATGAGGCGTCAATAGATTTGTAATAATGGTCCAGGTGAAATAGGCTTCATATTTTATGTTAAAAATTTTACATAGACGGGTTATGGTTTTTAAACTTTTTCTTGTTTGAAAGTATTTAATATTTTTTGTTTCGTTAAAACCAAACCGTCAAAGACTATAAAACTCTCGTAGTCCGAATTTCGAATATAGCTATGTAGCTGCTTGACAAATATTTGTTTACAAAATGGTTTTGAGATGAATGTTTACGTGATTGCACTCGTTCACAACTAGTGCAATCACGTAAACACCGCTCCTATTTGTACTTTTCTGAGCACTTCAATTAAAACCTAAAAAGTCATTAACACTTTGTTTAGCAGAGAACCATTACAATGTTACAAATACATACTGTCTGTCACGCTTTCTCGGCTATACTGTTATACCATTTTCAATGGTTTTGACATAGAAATACTTAGATTTTTGAGCAATAACATTGGCTACTTTTACCATAATACCCGAGATACCGCGGTCAAAAGCTAGTATCATTATAAATAGCTTTAGATACTAGAGTATATTAAAACCTACCACTTACTAAAAATAAGTTAAGTAAGTACACTTTCAGTTTTGCTAACTAATGGTTAGATACCAATAATAGATGGATGAAATTTAACAAAAAATAAATAATGATAAACCTTTTTATTTTAGAAACATAATATTTCTGCCTGTTAATATACTTATT
Source organism: Hyphantria cunea (assembly GCA_003709505.1). Classification (NCBI taxonomy): domain Eukaryota; kingdom Metazoa; phylum Arthropoda; class Insecta; order Lepidoptera; family Erebidae; genus Hyphantria; species Hyphantria cunea. The sequence goes on from PKRV01001230.1 coordinate 859,937, forward strand.
CCTTATAATATTTTTTTTTAAGAAGTTGCTTACTATTTCTTTTAGTTTTACGTCTTTGCTAGCACTGCTAGTTTGGAAGTGTTGTGGAATGATATTTCGTACTTGAGATATTTTCTGTGTAGTAGTTAAGCCATCGGACCCGGTTGTCATGAACACCTATAGCAATCATTATTGGGAATTCAGTGCCCTCAAAATATACTGACAACTAGTTCAACCTTCGAATTCAGTTCACCCTCAGGGTTGCGGAGATCCGATGTCAGTCGCTCCGTGTAAAAACTGATATTCAGGTAAAACTGGTTGAACTAGTAGCCGACCTCAAATAATCTTGGGAATAATAAAGGCTATGAAGATGACGAGTCTAAATGAGAGTGTAGGCTACTTACCAACTACACATAAATACATTTGCATATTTCATTATATCATAATCTTATAAGTATTTATATATTTATACATACAAACATACATATCCAGATACACTATTAATTAGCCATCTATATGTACATTTACTTACATAAAATATAAAATGTATTTCATGGCCAATATCGATATCGATTATCGACACCTGGGGTGCACTATTCCGGAATTTATGCGACACGCTACCACCACCGAGCGGTGTGCGCCTGCGCCAGTCAGATCTCGTTACCGACGCGGAAAGCACGCTTGTCCTTATAACCTTATGTATTACATGCTAGTGCTATTTACAGCTACATATTGCTTATATGCTAATGTTTTCTTAAACTCTGAACTATCTGTCTTACTATCTCGAACTATTAACTGTGCTGTGCTTGTGCTTGTATATATATTCTTTCTACTGCACCTTCAACATATCTTTGTGTAACTGGACAGTTACAATTTCAATCCGTAAGTTGGAATTATTATTTTTTACCTCCGCATAACCTACCTTCAAGAACTACAAGAATATTCTTTGCTATCCAAGTGGTTACAGATTAACACTACAGAGTGTCTGGTAAAGTGTGAAGCATGGGGTTTTTTTAGTGAATTGTTTCACATAAATGTACTGCCCTTATAGTCAATGATTGAGAATACGGAGTGTCACTGTCCCTATTTATCATATGGGTGTCATAAGAGGCGATTCATAGTGGGAGGGCCACGCTTCGGCACGAATGGTCCGGCTCGACCGGAGTGATACCACGTCCTTACAGAAAATCGATCTGAAATAGTGCCTGCACTGTGTTTCAAGGGAGTGAGGATACCGGAGGCCCATACACCAACCCTTCCCCCATCCTCCTCATCATCCCCCAAAGGTAACAACGCACTTTTAACGCCTCTGGTGTTGCGGGTGTCCATGTGCGGCGGTAATTGCTTACGACCAGGCGATACGTCTGTTCGCTTACCCACTATTCAATAAAAAAAACTACATAGGACAACTGCGCTCACTGCAGAAAATTGAAACTTGAATTAACGCCTATTTTAGCGCGTCTGGTTAGCGCTATTGTAATAGTAGGCTTATGCTGCCTATGCCCAGCAGTGGACCGTTAAATGCTGTTGATAACGACAATGAGTTTTTGTTATCATCGTATAGAGATAAAACATCGTATAGAGATAAAACATCCTATAATTTTTAAAACTACTCGCAATCTTTACTTACGTACTTTATTCTTGTGCAGCAACTAAATTTAACAGTGAGTAATATGTACATCACTAAAAATACAATTACACTGCACATACGATTTTAGCCCACTGCAGAAATACCAATATTTTTTATAGAAGTAGAAATCACAAAAGCGCAGTGCGTCAACTCCGCGTTGATTGGAATTGAATATTTGAGGTCTAACCATTTTTTAGATCGTATTTTATTCTTTTTCAACAATAAATAACAAGTATCTGGTCCGATATTTTGTCTCTGGAACTAAGTCTTGTTATACTGTTGAGGTGTTATTTTTTCACATTACATAAACAGTTACATTTAACTGTCGTTAAAAAGTGAAGTTGAAGTTTTTCCTATTTAGAACATTTTATTATCAAACATCCATACTATTATTATAAATTCAAAAGAAAATAACTCTGTCTATTGGCTACGCTTTCGCGACTAAAACGGTGCACTGATTTTAATAAAATTTAATTTAGAGATTCTTTAAATCTTGAAGAGGACATAAGCTACTTTTTACCACTGTTTTTGTAACACTAAACATTGCTGTATATATATATATATACATGAAATATTTTATCCGAACTAAAATGGGAAAACCAAAAAATCTTATATAAACAATGTAATATCTTCTTGTGTTTTGTGGAACACTAAAATAAATAAACGCCGAGTGGAAACCAACCAACTAATTAAAGCTTTTAAAATACTATCATAATACTCTCACATTTCAGTCAGTTTGCGGCTTTATTCCATTAAAACAACTCTACATTCGGCTTAAACTCTTACCACCCTTTCACGTTTGTTAACTACCATTTATTTTTGTATATGGGTAAAAATATATATCGGCGTATGTACAGTTTTATTTATACTATTACCGACACAGATTTACGGTCATCATTAAAATAATATATAGCATTTTGTTGGGCTTGATTCGACCTAGCTCCTGACTAGTGAACTAAAGGGGTTATTCTAACCCAGGACAAACAAATTATGATTGTTTTGTAGTGCGTCTTGGTGAATTTAGTTGACGGTGACAGCACGGTTAGCCTAATAATTGAAGCGGTCGCCATGCTGCTTTCTACTGCGTTAAGTGTTGTGGGTTAAAACCCCACATGGGATAACACTTTGTGTGATGTGAGTCTGGGTGTTCTTTGTTTCATATGTGTGTGTGTGTGTGTGTATGTTTGTGTGTATGTGTGTGTGTGTGTGTGTGTGTGTGTGTGTGTCTTGTGATATTATATAGTATTTGAAACAAAAAGGATATGTTTACATATCTGGTTGCGACAAGACAGAATCTGCATGGTTTCCGTTAAATTGTTATTTATTTGTTTTTCTTTTTTAACAAGTTGTCACACATACTCATACCCTTATTTTTCTCTACAATATTTTGTTTAATCCCAGAGTCCCCTTCAACCTCAAAAAACGATTCAAGTTCAAACGACACACATAAAAAATGTCTAAGGTCATATGAGGATTTAAGACAGGAGACGCCTCAGTATTCCGCAAAGTTTTACGACCAGTCTTTCACTGTAGAAGCTGTACGCTTGTGAAATGCACTGCCAACAGTCAACACCAGGCAAGCGCAAACAATAAATGCATTAAAAAAATGGTCTATGAATATTTTGCTTCTTAGTTAAGATGATCATTAATCAGGATATGCTGTGAACATTTTTATTTATTTTTTATACGTTTTTAGTTATGTATTTTGGTATGTATGTGTATTGGTATGTATGCGTATTAGTATTCGTTACATGGGTATGTGTGTATATGTGTATGTTTATGCATATGTGTATGTACGTGTATTTATGTATGTATATATATACATGTTGTTGTGTTGTGTGTATATGTGGGGATATATATATGTACGTAGTTCGTTACATTCATTAGCAAATAATTAATTCAAAACTCATTACACCGACAACTACCACTGTCTCTCCTATACACTTCGATCCATCCTAAGGTTGCCTGGAAGAGATTGCTTTTGGAAAAAAGGCCGCCCTTTGTGCACTCTGTCTCACATTTGTGTGCAAATAAAGAGTTTTGTATCTATCACTCAATAATTAAATATGTAGCAACAACATTTTATCGTACTTTTCATAATCTCAAGTAATACTTAATAATAGGCCTCTCCGCTCTTCTTTTACTTTTGTATTTAGTAGTCCACCAGGCCACATATATTTTTTCCATACTTTCTACGTGATACAGGAAATGGACACATAATATTTTTAATCTAAAAAACCTACTGTTGCCGAGGGTTAAGGATTTAACTTTACGACATGGAGGTCGTTACAAAAGCTATGAATACATTACATATTTCAGTTTACGTCGTCGACATAAAGTTTAGTGTGCACTAACACATGTGAAACTAATGTCTAGCTGTAAATACTGCTCTGTTTTACTTATTCTCCAAGAATGATACTCAGAAGAATTAATACTTAAACTAATGTCAAGTTCAATAGGCGGTCTTATTAATATACAATCGCTATTTTTAATAGACAATCTAAAGATGGATTTAATGATTCGATATGGTTGTGGCTATCAAAATACTCAATAAAATTATTCATAAAACTATTTAATTTTATCACTTTACTCATTTATAGTTATTCTCCATGACACACTTCATTTTAAAAACTTGATTCTAAAAATATGAGTAGAGAATGCCTCAAGTTTTCTTTGCTGCAAAGAAGGTAATCGGACATCTATTATATTTACCTTTTAGAATTTACCTATTAAATACTTTTAGAATTGCGTAATTTAAGAGCGAACATAATTTTTGTCTCAAGTAATCATAATCTTTGATTGTCTCGGTAGCGAATGCGACTGATGTGCTTGGGGTTCGAGTCCCGGGTCGGGTCGGGTCGAAATGTCCGTCTCGTTGTTTAAATATTTTTCATATAAAATCATTCTATCAGTCAATCTAGCTCTGATTAGTTCTAGCTTTGCTTAGTTTGAGGCCAGATGGCGTTGTGCCTCAGATGTTCTGAATATTTATTATTTATTTATTTTATATTCTTAATAAATAATAGAGGCGCTCATAGCCCAGTTGCACTCGGTGATTAGAAACAATCAGCGAGGGCAAGCAAAGACGGCGCGGTTAGTACCTGGATGGGTGACCGCTGGTGGCATGTTACCATGAGCGTCTCCGTGATTCGGAGGTCACGTTAAGCAGTCGGTCCCGGTTGTTATCATAGGATAACAGTCGTGCAGCTTAGTTGGAGGCCTTCGGGCGGCTTAAAAACATCCAACGGTAAGATTACGTAGCCACAACGTTGTCTTGCCAGTCCCCAACCCGCACTTGGCCAGCGTGGGGACGTATGGCCTTAACCCTCTCCTGAGAGGAGAACCGAGCCCAGCAGTGGGACATTATGGGTTGTTGATGATTGATGACTTAATAAATAAGGATCAGATAACATATATTTATTACACGTCCTCTCGTTTCTTGTCTTATATAGAAAAATAAGTTTGTGAACACCTGCAATTCAAGGGTCACAAGTCGGTCTCTGGAGCACCAAGTTAGGTTAGGTACTCTTAGTCCTGGGTCCGGATGGCGTAACAAAACGGTTCCCGGATCCCTCCCGTCTCAGGCGTAGAGTGGCACACCGTGTGGTTTTAGTCGGTTCGATCCCGATACACCGCTCAGCCACATACCCCGGTGGGGTGAAGGCACGAGGGAATTTCCACACGTTAAAAAAAAGGGACTCTTTGTCCGGTCAATTTAGACATTCGAGGTTACAATAATTCGTACTCAGCTCAAATATTGGTAGGATTGTTCAAAACACCATCAACAATGACGTCTAAAAAGTTCTCATCGATCTGACACCTGGAAAAATTATTAATCCGGGCTTAAAGATCACAAAAATTAGTTTTTTTTTTGCGATTTTCAGTAAAACGCCAAGTTACAAGCAGATGGATACAAGCAGACGCTACTGGATTTTGCAGTTCCAAAATGCGTAGAGCCTTTTGAGAAAAAAACTGGCAAAGACTAGCACTGACACATGGACCAGCCTTCGGCATATGAGAGGGAAAGAAACCACCCGCCTTCCGACAACACCGCCAGCAATGACATTTTAGTAAGCATAAAGAACCATAGCCGAGATAACGATAAAGATCACTTCCTTATCAAATTACCATAACAATCGTCACGCATTTTATTTTTATAGATATTTTCTCCCTCGAAGTCCTTAAAGATAAATTTTCAATAATAAAATTAAACATTTTATAAAACTCATTTCATTGAAAAGCCTTTAATTACACACGATGGAAATGAGTTACGTTCTCAATAATATGAAAACATGCGGCGAAATAAAACGTTGAGAACTGCTTTAATCATTTTATGCTACACACACGGCTAATCAAAAAGCAACAATACATTGGGCGAATACATTGTTAATGTGAGAAATCCAAGTAAATTTAAAAGACAGAAACATCTAGGTCTCAATGATATTAAGATTCTGTTTGGAGATGGCGCAATATATAATTTTATAAATTGACTTATTCTTTTATTTTATTATCTCCTCTTAAGAATGTGCCTAGACGACATGACAAAGGAAGATTGGAGGTCTGAAGATATTCCTTCTTGCTTGCCTAGAAACATTGCAAGTCTTAGCGGAAAATCGATACTGAACATTGTTACTCGCGGTGTTACTCGCGGTATTACATCAACCACTGGTATGTATTTAGTAAAAATCTGTTATTTTAATATTACAAACATACACTATAATTTTATTTCTTTGTATAAATAGATTTTATAGACTACGTAATAACAAAAAAGAAACTAGGTATGCAGGTACGAGTGAAGGTCATCGTTTAGGGGAAATCTCTAAAGACAAAAACACAAAATTTATAGTTTTATGAAGAAATGAAGAAACACTTAAATGACTTGTAGAATAAGTGTCTATAATTGCATAATCCACACCTCAGTTTATGCAATATGCAATGCGGAGAATAAGTACATAAAAGCTAAAGTTTTCTCGGTGTTACAGTCAATAACTTCATGTATGTTTTCATAATCCGTTCAATGGTTTAATGCTCTAATTGATTGGCAAACAGATAGTGCTAACCAATATCCACTTTATTACGAGCAAAGCAATGCAAACAAACCGAGATTTATTGCTCACAAACAACTCATAGATACGTTTGATAGATCTTCTATTAGGTTAATAGTTCTGTGGATGATTTCATACCAGATTGCAAACTGTATGGAAACACGTAACTGATATTTTAAAACGAGTTTTATGTACCTTTTTCCTAGTGTTATTACTGAACTTTCAATTTTCTTACGCTGATTGACTGCCAGCAAACTTCCATAACCTAAATACTGGTCTATCTCGAAGATCTCAAGAAACACTGTTGTCAGAATTTTAAGGGCTTCCAACTACTTGTCAAGATTTCCGAAGATACTCTTTTGGCAACCCGCACCGATTGCAATAGTTCAACGTACTCTCCGAGTTACAGCGGGGTCCCAATCTGTTACTCTATTCGATGAATGATTATCACTCATCGAAAACCTAACCTGGCACGAATTTACGGACTCGTTACTACTTAACCACTATCCTCAAGCCCTATTAGTAATTCATAAGGACATTTATTATTAACCTAGAGAATTTTAACCAAACACCCCGATGGGGACTATAAATTGAGCATGTGCTACTATGTATTGTCTGTGGTATCATAAATCCCTAACGTTTGTCTGTTTGAATAGTTACATAATTATACAATGTTATACAAGTTATATAACGCTACTGCAGTGACAATATTATGCATTAGACTATAATATAATTTACTGTAAAAGAAATATAAAATATCTCTTTTTAGTCGTCACAATCGTCTTGCCATCAATATCTCATACACTCAAATCTATTCAAATGTTTAGAACTTAGGACTGCATAAAAAACTCCCAAACAAACGTATGTAAAAATATAACCCTAAACTAACAGCCGTGAAACAATCTCAAGATTTTTACACGTTCTCCGTTTATCTTTAACAATATATCTATCTGTAATATTAACACTTGAAGCAAAGTTTATAGAAAAAGTGTAAAAGGAGGACGAGTGCAGAAAGCTAAAATAAATAAATAATTGTGTTTGAATTTCGACCCCTGGGCGATCACTTGTATATCACAAATAGTTGAGATTATAATAAATTCAAATCCTAACTGCAAACTATCGAAGATCAAAAGCTACTTTTAGACAAATGACATTCGATAAAATCTAACCAAGGTTATCTTCTCAAACAATTGTTCAAAACGAAATGCATTATGCAATCGGTGGAACATACATAAGGAAGAAGAAATTTCTTCTAAGATTTAACATTCTTATTCCGTTTGCTTCCGAACTTAGAGACGTTATCGAATAAATTTAGTCTTTTCCAGTCGCATCATCCTGAAAGAGTATGCCCGATTTTAGGCACTCCTTTTATAAGCCATCTTTAGAATATTCTGGCATTATTTTGAACGTAGCAGTACTATTATAAAATATATATTGCAGGCGTAGTGTGATGGCATCAATTTAGAAATCCAAGATAGTGCAGATTTGAACCCCACTCGGTATACGACAAGCATGAACTCTTTCCTAATAAAATCATTAGTCATAGCCGAAGGTTACGAGAAAATTGATAACTGTGACTGTGCATTGCTAGTGAGTCTTATTATGATGAAATTCAAACTTTCCACAAACTTATGCACTTGCATATCACTCCTATCCTTAGTTACAAAAATATACGTGGAAACAAACACACATGTACGACACAACTTAAGAGTCTCGTAATATTGAAAATGTAAGTAAGTAAATATAAGTATGCATTTGTGTTTATACTAGCTGAGCCCTGCGGTATTACAAAGATATTATTTGAATTGTATCTTTATAAATTATAGCTAATGTTTTATTCTGATGCATGCTATATTATTGTAAAGTTTCATTAAAATCCATTCGGTAGTTTTTACGTGAAACACTAACAAACATCCATCCATACTTACAAACTTACGCGTTACATTAGTAGGATATATGACAAAATGTGTTTTGTGTCATGGCTGTCTCCCTGCCAGTCGCTATCCATAACACAAATCATGTACCATGAGTAACAGAATCTGGAAATATATTAGTGTGGTTGTTTTGAATATTGTGGTAGAAACTTCATGCTTTATTTCTTCTTCATATGAACAGTCAGAAACGAAATGTTCCTTAGATGCTGGAAGATTGCAGCTTAAATTATTCTCCACAAAAATTATATTAATTACAATAAATAATTCGCATCTATTTGACATTTCCTGATATCAAATCCATAAACGAACAATAGAACCATTTAGTTTTACAATTTGAAGTATCATTTTGAGAAATAAACGTTCTTAAACCGTATTTGTTTTAACAAAGTAATTACCGATAACTGAAACCTTTCCGTTCTCGTGTTCATACTAATTACAAAAGCCGGTTCACAACCCCTTGTCAGGGTGTTTTGTTGACAACATAACACCGATAGCTTTAGATGGGCCCGGTTGATTAATGACCGTTGCACAGATACTGACGCGAATTGCTCAGAACTTGAGAAATGATGGCCGTTAATGTCGTATGTTGTGGTTTTATGACCAATTCTGCGAATGAAAGTTCAAACAAAATACAGTTCAGATCAACTTTCGATCTCGGTTAAGGCTACTATCATCATCTTCCAAGTGTTTATCCGGTTTTATCTGAAAATCAATTTTTCCACGGAGCGACTCCGATGCCAATCGCCGTAACCCTGAGGACAAACTGAATTCGATGATTGAACTAGTCGTCAGTATCTTTGAGTACATTGACTTACCAATAACGGTAGCCATAGGTGTTCTCTCTCTCTCCGACGCGAAACACCACCATTGCCACCAACTTAAGAGTTTTGGGTAAGAAAAACTAGAGAATTAAAACTATGTAAAATTAAGGATACTAAAAAGTATTTAATAATGAGGACTTAAGTGTCCGACGTTGTTTGTAATGTGATTATATTATCATATTGTAAACGAAAATGGAATCGATAATCCGTTAGTCTTAGTAATATTTTACTACCGAAGAGGTTAACGAGAATCCTACTTCAAACTATATCTAGTTATCAATAAAAAGTAAACAATAAGCAAATTTCAATAATCTTAATATAACACCGCTCCTCTATTTTAAAACAATCATGATTCTAAGAAGCTAAGTATGCTTCTCAGAATCATGATTGTTTTAAAATATCCTGCCGAAGGCGGATGGGACATAAATTTTTTATGATAATAGGAGACATTATCATATTTCTGTAACCCGAATATGAATCTTATACAGAGGGCTTAGAGTCTCTCAAGCTTATTAAACTAGTCTTCAGTAAGATCTAAATAGCTGGCATCAGCATAATCAAGGATAGGGTAAAAAAGGGATTGTGTAAGAACAACCCTGGTCTGTAAGTCTGAGCAAGGACCCTGCAGCTGAGGATCCCAGGAAAAGGTAATGTCGCAGAAATGTTGATTAAATAAACTCAAGTTTGAGAATTTTGAGAAAAGAGTTATGAACAAATTTTCCTACTGTGACTTAAAAAAATTCTAGACTAGAGCTGGATCTCCATTTTCAACAGAGTTGTGAATGTATCGGCATTGTGCATTCCTACATACATTGCTGCATTGATTACTCACAGACAAATTTCCCCGGGTATTTTCTCTTGGGTTCTTTTAAAATTTTTATTTAGCTACTGCTTTCTTATGGATTAGCGCTAAGATGTCTGTGGTTAACCATGATGATGGGAGACGTTTGACTGTCATTTCTTGAATTGCCGCGCGTTTTTCGTAAAGAGACAATATTTCAGCGTTGAAAAAAATACTTTGTCGTCGATGTTATCTGCACTGTAGAGGGATGTCTAGTCAGTATCGTTGGCATCGTGGAAAAAAATGTGTTGGATGGTAGAATAGATAAATTTCAGGATTGGGCGATGGATCGGCGAGTAGTAGAACTAGAATCATTTTTAAGGAGGCAGGTATTAAACTCATCCATGATTATGGTATGACCGTAAGAAGGAATTAAATTCTTCTAAGAGAAGTTATATAGAGCTGTACAGGGTGGAATTTTGTAATGCCATCTGAAGGGAAAGTACTCTTAAAACTGCAAATAGAAAATTTTACTTCTTTATTTGTGAATAGAAAAAAAACTGCATTCAAATATTAAATTCACTTGCCACACCCGGGAATCGAACCTACTAAAATCTGTGAAAATTTCATCCTGTACTTTTATTGCATCGATCGTTAGGGTCAGGTATAAAAACGAATTCTCTCTAACAAACTTGGTAAATGAAATGAAAGGAAAACGAATAACAAACTAATAAAATGCCGGATGATATTAACTATTATTTATTTAGTCAAAGCGGTACCTAACTACTGAAAAATATGGCTCATAAAATTAAATTACTCCTTTTTTTAAATTACTTCTTGCCTGGTAAGGATCTTGTAGCTCGACTAAGGCCGATTGTCTATCTTAGATTAAGAATTGTTGTTATTAAAAAGGTTTGTATTAGATATCAAAAAAAAATCAAGGATCCCTAGCAGGTAAAATAGTTTACATTATATTGTATATATATAAAATAACACCGCTCTAGGGAGAGGCCGAAGGTGTCCGACTTTTACTGACTAAACCCCCCCCCCCCACGGTTTTCCGTCTCTCGACTCCGATAACAACTTGAATCTATACGTCTAATAATCCAGAAGAGTTTACTTCTTGTAAAGAGCTATTCTTTAGATATACCAATCGGATTATAAATATTATTATCGCATTAAATAGCTCCATTTTATACTCATCATTATGTAACACTTATAAAATTTGTAAGCGCAAAGAGTTCTGGACAGTAATAACTATGCTCACCATGCCACATTGTTGCATTGTTTGCATTTGTATTGAGTGGTTACCACTACTCTTGGATTTAGCTCATGCTTTCCATCAAGCATAGTACAGTCACTTTGGCAGGCACATACATATTAAACAAACGAAAAACATTAACCAAACTACATAAAGTAAAAGTGTTAGTTATCTATATATATAGTAATGTATATAACATATCTCACCTGGGCTATTCTTACAAATTCATAAACACCTCATTCGTAAAAATCTGTTCAGTAGTTTAGGCACTAAGGTAAAACAAACAAACATATGTAAACTGCAAAACTTACCTTTTTGGCTTTGCCGTAGTCGGTTAAAAAGAAACTGTCAAGAAAGATTAATATGGTGACTGAAGATGTAAAATAATACACAATACACATTATAATCAAGTTCATGTCGTTTCAGCGAAAATAAGATTAGATTTGATACATGTGTCGTATATTTCACGAGCGGCTGGAGTTGAACAAATCCTGGACGAATAATAGTGCAGTTCCACTCTGCATGATATTAGATATTTGTTGTTTGAATTTTATTTAAGTATTCCTAGTATTCACATATACGAGAAGTATATGTCAGAATACAGAGGATATATGATGCCTCTAGTCAGATAGAATCGTATTCAGTTTATTAACGTGATATAGTCAAGACCATCGATAAATCGATGAACGCCGTCTGCACTCACGAAAAAGTATGACTCATGGTCACGTTGCGCCTGAGCCGAGCGTGCAAGCGAAAGCGCGGAACAAGCGATAGAGAGACACGATCGACCTAAGCGTTCGGCTTGTGACACATATTTTACATCAATATTGTAAAATTAAAGTGGGTAGTTCTCAAGTGCACACAGAAAATTTTTAAGCTCCATTTAAAATTATAATTAAAAAGTTTTTACTATAAATTTTATAATATTTATGACTTATTTTACTAACTAGTACAATTGTCTGCTGGTGCAAGTGCTATTAATCTCTACATTACAAATTTTATCAACTTCCATCTCCAAAAATANAAATAAAAAAAAAAAAAAAAAAAAAAAATTATAGTCTGTAAACCGACTGGTTTTCTGTAACCAATTTTTTGTCAGTCAATTTGACTGTAGCAAAAAACTACTGTCTTTATATCTCAGAATTGTGGTTTTTTCAATCATAGAACCGATACACGACTGAACGACCCATGATTTTCCACGTACCCACCTATTGCAGATTTTTGAGACTACCTTATAGATCGCTTTACTTACATAAAAAAAAGTTTTAAATTACCTTCGACTTTCCGACTCCTTGCGAAACAAATATTGATAAGTCGATCAAACATTTGGACCGAGTCTGAAACCGAAGCCGAGATTTCAGCACAGAAGTCGCATACTGGTAGCGTATCCGACTTCTGTGCTGAGGTGCCGTGGAAATGCGAAACAAATATTTACAGATAGTACTAACAACAGTTAAGGATAAGTAAAGGAGAAGAAAATATGATAATGGTGTTAGTAAGGCAAGATAAAATATTTAATACAACATAAAACCAAATATTCAAGAACTTAATCTATTCATTGCCTTCTTGTCAATGTTATACTTCCCTATTTGTAAATAGAAGAACCTCTATCAACCGCAGACGATAGAAAAAGTTCAAATAGAAAAGGCATTTGTTACCTTGCCCATCAGAAAATTCTACGTGCCTTTGAATAAATTAGAATGACTATTAACAGAAGACACTCACTCAAATTTTCCTTCAGACTGGTTACAAAATAAATGTCAATGTGGCAGAATAGATAAGTCAATACTGAATATTGAATCTTTATCGTTTAATCCTACAGTTTCTCATCCCATCGAGAAATGATCTCTTAGAATGTCCCTTTTAAAATCCTGCCCTACAGTAACATTGGATGAAATTAAACGATATGAAAATTGGATGAAGTAGATTAAGGTTAGAGAAGATTGTTAGATGAGATTAGGATTAGATTTAGTGGGGAGTTTAAAGAGTAATCTATTATCTAACACGATGACTGCTTGAGATTTTTCGGAAAGTTTGCTAATGGAAAATTAAATCTAAATTTTATAAAAACAAAGTGATTATCGTTTGATTGATTAAAAAATATTGATCTTCGTATTTTTGTAAATCAATTATTTAGGGACAATAAACAATTATAAATGAACTACTAATTAAAAATGTTTATTTTATCTTTTAAAAAAATTGGAATGGCTTAAGTTGTTAAAAAATTATATTTAGTACCCCTATTGAAACTAAAATAGAGCACAGAAGATATATTTTTATATATACTAATTCCTTCTTTGCAGAAGTGCGAAAAATGTGATGACTATTTTCCGAGTAAAAGTATTGATGACTTTGTGAACCTAGATTTTTTATCCTGTTAGCTAATGTGGTTAAATCAAATATCAATAAATAACAATCAAAAATATATATATTTACGAAATGACAGTACATATAATATAATCAATCTAAAAACGTGAAAAAAAACATGATCCTGTAGTTCCGTGACTTTTAAAGATATTTCTCCTGACAATGTTTTTGAGTTCATATTATACTTTCTGACTTCTAAAATTATCGTTGGTAAATATCTACTCCACTAATTATTTGTACCAAAGAAGATACGAATACTTGCTAGGTAGATAGGTGGGTGCTTGCTAGATAGGTAGAGAAAAGAGAAACATGTGAATAGAATGGATAACGCACAAAATTGACACTACCCATTTTTTTAAGAATTTTGTACAATATTGTATGTACTCTATGAATGTCTTTATGAAATGTTATATTACAATAAAATTATGAATGACTTTTTACAAAAACCCCCACTCTATATATTCTTCAATCACACCATGTAATCGTTCCTTAATTCTGTCATCAATATTAAACTCCATTTCTGACTGGCTGAAATCAGGTACGTCGTTTTCAGATGCAAATACAAAAGGCAATAGCATCAAGGCAGTCATCAAACCAAAATCCAACTTTTCTTTATACACTCTCTCGAATTCTTCTCTTGAATATATTTCTTCCACATTCAAATCGAAATATCCTAAAAATAAACTTAGTGTTTTATAGTAAAGGTCCTTTAAATATACCAAATGTTTGTTGCGAAATTCTCTGTCTGTTCCTCCAAAGATGAAATACAGAAAGTCGAAAACGGGACAGCCGTAGTGTAATAGCTGATAATCCACGGGCATTAAATCTTGTATATCACCGTTCTGAAAAACCAACAGTGATCAACAAAACAGTATTTACAAACCGAAGATATCAACTAAAAATGATGAAGTATAAAGCGTTTAGAAACATAACATGCAGCCAAAGTAAGAAAGACTATGCATCCTAATACAAAAATGTTACGTTCCCTTCGAGAAAAAAAGACGGTTCAAAGGAAGATTATACATTAAAAGTGAAATGAAATAAAAAAACAATAAATGCAGATATAAGTAGGTATGTACAGATAGGTACAGAAACATAGACGTCTTTATATATGTTTAGTTACATCAGGATGAAAGGAAAATTAAGAAAGGTGTATGCTTACGTGTATTTTGATCAAAATGTTGCAAGGTCGATAATCTCCGTGGCGCAAGCAAACATTTAAATTGTCGTCGTCGCAGTATTGACCATATTTGTACAACAAGCTTTCATATGCTTCTTCAAGTTTGCCTTTGAATTTTTCGTCTACATGATTAAGGCTTGCCTTTTTTATATTTGTCATCATCTCAATCCAATTGGCATCGAATATAAAAGGATTTTTAAGAGATTTAATTTTTTCCGAAAAAAAAATCGGATGTTTCTCTCTTAAAACAAATGAAAGCCCATGAAATCTTGCAAGTTGTTTGACAGAAATTTCAAAGAAATCTAGCGGTGGTACTTCCATTCTGTAATATTGAGTAAATCCTCTTTTAGCAATGTTTTCCATTATAATCGTTTCGGGATTACTTTCCTCGTAAACTTTGATCATTTTGAACCTTTCTTCTAGAGGTACATTCGCTTCTTCTTGCAATTCTATGAAAATCTTGGAAAGCTCTTTGTAAGCAAATATTTCAGTTGCATAAACATTTGACAGGGAGAGTATTTTGAGAGAGTCTCCTTTAATTATGTGTTTAGCAAAGAGGTGTAGTTCTTTATCTTCATCCTTAGTCCTGCCTTTAACATCGATTTCATAAAGAATACCTAAATAATTTCCGCCATCTGTAGACACACATCTTTTATCTATCTTATACTGTTCAAAGCCTTCTTTTTCACAGAGACGCCTCACAGATTGTTCTAATGTTCCAGGACAATTCGCTTCCATCGAAGTTTTCAATACTCGCAGCTGGTAATTTTTCATAGGCAATTCCATCTCCGTGTTAGTTAATAATGAATGCAAGTTTACTCTTAGATGATACACTCCAGACAGATAGTATTTTAAGATAGAGACGCAAAGCCGTTTGTCGAATAAATAATGCACTGCAATTATTAAGGTCTCTGCATAAGGAGTTATTTTTTATAAAAAATCTTTAACAAAAAAACTAGGCCTCTGAAAAAACTGAAACGCAAAAAATAATAATTATTTTTTATTTAACCTCAATACCTAAGTTTTTAAACTAATGTAACTATACCCACTTAATTTTGTAAAAAAAAAATAGTCTTATTGGAACGTAAATGTTTATCGCTAAGTTTTTGGTTATTTCTTTAATCTCAAGGTAATTTAGTAAACTTTATTCATTGGTTGTTTGGCGCCGACTTGAAATTACGTAGGTATACTTACATTAGTTAAGTAAGTTAGTTATTAAGGTTAAATAAAAAAAAACTACTTGTTTCTACTTTACAGTCTTAGCGGCGGTTTAGTTTTTTGGTTAAAATGGTTTTTATTTTATATATTTTCAATGGCTTAGTTTTTGATTACTTTTAAAATAACTATCTACGTTACCTTTAACTATTAATTGTTATATAATAACTAACTCTAACACAAGAGACTGACAGGTCTAAAGCTCATTCATTGTGAGTTTTTTTGTGATGTAATGTAACTATTATAATGTAATGTTTTATTTACGTTTTATATATTTTATATTTATTATTACTCACATTTTTTAATGTTGAGTTATCAACATTAAAAAATGTGAGTAAACAATAAATCAACACTTTTTGCTCACCCGAACGGTATTTTTTTCCAAATTTATTTGGGACCAATTTCGAGGTTTATACCCAATCCAATAAAAAAGAATTATTAAAATCGGGATAAAAAGTTAAATGTTGTCATACATAAAAAAATATACACATCGACTTGAGAACCTACTCCGTTTTTTCATCAGATAATGATTTTTATTTTGCGTTGATGTCGGTAGTATCTTTATTGTTTATTGGAAATATTAACGAAAAAGTAGTATTGATATCTTAATTAAAATATCGTGTTTATGGATGTAACAAATATTTTAAAAAAATGTGTGATGATGATGAGTTGTTTCATCGTGAGCAACAACATAATACGAGAGTTATGTATAATAGATATATGCTTGTTAATGTGCATCGCCTGTACATTATTTAGAGCTTATTTAGGTTTATGTGTACGGCACACTGCGGAGCAAGCACGATGAGTACAAATTAATCATGGATAATTTCTTATTGTTACTACTTTTTCTCTATTTTGAACATTCACCAGTTTTACCCTTACAACAAAAAAAATAGCCTCAAAACATTTCATTATACACAGCACCTAGTAATGACTATCAAAAAACGTTTGAATGACATTCATATAACAGTGCCCACTTATTTGTCATATGATAATATATCATCAAAGCCATTGTGTTAACATTCAATAACTGCTTAGAAACTGCAATTTTAATTGCACTACTGTTCTCAGTTATAACAGGAATCTTCTTGTAATGATGATTGCAGTTTTTTTATTTTAGTAAGTAAGTCTGCAACCATTCAATGCAATACCGTCTATAGATAAATTACTTTACTCGACAAATCTTTATCTAGAAACGACAAGATTAAACATGGCATATTTTTTTTAATTTACATAATTTAATGTATGTACATAGACTAAGAGAAATAGCCCTTTTAGCTATATAAAAGCGTGCAAATGAGCTGTACGTGTAGTGAAGGATTATGAATACAGATTGTTACCACTTCTATTCATCCCACGGGTGTCACAAAATGCGTACGTGATTGCATTGATATCACTATCTCTCTCTGAATTTAAGGGCCAGGCCCTTGTCGGTGGAGCAATCCCCACTCCTCTCTATTTCCTCTCTGTTTGATGTCCGTATGTGTTTAGTTAACTGTACAAACTACGTGATTTCTATTTTTTTATGTAGCCTTTTAGTCTTGATATAAATCTTATAATCATATCTTTATACGTGTTGTGATAGTATGTCCGCCAGATTACAGAGTGTTACCACTCCTATTCATCCCAAAGGAGTTTTAAAAGGTGCCTGCAAAAAGAAGGATAATAAGGATAATACAAACAAACCTATACAACCCATTTGGCCAGCGTGGTACAAGCAAGGCAACAACTTATGAGTCACATGTGCCAGCTTCGCGCAACCTGACTGTAAGTGGATTTATCAGAACTCGTTCCCACTAACTTCTTTACTTTGGAAAGAGAAAATCAAAATGTAGCAACATTCTTGTGAGTTGAACTGCAGGTGTCTATGTCTCATGACTGCACGGTTAACTTGTGGCTTAAGCGCTCACCACGTCGCTTCCCACTAAGTGTTGTGGGTTTAAATTCCATATGGGATAACACTTTATGTGATTTACAAGTTGCTGTTCTGAGTCTGGGTATTTTTTTGTTCGTTTCATGTATGTTCGTAAAGTCCCCCGTGACACAGGATCTATATTTGTAACGCGGGAGTTATCTGCTTTAAAAATTGACATAATACTATGAGGTGACCCATATGCTCATTTCCTCACTATTCATCTTCTTTTTTTATATACGGGCTATCAAAATGACTCCGCTCTGACTGCTGGAAGGCTTGAACAGAATCCAAGAGTAGTGGTCACCATACTCATTGCGAATGTGGACAATGCAGCATGGTGACCCTCACTATGACGATCTATTGCGATACTTCTGCATCATTGGGCCTCCGGTCTGACACCCACCAAAGAAACACGACAGTTCGAATGCTGTCATTTTACGTTGTTTTTTCTTAAAGAAAATATATATTCCATATACTCTGTACCATGTAACAAAACATTTATTTTAGACACTATTAACTTTACTTATAATATGATAAACCACTTACAATTTCATGAGTTATACATAAAGTAGATTGCCTTTTAGTATTCCACGTTTCCTCTCGGGTTAACCAGATAGATAGATAGATGTCTTATAAGACGCGGTTAGGACTCACTCGAGTCTAAAATTACCCGCAGGCTAATGAGTGTTATTCAAACTAAATTCTAACGTGTCGTATGTCAGACAGTCTGACGTGCGATTCAAATTAGCATAGGTAATATGGCATGTGTAAGGATATAAGGAGATTGACGTTTGACAGCACTACATTATTTAAATTGTGTGTGTGTTCGTTTTAAGAGTTCCTGAAAAGGAAAGAAAAATCATTATATAATTTTTTCTTTGTCTATCAGCTGCGACTCTTATTTGAGAAAGGTAATTAAAATCAATATCAATACAAAATGTAAATTAATTTTGATGAAAATATCAAATACTCGCATAATGACTTGCAGGAGCTACATTTTACAAGACAAAATTAGTCCAGTGGCGTGTAATGGAGAGACCTATGTCAAGTGGACTGCGATAGGCTGGTGACGAAAATTGATACAAATACGAATGTCGCAGAAAAATCAAAATATTGTATTAACAAAGTTTTATGAAATTTTATTCAAGACTAAAATCACAAGTAGATAAGGGTGACAAAACTTTCACATAAATGCACTCATTAAATTTTATTGTATTATTATTATTCTTTTATGCACAAATACATGCATTTCGGACTTCGTGCCTGAGACATTCTTTGCTAGTTGACCAATGCCGCTGCTGTCTGAGACCGATTGAGCGATACAGAGTAAAGGTGAGGTAGGTGTAATGATTAGAAATGTAAGTTATAGTGGTTTTCATGAATACTATAAAACAATTAGTTTAAATAAACTACTAATATATTAGGAGTAACAAATATATGCTGTAATACATATATAAACATACATATACACAAACATTATTTTTTGTTTCTCTATAGTAATAGTTGAGTATAAGGTGGTTCCTTTTTTACATGAAATGGACATATAAAACAACATTGGACATACACGTGGACCGAACCTAGTGAGAAATAAATTTGTTTAAGATTGAGATTTAAGACAGTCAGTGACAGAACATTCTGTAATCATACGGAGAAATATGATACTACTTTAAAATTCATTGGGCCATAGAATTGTATGGATGAAATATGAGTGGGTTGAATAACATGACACCTGTTTCTCTTTGCTGGAAATACGTGATATCTGTCGAGAAACATCATATTCGGGATATAACGTTTAAATCTTTTCCTGTGACTTCATATTTATATAATGGTATATGTGTCTGCAATTGTATATATTTTAAATGTATATTAACTGAAAACAGCAATGTTTGAAGTTAAAAAAAGTTTGAAAATGTATCTTAAATTGAGTCATGGGAAAGAAAACACTGATCAACTGTTTATCAAGTACTTAAGGTTAAGTCATCATGTCATGTATTACCAAGGAGGATGGACAGAAATCTTATCACTAGCAGAATTAACAAGGGGATAAAGTTAAGGTCGTCTTTTTCTCCAGTCCCCTTTTTGTTTCAGACGCATATTACAATACACTTGTTCTACGAGTGATAATTTTTTTAAAAATACCCAAATAAGTTAAACATTCACGCATATTGCCTATTGACTGATAAATTTATTTCTTAAAAAAATAAAACCATACGCACTTACCGCACCATGTCGACCAAGGCGGCGTGCGCCTTGGCCGGAACACCCCTGGATTGGAGGCAAAAGTGCTCGCCAAAGTTTATCGGCGTGTGGCTGAATTCCGAGCGAAGATCGGCTTTCGCCCTCTGCCCGATGATATACGCGAGTGGCGGTGAAGCCGCCCGTCGAGCCACGATGGCTCATTGGTCGTCCCGACTGGAAGCTCCACATGCTGGCTTTACCACCGTTGAGGCTCTCCAGCCGGTCATCCTGGAGTAGACAGGGCGGCAACATGGGACCCTTTCCTTCCGATGGATGCAGGTGCTTTCCAGGCACGGTTCCTTCGGGAAGTACCAGCGTAAGTTTGGAAGCACTCGGTCGCCACCTGCCAGGTGGAAGTCAATTCCCTCCTGGCGAACTGCGGTGAGGACTCTGCCCAAACCCCGCCTGGGCACCGCAGCGTCGGGCTCTCACGGCAGTCATCGGAGGAGATCTCTCGCTACCGGCCATCGTACGCTCTTTGTCTGGTAGTGACAGAAGTTTCACCGCGGTCGCAACTTTCTGCGAAGATGTCATCTCGTGGAAGGAGGCGAAGATAAAGGCCCGGGAGGACGACCTCCATTCGGACCCGATCATCCGACCCGATTTTTGTAAAGTACCCCGTGACACAGGATATATTGCGGGAGTCATATTTTAATAAATAGGAAAAGAAAGAAAAGATATTGTAAGTCTGAACCGGAAATCAAGTTGAATCTGTATACTAGAAATATAAACTTAACATTGAAGATTTCATCATCATCATCATCATCAGCCCATCGCAGTCCACTGCTGGACATAGGCCTCTCCAATTTCACGCCACTTAGTTCGATCTATGGCTTCTCGCATCCAGAAGATTTAAAAACCTTATATTTTAGACCTTCTAATAACGACTATGAGGAACGCATGAAAATATTACGGGAAAATTAAGAAGTTAGATAGAAGCATTTCCATTTAATTTCACTCTCGCTTAGAATTGCAAAGTTTAAATTATGAGAACACCATTCTGCTTTCAGCATTATGGGCAAACTAATATGACTTTTGTGAAAAGCGAACATATTTCCGACACGGTCACCTAAAATAGTTTTAAACACTTATTTAAAGTGGTAACACAGGTGCGAATAATCCCGAAATTAAAGTTTGACAGGGCACCCCTAAAGTTGCCAGGTACAATAATGTGTAAATAAACTATGTAGTTTTACCT
This sequence comes from Hyphantria cunea, assembly GCA_003709505.1. Lineage (NCBI taxonomy): Eukaryota > Metazoa > Arthropoda > Insecta > Lepidoptera > Erebidae > Hyphantria > Hyphantria cunea. Next base: position 881,501 of record PKRV01001230.1, read on the forward strand.
GTTATACATAATATATGGATACCGACAGATTTTTTTAGTGTAAAGTAAATGATATAAAATTATATCATTTATTTACAACTATGCTTGATATATTCAGCTTTAATAAAACGATAAACTCGAGAAACCTTACTCATAATTATCTTCGCGGAATGTTTTAAATTTCTAAAAAACAATAAAATTAAAATTTACACGTCATACATGACAACTGAAATATCTGGTCATGTTTATATGTATTTGTTATTCTAATTTCTAGAATTGTCCTTAAATAACGTTACACGAATTTCACGGTTCCTTGACCTGCACCCCATCAACACTGCCCCAATAGAAATCTTAAATATTATTTTGCCTACTTGATGTTGCATCTTCAAGTAAAGGTTGAATGTTTTAGAAATATCACCGAATTAAGACAACACCAAAACTTATTTCATTAGACAAGTGAAAGTTGAAAAGCCTTTTGTCTAAATAATAAATAAGTGTAAATAAGCTGATGGTTACCAAATTCATGAAGTAATGATCTCAAATACAGTTAAGAACTTTTCGATCAGATCAGCTATCAAAAAACAATGATCCTATAAATTTTGAACTTTTCATTTATAAGCTACGAAGGCACCAATGACGCTCACGTGGCCACACACGACAATTAGGTATAAACACCAAAGAAAGTAATAATATGATTCCAAAAGTATGATTATAAGGTAATGCTTACAGCAAAGTTATCATCAATACAATCGCATAAAAATAATCAGTATTAAAAGCAAAGCGACATCCCTAGCATAAGAGGTCCGACCCCGACCCAAGTGAATATCTGACATTGCGCATCAACTTCGGTCAAATATAAATATATATATACAAACATACACAATACATCATCAACAGTCTATATTATTCCTTTATTAGACTTATGCCGCACCTTCAAAAAAAGATTTTGGCCTTCTGTCTCAGATGGATTGGTATTGGTTTTGTTTAAAGCTTTTCGTACTTTTATTGTGCGTATTTAACTGCATTTATCAGATCTTATGATGAAGAAGCGAGAGGATGAATAGGGGTGGTATCATTATTACTCTTAATCTATCAACACACGGACATATACATGTAACACGGATATTAATGACAACTACGACTTGTACATGTTTGTATTTTAATGTAATTGGCTTTTGAGCCCAGGTACGACTGTGTGTTTTTCGTTTATCGCAGTAAAGATATGTCTTGCCACAAAACAAATGTATCCCCATGCCAATGTCAGTGGTATAGCAGTGACAGCGTTACCGACAGACAGGATTTCTTTTAAATTTATAATATTGGTATGGATATGTTATTGTTAATACGTAAATAGAAAATAAAATACAATAACGATTCTTCTTATCTGCAGATCTGTATTTGACCGCTATTTATTCTTTAAATTACACTTTCATTCATTCATTATTGAATGTTATCAGGCACGATAACTTGGTTAATTATGAATGATTTTAATGTGAAAATAAGATGAGTACTACTGATTAAAACAAAAGCAGATGCATGATGCTCATAGCTTAGTTGCACTCGGTGATTAGAAACAATCATCGAGGGTAAGCAACGATAGCGCGGTCAGTACCTGGATGGGTGACCGCTGGTGGCATGTTACCATGAGCGTCTCCGTGATTCGGAGGTCACGTTAAGCAGTCGGTCCCGGTTGTTATCATACGATAACAGTCGTGAAGCTTAGTTGGAGGCCTTCGGGCGGCTTAAAAACATCCAACGGCAAGATTTACGTAGCCACAACGTTGTCTTGCCAGTCCCCAACCCGCACTTGGCCAGCGTGGGGACGAATGGCCTTAACCCTCTTCTGAGAGGAGACCCGAGCCCAGCAGTGGGACATTATGGGTTGTTGTTGTTGTAGATGCATGATACAGTAACCAATGGTTATTATAAATAAAGTCATGTAGCGAATAAATTCGGTTCAGCACATCGGACTTTTCTTCTTGGCCATTTTACCTGTTATAAGGAACCAAGTTAAAGCATTATTCTTTTAGTGTCCTAAGTAATCTTTCAAAGAACTCCTATACTACACTATAGGAAGAACTGAATAATGAATCTTTAATAAAAATAAAGTAAAAACTGTTTCCAATTTAAAAAACTTACAAAAGACTGATTCGATTTAAAGTAAAAACTCAAAACCAAAAAATTTCAAACCAATGCTCGTTCTCAAACGAGACAATTCTTCTCGTCAATTAACTTTTTCGACATTGTTTTCGTATACAACCGCTGACTCGTGTTTGACGAAAAATAAATCGTTTCTTCTTCATAATGTTTGCTTTTTCACTGAAACTGTCCAATTTACTGGAACAAGAGTCTGCCAACTATTCTTTATTTGAAAACTACAGTCAAAATGGATATACGCTGGCAAAGGTCGTAGGTCGAAATAGAAAAACTGTTTGAATGTACACAAAAGAGGATTGTGTATAACTTAGCAGTTAAAAGCTAAGTTTTTTTTGTTAAATGTCCTTATTTCTGAAAAGGTGTGTGGACATAAGCTAACACGTTAAATTTAAAAAAGCCCATCATCACTTAATCGAGTAATCATACGCCAAAAATTCCTTACATCATTTTGGAAAAGAGCTGATACTCTTACACTGCTCGACCGATATTAATCAAAAGTATTTAAGAATCACTAGGAAACTGGCTTTTGAATGAAATAACCTCACCGAAACCAGTCCATCCTTTTGAGAGCTACGTAGCCACAGCCAGACACACACCCACCCACACATACACACACACACACACAGAGCGAGAGAGAGAGAGAGAGAGAGAGAGAAACATCGACTCCACACTTATAACACCCTTCTTTTTGTGTCAGGGGTTAAAAATAAATATCCTTTTTTTTTTGACGTGGTGGAATGCCTTTACGCACTTCGCTCCCCCCCTGCGGGTACAAGGGGTTCGCTTCGTGTGGGACTCCTGACTGACACCAGCTAACTAAATATCCTACATGGACCCTAAATTATTAGGTTAACCTCAAAGGGATATTTTTATTTTTCCGTTACGAATGAGTATATTGTATTAAGCGAATATCCTAATAAGGAAGCCTCCGAGAACCCATACAGACTTCCTTTTGTGTTTGAGTGTCATGTATCTATGATTATTCAGCTCGTTACAGTCAACTACAGAGCCCAATATGTTACTTTTGGCATCGAGACGCCGCCAGTCTGCTTATGCAAGTAAAATATATACGTATATAAAAATGAATAGGTCACGTCATCACGTGTGAACGGCTAAACCAATTACACTACTTTTTTAAACATTGGATAGCCCATTCATCGAGGAAGGCCATAGAAGGCCAATAAAAGCGGCCGTTGTTATTTTCGACCCCAAACTGAAAGTTGTGCAGTAACCGCAACTCACCACCGATAACATCGTGGTGGTGGGAATCCGAACCAGTACCTGGAGGATCACGCTGGTATCCTTCTACTTTCAGCCGAATGAACCCATTGGGCCCTACCTGGAGCAAATAAAAAGGATAGGACGTGGGATAGGCTCCACGCGCATAGTTTTAGGAGGGGACACAAAGAGAGAGCCTCGTAAGTTCCGACCACAACGGCATATTGTTCAATATCCGTCTGAATAGGGTTCAAGGGACCAAGATAGAACGCACAACTCGCATCTACAACATCATTGAACGAATGGCTCCGGCTATAGAGGCACCTCACCCCACGGAGCATGGGACCCTTGAGTTCAAAAGTTTGGTACACGAAGAACAATTACAGCGTACCGATAACATCGAGGTGCGCATCTTCATGAACGGCAGCAGGATTGAGGGCCGTGTCGGCGCAGCGTTATCCATTTGGAATAGCGAAGCTGAAACCAGGGCCCTCAAGATTGCTCTGTCGTCCTACTGTACCGTCTACCAGGCCGAGCTTCTAGCCCTATACAAAGCGACCAGTGAGATTCTCAGGCGAGGCGAAACTACGTTCGGCATCTTCAGTGATAGCAGAGCCGCACTCCAAACGGTCACCAATCGCAACGCCCTTCATCCCCTTGCAGTGGAGGCCAGAGATGCCATTCGAAAAGGCATGATCCAGGATAAGAAAATATTCTTATTCTGGGTCAAGGCCCATGCAAGGTTGATTGGCAATGAGCGAGCAGACCAGCTCGCCAAGGAGGCGGCTTTGTGCCTGAAGAAAGCACCGGACTACGGTCTGTGCCCTGTGTCATACGTGAAGCGAGGACTCCGAGAGGCCTCGCTTGACGAGTGGAACAGAAGGTACGGAGAGGGCGAGACCGCCTCCGTCACTAGGCTCTTTTTCTCCTGCGCGTTGGCAGCGTACTCCGTAGTACGCAAAGTCGAGATCGCCGGCACAATTACGCAATTGTTTATGGGACATGGTGGGTTCTCCGAGTACTTGGCGCGATTCAAGTGTAAGGAGAACCCATCCTGCATGTGTGACCCGAACGTCGCGGAAACAGTCCCGCATATCATAACGGAATGCCCAGTATTTACCAAGCAAAGACATGACACCGAACAAGAGATAAGAACAAAAATTTTAAGCGGTAAATTTGTGTAGAATAATTAGTAGTAAGAATAGAAATAAGTTCTTAAATTATTGTTTAGATATTATAAAAATAGTAAATAAGAGAAATAAAGTTAACTAGGATTATGATACCATGATAACGTTAGATTATTATTGTCTATCATAACGCAATTAGTTTTAAAATTTAAATAGTAAGCTGAACAATATTGTAGTAATAAATATCTAGGTTGAATTTATTGTCTGTAATTTAGCTGTAAGAAGTGTCTAATTTTAAAATAGCAAGTAATTTGTTTGGTTAAGATTCAATAAACATTGCGTTATAGTTATTTCCCCCATGAAAGAAAAAAGAACAACAAGCAGTAGAATAGAGCAACAGGAATCCCACCTGGAAAGTGTGAAAGGTTGTATGCAAGAAAGATATGAAGCATGAAAGTACTCTCGTTTCAAACTAGTTCTTGCGTGTGCTCAGTAGCACAAGCGAGAACTAGTTTGAAAGTAATTAGTTAGTAATAGGCTCCAAATACATAATGGAGGTGCTAGTATTAAGACCAAAAAAAAAGAAGATCTTGATGCCTGCGTCTACTTATCCAGATAATTATAATAATATTTGCCTTTTAACAAACAATAAATGAATAAAATAATGAGACTGTACATAGATAGAGTCTCTATCTTTATCTTCATCGTCTCTGTCTTTTCGTTCCAGGTGATTTTAGGAATAATTTATATTTCATTACCTTCGGCAAATGTGGCCAGATTTGCCGAAGAACCAATAACCGTTGGGGTAAACGAGTTCTTGAGTGGAGACCGCGTCTCGGTAAACGTAGTGTAGGACGTCCACAAGCCAGGTGGAGCGATGATTTGCGCAAGACGGCTGGCAGGAGCTGGATGCGAGAAGCCATAGATCGAACTAAGTGGCGTGAAATTGGAGAGGCCTATGTCCAGCAGTGGACTGCGATAGGCTGATGATGATGATACCTAAAAATCATTGCTCCAATCAAATCAATTATTTTCAAGCTCGGACACCAAATCGGCTTAACGGGTACTGTGAGGTAATAAAAGAACTGAACGTACGATTCTAAAACTGTAACGTTCTTTTACCGTTGAAAAGTCCTCACATTGTATATTTGTCGAAATATTTCATGGTATATGTTGTCAAGAACTTTGCTTATATACTTAGACCTATTCTTAGGCACAATTGGACCACAGATAACCGCTATTAAGTTACTGTTTCGTTGTTTTTTTTTACCGAGTGACTATATCTCCTTGTATCCACGTCCTCTGTTAGAAAGGGTAGGCACTCAAATGCTCAAAAACAACGAAAGGGTTACTTAATACCGATTTGCTGTAAGGCTGTTTTGTCACTTTTTTATGTACGAGCCTGCCGAAATGACTCTACCCTCTAGAATCCGAGACTGGTGGTCACTAATACTCATTGCTATGTGAATGCAGACAATACAACAATGCAGCATGGTGACCCACACCATAGCCATCGAGATCATCCATCCATCCATCAAGCATCAGCTTTTGCATCATTGGGCCTCCGGTCTCACACACACCAACAAAACACGACAGTACGAATACTGGCATTTTAGATAGATTTACTATGCGAGGATAATACCGCCAGGTCGTGCTGAAATCATTGTGGTTCTACTATTTTTGATTGAGACCGGAGGGATCTCGTACTCAATAACGAAACACGACAGCACGAATGCTGTCATTTTAGGTTGATCTTCTTTTCGAGAGTAGTACTTCCCCGTTTGTGCTGAAATCAGCGTGGTTTTATGACTTTTGATAGAGGCAAGGCGGTCCAAATGTGCCTAGACATAAGTGTGTAAGTGAGTCTATTTTGAGTTATTAGCAATAGTTAGTTATTTACTTTAGGTAACTCATCTACTTGTGAGTAATACTATAAGGTACATCACGAAAAAAAATGTCCTTGAACTGTTGTCGGATTATACATGCTATCCTCTTTAATCTGTCCATTTCATTAACTCCAATTTCCCCTGGCCATGTCACAGCGACTGTTGACGTAAGAAGGCCATGTTTAATGGATAGGAAGAATAGCCAAACGCTTACGAATAATTAATTACTTTTTGTACGTAATTACTTATGCAGTATAGAATGAACTGTGACCTACAAGAACTTACAAGGGGAATATTTTACAGTAATGGAATTAAATGAAAAGTAAGTGCTTATAATGAAATAATCATCTTCCTAACCTTTAGTAGTCTTAAGATGATTTGGGGTCGAATACTAGTTTAACTGGTTTTTTGGAAGTGACTAGAATCGGATCTCAGCAACGATGAGGGCGAGCTGAATTCGAAAATTTAACTTGTTTTCAATATATTTGAGGACACTGACTTTCCCAGTATCAATTGCCATAGATTTTCATGACAACTGGGAACGACGGCGACGGCGTGAAACACGGCTAAACTTCTATACTCAACAGTAGTTACTTACAATTAAATATTACTTGGAAAATGAAATTATAAATATAACTTCAATAAAAACACTTAGAATCTATTCCTACGACTATATTGTACCTTTATCATAAATTCTTTTTAACATAAAAATAAATAATACAAGTACAACCATTTTTTTTTTATAAATTAATTTGTTTGTAGAAAAATAAATTTCTATCCCACACCTAAATCAAATGTAGGGTAGTAAATCAAATCAGGGTAAGTTAATCAAATGTAATGTAGAGTACTATATTACATTGAAGATACCATAAGAACTATTTCTCCAGTCATCTCAACAAAAACATCGGATGAAACGAAACGACTCTTCACAAGGAACCATAAGTATATCGCTATTACATTCCTGTTCCTCTACTCACATCCTGCGGACTATTACTTAAATTTGAAGAAAAACATCCCCACATTTCATGGTGATTGCTTCCAATCACCGAGTGCAACTGGGCTATGATTCCCATGTTTCAAAACCATAGATTGAGGACTTATACAAGTACATATCCTTACGTCATACTAGTATTATAAAGTCTCTGTTACGTTTTCACTGCTAAACTGCAACACTAATCTCAATGAAATTCGCACGGAGATTCTTTGAATGTTGAGAAATAACATAGGCTACTTTGACATACACGTAGGCAGAGTTAGTGGTGTTTAAATTATCGCTAAGAGGGCTCGGACGCTCCGGCAGTAGCTTATTCGTGTTAAAGGTATGCAACCCTGATTTGCTTCGAGCTATTACTTTCCTGTTAAACTGCTGCTGTACTTTTTACTTAAAATAAAAAAAGAAAGATAATTTTACACATATTAGCAATGAACTTTATCCAGCAATGAACCTCTATCGTCTGTGACTATGATGACATACTATCAAAAGTGTTTAAATCACGTGAAATATTAAAATGTAATCAACCTTCAAGAAGTAATTTTGAACTGTTGTTTACGGTATAGTAGCAACGTCCATATTAATGCTATTTCACCTGTCGTGGTTGAAGTGGGGATTCACTATTTCCATTAAGGATTCCTTTGGGCGTGCGCAAAACTCGAAAAGCATCTCAATATTAAGTGAGACTGGTAAACCACCCTAACCAGCAGCTCACATTACCAGACTGCATCATTCGACTGAAGCGACGCAGAATTTGACAGTATTGAATGAGCCACTATATAAACATGGTGATATTCTACTAGGAATACACCTAACCGCAAAAAGTCCCAAACCCCATCTGCTCATAGTCGGAAGGCCGATTTGCATAACAAGCATTAAACAGCAAAAAATAAGATAGCCCTCCAACAATTAATGGAAGCGAGATAGATTAAAATGACGGTATACGTGGCCATAATTACGACGCTGAATGCGATTTACGTGACAAACTGTGAGTGAAAATATGCTGAATCTTTTTTTTCATAAAATGTCGCTTTATTATTCTTTTACGCAAGTAACTTATTCACTATGATATGATATTTAAACTTTTTTGGTAAATTTTACTAAATACTTTTTAATTTATTAATGTTTTTTAACAGGATATTATGTACGTATAAATAAATGTTTTTCTAATCAATCATTTGTAAATTAATTTATACTTAATTCATTAATAATATTTCTGTAAATAATTAGATTATTGTTTGAAAAAATATTATTGTTAATGTAGTGTGATTGTCACTAAAGTGCCTAATGTAATACTCTATTAAATTCTGCAAACTATGACAGTTAAACCTGTTATAAAAATACTGCAAAAGAGTTTGATAGTTGCATTCGACCTTTTTTCTTTTCCATCACAAAAAAGTTTCAACGACGGTTCACAAATTTAATTTTGGAATAATTTTCGAAAACAAATCGTTAGCAAACTTTGCTTCCATTTAATTGGATAGTTCGCTCAGTCATGCAAGCTGAATAAAAGCTGCAATATGAAGAACGGTTTATTGCCCGCCCTTTCATGGCCGATAGCTCATACGTGAAAACCAATTATAGTTGCCCACGGAACCGATGTTGAAATAGTTAATTGACGAGAAAAATTGTCGCGCTTGAAATGGAAAATTGCTTTTGAATTGTTTCTTTTAACTTTAACTTTGAATGGCGTTGAAATCATTGCCGTTTTGCGTGTATTTTCATTGACTAGAATAACAAAGCTTTATTATCTTTGAATCTTGCCACAAAGATTGTTAATAGACAGGGTACAGATAAAACACAAGGAAAATTGGAAGTAATAAATATTTTAAGCTATAATTGAAAAAATTGAATAGGTTTACATTACTACGTCATTTGCAGTGACAACGTTTTTGAATTTTATAGGTATCTCATCAATAATTTAAATATTACGTGATTCTACAAGCTGTGAACAAACCGCCGTAAATGTATAAGACGAGCTCACTAAAGGTAAATCAGATGTTGTTGAATCGTTTCTCGTTAAAAGACTGTACACCTTAACATGCCACAACTCATGTTGAGCTGTTCAATTATTTATAGCAACGCTGAGCACTCGATTTTCGGTCTTCCAATTTAGTTAATCGATCCAAGTCGAACACTAATGTCTGAAACACGATTGAAAGAAGTTGTTTGAGAGACACGAGACGACCGTTTCAAAATTTAAATTTAATTTTATGGAACTTTTCTCTTAAATACTATATCTTTTTTTGTGTACGAGTCGGCCAAAGTGGCTCTACTCTAACTGATAGAAAGCATGAACAGGAATCAAGAGTCGTGGTCACCATACTCATTGTGAATGCAGACAATATAACAATGCTACGCCATGGCGGCCAATTGAGATACGTCATTGGGTCCTCCAGTCTTTTAGGCTGTCATTTTAGGTTGGTGTTCTGTAAGAGGCTAGTTCCCCGGTCCGGCAGAGTTTTTCATGCTGCAATCAGGGTGAATTTACTATCTATCGTAGATATTTTGTAACTTAATACATTTGTGTTATTGACTGAGTTAAATTTTAATTCAAAGTTCTTCTTTCAGTTGCTTTTCAGTAAAATTAAAATGATGAAAAACAAATATATTTTCTATTTTTTTAATAGTACTTTTTCATTTATTTCAGATGATCGTGCTAAAATGTGTTTTCTTTTTCTAGAACGCTCCTGTTTCCTTTTGCTGTTAAATTCACTCTTATATACATGATAATGAATTTACTATGTCTATTTACTGCTCTAAATATTACTCTTAGTCCTTTTTGAACAAAGATAAATGGAAGTTTTGCAAAACGGGTCGCTCGTCCATCAACTTAATAATTTCACAGTCCAATAAATATCAAATTATACTTACTCATTGCTAGGTCTCGTTGTTTATTTCGAAATAAGTTAATAATTAAACTTTCCTATAGATTATATACCTCTAGCGTCATCTGGAGGCATAAATTAATATTTTGCGCTTACATTTTTTTGTGACTGCCTTGGTGGCGTAGTGGTAGCGTATGCGACTGCTGTGCCAAATATTTGTATCATCTGCAAATATTTGTTTCGGAGTTTGAGAATTTGAGAATATTTGTTTAATATATGTGTATTTACAAAAAAAAGTTTATGTTTAATATATATCAGTTGTCTCATATCCATAACACAAGCTCTGCTTAGTTTAGGACTGGATGGCGTAGTGAGTTAGATGGCCGAAAATTTTATTTATTTATTTTTATTGTTTTGAAAGACAACTCCCGCACTAGGAATATTCATGTGTCGACTGACTTTAGAAACATACGAAGAACACCCAGACTGGGGATAACAATTTGTGGCTGTGGAAACGTGGCTCTCCCTGAACTGTTCACACTTCTTCCAGCATGCTTAATGCAAATGCAATGATGCACAATACATTCCCTAGTTTTTTCTTAACAAGTGCTGCTATCTTTACGTTGAGGTCGGAAACTTCTCAGCCCACCTAATATTTTAAGGCAGTAGTTGTTTTAAAGTAATGAATCGGTCTGATTAGAACTTATCTACACAATTGAAGCTTCTGGATTTAAAAAAAAATAAACGTAAATTCTCCGGAATTCGTATATTTATCTGTATTAATAATATCTCCAAGGGATTTTTTAAGTAGCAACTGAGTGACACCATAACTCAATTTAAAAAGGTTTTAAGAAAAAGGTTTTACGACACGTAATGTGGTCACCCAGCGTCAAGTGAAATTGAAATATATATCTCCCGGAATGTGTCTGGGGCTCAAATGAATTGGTATCGGTAGTATAAACCCTTTTTTTAGATAAAAAAGTAAAAGGTGGTGTTCGCTTGTTTTAAATTAAACATAAATTAGTAAATGTCTTGTGAGCCACAGTCAAGTTTAAATGTTCGTGAAAATGCACTCGTGGTATTATCTAACACTTTATAATTGTTTGTCCTCGTATTCTTATTTACACGTAAATGCATTCATAAAGCGTTGAAAATACTATAAAGGCAGAAACTTTTTTTTCATATGAACAAGAAAGCGTAATTCGGCCTATGAATTTTTTTTTTTTTTGATATATTAAAACTAATAAGTGAAACAGTGAAGGGATATGTTTCATACACGAAAATAAGATGGATGGTGATAATATTTTTAACAGAATACAAACTAAGGCAGGTCTGTCAAAACATCATAAATCAAATTATATATTATTTTTCCTTAAATATTAATATTAATCAATGTTTTTTTATTTAAGAATTACTAATATGTATATATAAAATAGACGGAAATTGACGAACATATATATGTATGTGTTTCTGCTAAGAGTTGTTCTAAGTAGTAATCTATACTAATATTATAAATTTGAACAGTTTGTTTGTTTGTTTGTTCTCAGAAAATACTGATCCGATTTAGATAGTCTATTTATCGAGGAAGGCTATAGGTTATAGGACTGTTACTAGGCTGTTTATGAAGACTGAAGCTGAAGCTTGTATATGTCGGAGTCACATACCTGTTCCCCGTATCTTTACCTGTACTTAATTTACCGTATGCTTTTATTCCTGTGACCGTATTCAGTTTAATAAATGTAATTTATTAGGATAATGTATTAAGACGGACCCAAATGTGAACTAATTTGAGTTCATTATAACTTTTAAAAGTCACATTCACCGTAGCAACTCAGAATACGGCGTTCAGTACCGCAATATAAAATTACAACAATATTTTACTCATATTTCTGAACGTACAAATTGTACTAACTACCAAAGTTCCGTTCCAATATCAACAGTTACTGGCAACATAAAACTTTTTAATTTTCCCGCCGTTTTTAACTTCTGAACTTTTTCTGTTTTCATTACTTTTTACCCATGTTTATGAGCACTGCATATCATTTCTATGCTACTTAGAATTCATAATGCAGATTGTTTTATTTATTTATTGTATATTTACATCAATAAAATACAGGGGGGAAGTAGCAAAATAATAGTTTTGTCTTAGTGACTATTAAAACAACGAATTGAATTGCGTCACTTGAAACTATTTTTAAAATAATATATTAATATTTATTACAGATAACTTACTCTCTATTACTATACACACACATTTTATAGATAAACTGGACACAGAAAAAATATCGTGTTCATCGCCGCATAGGTATATGTAACATAAAAAAATCAACTGTTTTAGCTGTACTTATAAATATACCGTTATTTATATTATATCTATTGAACTTATAGCTAATTAAAGAACTCGCACACAATATTTAGAAGCAACCGAACAAATTTCATTATTTAAAAAAGAAAGAAAGAAAGAGAGTTATGTTTTTCAAGTGTATGTATGTACGTATACATGTATCATTGTTTGGCACGGCCTACGCCCCAAACCGCTGGACAGTTTTTCAGTTATGAGGTGTCACTGAATTCTTCAGAATCGTGGTAGTGACATAGGCTGTAAAACTTTTCAAAATGGGGCCCGTAAATTGAAAAAAGAAATGGTGTGTTTTTTTCATATCTTCGCAATATGGGTATCAAATGAAAGATCGTGAAAAGATTATTTCAAAAATATATCGCGTATATATACTTACTTAGTAAACTCAAACAGAAAAAGTGCTTAGATCGGCCACATGATCAAAATTGTTTGAAAAAGTTGCAACGGCTATAAGATTTAAACCTTACAAATTTAACCCTACAAGTTGATATTCAAAAAACGTCGAAACGGCCACATAATCAAAATTGTCGGTTTGTTAAACTAAGAAGTTAAAAAAATATAAATATATTATTATGAAAACCAAAAACCCGACTTTCTAAAAGTTATGACCTGAAAAGAGAAAAGAAAGTACCTATTACAATAGACATATGTATGTATGTTTTTTTTAATTAGCCAAACTAAACACTTTATGGTGCTGCAAGCGGGGACATATGGTATTTTATTGCCTACGGACAAAGAAAGATCTCCGAAACCTACGTTTTTCACTGCATGCGGTACGATGAAGCATGACAATAAGCATTAATATTTTATGAAAATTTCAGTTCACAAAGATACTTTCGAATTGCTACATAAAATTGTACGCCGCAATTACTAAAACTATGCCGATCGCGGTACATTTAAGTCCCCAAGAGCTGCTAATTTAAAGCGTAACATACAAACGTACTTAAGCGCCCTCTGTCGTATCAATCACATGAACAAATCGCTGGCATCTGTTACAATATTCAACATCCACTGTGATTTATTACCTCCTGAATTTCAGCAAGCAAGTTTCGTAAGGGATAATAAAATACGAATAAGTTGCAAAACTTGTTTACGAAACATAGATAGGTCTTATTATATTGTTATTTAATTAATAATAACCTAACACATCTCACACACGGACCTCTGATACCAAACTGTGTAGAGTTTAGACTATGGTAACCAGACTGATGATAAACATGCTTATATATTTTTAAACACATATGTAAGAGAACGGGTGTCATTGTCCCTGCAACACAAAGGGACGATTCTCCGACCAGGTGAGATGATCGTGCCTGGCGTGCCATGGATCATTGGTTGATGTTGGAATGTTGTATATGTGCTAATCAGCGCGAGAATTTCTATATCACGATTCAGGATTAGTAGTTTCTTCATATAGTACGTTGCTCCGTCGTTTGGTCTATATCCGGTAGATGGCACTGTAGCGTGTTTTCCTTGTTGTACTGTATATGGAAGTAGCCACACATTCGTATTATAGAAATATAATACGTATGTGTGGCTACTTCCATATACAGACAGAACGACCCAGATACATTATAATTAACTACCTCTACCAGTTTCTCGTGAGTAACAAATTAAATACTGGCCTATGGTTAGCGAGGCCTATATTTAAATTAAGTCATACTTTAAAGTTTAACCTACGGAGTGAAATCAAACATGAGCATTACGTTGAGAATATTTTTATAAATGAATTGACGGTAGCATAATGACTAATTAGTAATTACATTCATAAAGACGTTAGGTACATTTTATATCTTAATTAGATTCAAACATAAAAACCCTATCTTCGGTAGTATATATGATAAGAATACCGCAGTTTATATTTCAGTAACAATAGTATTTCCGCACTAAACACGTTTCTGGTCCAAAATTTCGGAGTGCCCAGGAATTCGGAGAGTACAACAACATTTCATATTACATTTTTGCTTTGTTGTTCCCCCCACAAGAAAACCTTACGGAAAACTGACAGGGATTTACTTAAATGCTGTCAGAAACATGTCTTGGTTAATCCGAATATGGTTTGGCAATTTGTGTATAAGAAGCTTAATGATTTATTATGCGTTTACGATTATTGTTTAATAAAAGCACCTTTTAAATTAAAAAATAAATCAAATAACAATCTAACTATCATAACTTTAATTGTCATATTAAAATATGTATTACAATTGTCATATTAAAAAATGTTATTGTCATATAACACATGACATGACATGACATAAAATCGTGGGAGAGCCACGCTTCGGCATGAATGGGCTGGCTCGACCGGAGTGATACCACGGCCTCACAGAAAACCGGTGTAAACAGAGCTTGCAGGCTCATACCCCAACCCCTCTTCCCATCCCCATCCTCCAAAGGCCCGCAACGCACTTGTGACACCTCTGGTGTTGCAGATGTCAATGCGCGGCGGTAATCGCTTACCATCAGTCCATACCATAAAAAAACATGACATTTATAATGCCATACTGTATAACGTTAGTATTAATTGACTACTCCAAATACGCCTTGAACAATCGTGTTCTTACTAAAATTTGGAACAAACTTCTAATGTATGAAATGTATTGACCAAAACAGTGAACAGTTTTACGAGCATGCGACAGTGTACAGAAATCCACTGGACAGAACAACCATTTTGGCTCATACACATGACCTTTTACAACACAGACTTTTACTCCAGTGCTGAACTTTAACACATAAGAAAGTATGCTACTCGTCCGTAACACAATAATAATCCAATACGATAATGTAACTACAATATCGCATTGGATATAGTCTGTAAGGATATTGTAAGTAATAAATAAAATAAATAAGAAAAAAGTTATTGGTTTTTAATCATCAAACATCGAGAGTGCAAAGTCTAAAAGCATATAAACAATATTAATTAATTACAGTCGCTAAACTACAAAATGTTGTCTAATATAAGCAATTTAAAAGCGGACGGATGGATGGAGCGGACTGCCTAAGAACGGGATAGTTGGCGATCTTTGTAGAATCTTCGCTCTGCAGTGGATGGCGACAGGTTGTTTTGAATTTACAAGATAATATTAATAAATATAATTTAAAGAAACTTAAAAACACCCTAACAAAAGTCGATTGCAAACCAATATACAGGTGCAGTTAATAAAAGCGTGATAAAATGCAAATAAGCATCACTAGGCCCCCATAATGTGGATCACCATGCTGCATCGTTGCATTGTCTGC
Organism: Hyphantria cunea; assembly: GCA_003709505.1. NCBI lineage: Eukaryota > Metazoa > Arthropoda > Insecta > Lepidoptera > Erebidae > Hyphantria > Hyphantria cunea. Next base: position 897,283 of record PKRV01001230.1, read on the forward strand.
ATTCGCAATGAGTATGGTGACCACCACTCTTGGATTCTGTTTATGCTTTCGATCAGGCAGAGTAGACTCACTTTAGCAGGGCCATATTTTAAATGTACTAGTATTTAATGGAGGAAAATCTCAATTAGACAAATTAAGATTTGGCAGGCGTTAAATTATACCAATTCGTTATCAAGATAATGAAAAAAATCTGCCAGTCTGGATCAAACTTGGAATTGGACTGATTATATTTGATCATTATCACGGGCTTACTTCGCTGCTTTTCACTGAGTGAATAAGGTTACTTAAGCTAAAAATCCCCTTTCCTTCTATTTCTGGAGGGATGAAATACCTGTGCTACGTTATTATTACGACGTAGCAAGCTACACTTGCTACGAAACAAATGTTTTCAAAACAGTTTGTGTCATGTACGCACCATAACCTTATCGTGAACAAAGAACATAAATACATAAAATTGAGTATACTGCACTTTCAAATTCATTAATCGAAACTATTGTACACAGGAGCACAGAGGATATAAAAATGGCAATATATTATAACTACAGCGAGGGCATTAAACTTGGATTTTTAGACTTAAAAATAGAGGAACAGAACAGTTACTCTGATTAAAAACTAGTTGTACCCTATTAAGCTTTTCTGTGACACATTGTGATGGTATTGATGGGAAATGAGGGACGAAGATGACATAAAAATTATATCGTAACCATCTTTGAACATGTTATATGTCGTGACAAAATTCGAACTCAATCGGTACTTTTTTTGGTTTCTGTAGCATACACACACCAATTAAGATTTTTGGTTAGGTGGATTGAATGTTATTACATAAGACTAGATGAGCCCCGTAGGACATAGATAATGATGGGGGTCGAATCAATATCTTTTTTTGTGAATCTAAACCATTCTCGAAACCTCAGGTATATACACAAAGAACTCCATTAAAATCAGTTCAGCCGCTTAGGAAGTTAAGTCATATACAGAAGATTTATATATGTAAAGATTACCCATGATAAAAACTATTCTAAATGTGTATGTGATGTTTCAAATCAAAGTCAAATAGCTTTAATTTCAAGTAGGCCTTTTAGGCACTCTCGCAACTTTACATTAATGATTCTATATACATACAAACACGATAATGAATACAGATTTTTTATTACTATAGGTCCAGCCTTTTAATTAAGTAACCAATTTAGTTCTATAATAAAAATACTGCACAGTTGGCCTAGTGGTTTAAGCGATCGCCACATCGCATTCTAGTGCACTAAGTGAAGTGAGTTCTAATCCCACGTTGTTGAGTTAAGGTATTTTTAGGTCCGTTTCATGTATGTTTGTAAAGCCCACCGCGACACAGGATGTATATACTCACTGAGGGAGTTGTATTTTAAAAAAGAAAAAGAATAAATACACAGGATACTTGAAAATGAACATTAAGATATATAGCTTCAATAGTATATACAGAGAATTGGTAAAACAATAATAATAATTTACAAAACCATGTTAAGACTGTACATTATTGTATCAATAATGTATAGTTTACCATTATTATCAATTGCAAATATCATTATTGTGATTTGTGACATTTGTAATGTACCCCTGATACAATAATGTATCTATGTACTATGTACAAATATGTACATTACAAATTAATAAATGTGAATTCAAAACCCGTAGATATTATCATTAACCAGTTTGGAGATTACTAATTCTTTAAAGCTTTTAATTTAGAAAGGTTTTGCTGAGTGCTACTTTGAGACATATGTCTTTTTTTGGGCATAAATCCACTGACTGGTAGCAATATCGAACCGACTCAAACCACACACCGTCTCGGGTACTACCGTCGAAAGGAAATCCCTGGACGTACCTCGGGCCACCAACGGTCTGTAGATGGCCCCCTTCTGTGCAGGAACCCCGATGTTCCTTTCCTGCTCAACAATAAACACTTACACTGCTACGCCAGTGTTTCTTATCTGTGTTCAGTTCCGACGCCTGAGTTGCCTACGATATCTTAGCCCGTTACCGGACCAGGCGGACCGGGTTTTAAACTCTCCAAAACATAACTCAAGCATTACTTGCACGCAGAAATATTTCACGCGTTCTCACTCTGCAGCAAGGCCACAATCATGCTACTGAGCGAAAAAAGAAATCCCGAAGGTCGCTTCGCCTCCCCCCACCCGTACATTCTGTCAGCGTAAGGAGCGCTTTGTCTACGGTCTAGCCATAGCAGTGGTGGCACTCAGATGTTGGCTCCTTGCGGATCAGATACAGGTGATCTCCGAAGCATCCTTTTCCAGTGATCACCTGTGTCAGCCAGTATGAGAGGGTCCCGTGATACCTCTCGAGCCAATTGTCTATAACGGGTTTTACCGCCGCAATAACGGCGTCAACGGCACCCAAGACATTCCTTCCATTCCTCCACGAGGATCTGGTGGAGTTGGGATTTCTGATTTTCGATTTCTCGATCCTACCCAACTCCCGCGCCTCTTTGCGCCACTAATAAAGAGCCGCAAGGGTTCTCGCCTCCAGATCCCATGGTGGAGTTCCGGCTAGGAAACTCGCTGCCTCAAAGGAGATCGTGCGACCCCTATAATCATGTTACTGATCAACAGAACCCCCACCCGAAGGTCCCATTAGCTCTCCCCACTCCTTGCGGTGTCGCAATAGATCGATAGTGCTGGCCTTCAGGGCCTCCGCTTGTTACGTATGCCTAAGAAATATTTTTTTTCTGACACTCCTCCACTTAATCTACCTTTCTTTTCAACATACTTTCAATCACCTGTGCAATCCTTGAATGATATGATGACAATAGGCTGATTCATAGATCAAACTACAGTGGTAAAATGTGAACTTAATATCAATTTCCTCTGCCTACACTTTCATAGCTTAGACGTGAGTTTTCAATACATTCACACAAAATTTCTAGTCCTATACTGGAAGATTCTGAACAATGGGTACTAGACAACTGATATAAATACATGTATCCTTTTTTTAAATACGCACATATAAAACATAGAGAACACCCAAACTCCAAAACAAATAATTACATATCATTAAAGAATTTGGTTCGACCGGGAAAACGAACCGAAAACCTCAAGCACAGCAATAGCATACGCTACCACTGCTCCAATGAGGCTGTATATTAGAATTGATAGCCTATATCTTTAAAATTCAAGCATATTAGCAACCATTTCCCATTTACAAGTTTTAATAGTATTCCAAACTGCAATGTTAACGGCAAAGAATACATTTAAATGTATTTCCTTAGCCACGATATTTGGAGCAAAAGTGCACGTCCAAACTGTTCCACCGCTACTAGGTAATAACATTTGGCTTGACACCGAATATCGTCGCGAAACTTAATGTTTGTGGACGCCGTAAAAGCAATATGGATGCTTCGTTTTTAGGGTTCCGTACCCAAAGGGTAGAACGGGACCTTATTACTAAGACTTCGGTGTCTATCTGTCCGTTTGTGCGCCCATCAGTCACCAAACTGTATCTCATGAATCGTGAAAGTTAGACAGTTGAAATTTTCATAGATGATGTATTTCTGTTGCCGCTATAACAACAAATGCTTAAAAACAGTAAAATAAAAATTTAAGGGGACGCCCATGTAATGAACGTGACCGTTTTGCGTGATGATCGTTTTGGCCAATATCGATAATGACAACAGGTAGACTGTATAGATAACGGTTAAAAAAGTATAGAATGGTACGGGACCATTTCTGCACGAGTCCAACTCACATTTGGCCGATGTTTAAGTTTTCTTTTACGATGTTTTAAAAATTCGTTCTACTCTTGACGTCAGGTCAACGGTGAAGCCAAAAGTAAGAAGAAGAAATAAGTTTGCTAGTTTATGTTTTTTGTTGATCCACAGTACTCCCTAAACTACTGCACCGATTATAATGAAGAAGGTGATAGATTAGTAAAAATAGTATACAGTGATACTGGTAATGTAAATTTAGTTAAAAGTTTTTACGTAGTCGAGTTATAGGATTTTAAACTTTTTCTTGTTAAAAATGGGGCTTACTGATTTACTGACAATAAAAATTAACAAAATTGTGTTAAAATCTTTTACCCAATACCATCAAATCTATATTCACATGCTTACTATTACATGTCTCACTTCCTGTAGTTAAGCTAGCTAGCTACTAGTTTTATAAATTAATTTACTTAACGATAGACACCAAAATTGTAATGCAAAGCTCTTTTACCGGTTATAGCTAAGTTTTGAATAACTTATCTGACAGATTATTTAAGTTATCTCCCATATAAATTGTGTCCAACCATCTGTCAGATAAGCTACCCGAAATTATCAGTAACCGACGAAACAAGTCCAAAAATCGTATTAAATTACGTACGTTTAAACTTAAATATCTAAATCACGTAAATCAATGATCTACTCATGAATTCATTTCCTGTATAGCCTTTTAGCTAAAAGAGGCAAACCAGTAATCACAAACTACTTATCCGAAATTGTTGCTCCGGACCCTGTACCGATTTCCTTCATAATATTACTTCAGAATAAATATTTACCGTAAATATATTTAGGACCTCTGGTAAAAAGCATTTCGGCATCGGTATACTTATTTTATTTAAGTTGACGAATCTACTTCAACTAAGTCCGATGAATCAGTAAAGTTGGGTATGAGGCCATTTTATTTCGAACTTACATTTGTGGGCTTTTTTGAAGGTTCGATTTGTGAAGCGTGAAATAAATTTTGCACCATAAACATATGATTTCTTTTTAATTCTACGTTAGTAAAATCCCGATAGGTACATTACATAAATTTAAAAAAATATTAAAGTGTTTGTGTTTTTGATACCAAATGATGGCAAAACATTAATACGAGTATTTTCATGGAAAAATAGGATAAATAATAACTGTTTATCAATTGGACTTTCAGTTCGAATCCTGTCCAAATGATGTGTTTTAAGTTAACTGGCGTCCTAATAGAAATAGAATTGATATATAGACACTTCAAAACAGGAAAAACTTCAGGAAAACCTGAATCTCTCGTAAAATAGACCTTATAAAAACACCAGAGAGAAACGCAAAGAATCCTAATTTTGTACAATGCTTAATTCACACAAGTCAAGTCGGTTGCAGTGATTGTCTTACAGACAGACAGAGAAGTTTCAGTATAGATAAGAAGTCAGAAACATTATGTTTTTTAATGGGTTTGACGTTCAGATTTAAATGAGTTTTTAATGTAAGCTAACACTTAAATACTGTATTAATACATCTTAAAAAGAAAACAATCTGAATCATTGATTTCTTATAAAAAAAGAACAATTGTAACATAAGCCGTACGAAATGGCCCTGTAAGGTTATTCTTCCAAAGCCATAAACGCAAGTCATTTTGTATCAATATTTTATATTTAATAATATTACTTTGATTCGGTTTATTGTTTGTGAATGGCAAGCTTGAATTTTTATGATAATCGAAACCATCGATTTCCAACAAACCACTGGCAAAGGAAGCGAATAAAAAATATCGTAAAGCTTGACATTTTACGATACAACACAAATCTCTAGTTTTTTGGTTCTACTTTTTGTAAGAATAGATTCAAAGACAAAGACTTAAAAGGAAATTTACGTAAACTTTTATAGATTTGCAAAAGGCAGTAAAGAAGGATACTAGATTTCTTTTTTATAATACCACAAGTACAAAGCAAGGAATTCTAAAGAATGCATAGGCAACTAAGAGTTTGATGTTCAGTGGTTTGAATCGTAATACAAATTGGAACATAAAACTGTTACTGTGACAAAAGACAGAAATTAAGGAGATCAAAATATTGGGGCTGTTTTTATATTTCAACACATCTATCGTGGTTTGGACAATAATAATTGCGTAGGTACTATGCGAAATATAAACAATTTTCGTTATCAATATTCAGGCAAGATGTTCTTTAAAAAAATTATATGCTTTCAGAGGACTCTAATTAACTGGGAACTCGTTATAGGAGGATAATAGATTTGGATGATTAATATTTACATAGCAAGCCCCCCTAAGATGTGTTTATAGGAAATCGCAAAAAAGGCATATTAGCAAATAACAAAGTCGTTCAACTAATTCTCTGTCAGTTAATTCCTCCTTCTCTGACATGCGGGAATCTCCTCGGATACCATCCACTAGACGAGCAGTGAGGTGGTTATGTTGGGCTTGAATCGATTATTTTTACTTGGTTTGAGCACATCACGGTGGCGTCTTGAGAACCCATAAAAGGGAGCTAAATGTAACACCAGAAAAAATCTAACTGTTTCTTTATTTTATCCTACAGATGATATTTTTATATAGTATTTAAGTGTTATTCACAGAAAGTTTGTAACAGAGTTAAATAAATATTAAGTAGAAAACCCCAGTAGTTTAACTAAAAATTATCACATGATTTACGTAGACCTGAATAATATCCAGGTAAAGCCGAGACGGGTCGCAAAAAAGATATAAATAATAAAAATAACTTAATTTTACAAATAACAGTTATTTATGCTTTACAACTTAAATTATATTAAAGAAAAAAATGATAAATATTACGTAAAACAGAGATACAGCTTGTCTGTGTATCAGTTGCACTAACACCCTATAATTATGAACAAGTATAATGAAAATGACAGGCCACGCTCTAGTGAGCTCGACTTATGAAGGAATAATAACTAAACAGGTATCGCAGTAATACAAATAACTTAATAATATAGGATAACTGTTTTTCTTCTTTTTCTGCCTTTGGCTGCCCTGTCATAATACTTCAAATATTTATGACAGGGCAGCCAACCGTATCAGCTATTTCTGGCAATGTCAATTATTTAAAGTCTTTAATTCTGAAGTTTTCGAGTCGTCGAGACTCGACGTGATGAAATTAATGATAAAAAATGTGGATGAAATGAAATAGGGATTGTTTTTCGAAAAAAAACAATAACGATCTGCGCTGCATACAGATGTGTTTGGGTCACCATGCTGTGTTGATGCATTGTCTGCATTGAGTATGGTGACCACCACTTTCGGTGAAAACACCGAAATTCACGGCCTGCCTGTGTCCATAACTTCCAGTTTCCAAAATGCGCAGCGCCTTATAAGAAGAATACTGGCAAAGAAACTCATGGCCAAAATATAAATGTACTATTTACTAACTGTGCCCCGTGGTGTTACCCGCATTTGTTATTACATTTGTACAACAACAATCGTAGGTGAAGCTGGTCTAAAATAAAAAGAGCCGAAGTCTCCTTATTTGATCAGCCAGTGAAAATCCCGACAAAATCACTCATTCCGTTCCAGAGATTTAACATGAACAATCCGACAGACAAAGAGAGAAAAACTTTAAAAAGTGATTTTTTATGCTAGTCCCGTAAACTACTTTCCCATGCATTTAGAGAAAAACTGTTAACTGAAATTATAAACAGACACTTTAGTTTTATTTACTTGTATAGATAAGTCATTTTCCAATTAATTTTTGCTAAATATGATTTTTCCTACCATTAAAATTAACACTGTAATATAAATTAATTGCAATGAGATCACTCATTAAATAATTAATAAACGGTCTCTTTCCTGCCAAAATATAATTAAATATGGCAACGAAATATAATCTTGAGATATGAAAGTATAGGGAAAGCTCATTAAATCTGTGCTCATATGAAACGTTGAGAAATTAAGGACTAAATTTTATTTTCCATTCGAGGATACACTTCGTTCACTCTTAATATTGTATATTAGGGAATAATAAATTTAATTTTTTGAAGACCGTGTCTCGATAAACATAGTGTTGAGAAGCTGAAGATTGAAGCAAATGGCATGCATTTGAAGAGGCCTACGTCCAGCAGTGGACTCCGATAGGCAGTCCACTGCTGGACGTGGTGTCGTGACGTGGTGTCCAACTGTGTGCTGGACACCACACATTCAGTGATAAAGAAACTATGCAGCTAATGTTTACATTTTACTTGTTTTGGTATATACCAAACCTAATTAATTTTAAAAGCGACACAATCCGCATGCCTCGATTAAATTGAAGAAAGCGATTAGGTAGTAAGAAATCTAGTAGATCTCTACAAAAAAAATTTGTCTGGAGGCTGTAGGGTGGTGCAATGTCGACTAAAAACAAAATTGTAATAATCATAGGAACTAAGTACCTCTGAACCTATTCTAAATAAATATTGTACTTCATTTGAATTACCCACTAGAAATTAGAAAGAAAACACTGTTTTTGTTCGTTTATTCATTTAGCCCCTGATAATGTCCTCTGGTAATGTCTATGAATACTCTAATCAATTTGATTAGAGTATTCATAGACACACAGTAATAATTTATTACTAATCTCGAACTCATTCAAAAAGAACGTCAATCTCTGACAAGATGTCAAGAAAACGTATACGAATGTAAAGTTTATGTATTAGTGTGTATGTATATATATCCATATGTGTAGTCATATATGTAAATTTATGATAAGTCAGTTCTGTGAATTTACCGACTTAAATTATAACCTCCACAACAGTGAACCTACCTTACAAAATTTCTACATCACGAAATGGTTGGCTGGAAGAGAATGCCTTGGGTATTAAGCCCGCCGATGTACATGTGTGCATGAAGTATAAAAATAAAAAAATAATTGATAGCGTCAAAAGTCAAAAAAGGGTCTAGCAAATTAAGAGTAATATTCATATAATATCACTTAGAAAATAATTCTCAAATAATAAAGACAAAGATAACATCTGTATCCATGATTAAAATGCATGTCAGCCTCTATAAAAATAATCCTTCATTAAATAAAAAACTCATAAAACTTGTAACTTCATGCATATTGGTAACCTCTGCTTGCCAGTCAACAATGGATGTAAACACGAAATATAAAACTTTAATTTTGTATTAAAAAATTCTAAAATAACGATGATACACGATGGCAACCCTAGCGTTGCGGCTGACTGAGAACTGGCAACCATTTTTTTTTCATTCTTTTTATCATTTTCTTTAAAATGACGTGAAATTTATTAAAAAAAACATATAGCTGCAATTTATATTACCAAATTAATTAAAGGTAATTGCGGCTATTTTCTATAGGTAACCTGTCGCTAATCCGTTGAATACTTCCTCAACATTCATTTAAAATTAATTTCCACTAAAATCCCATTGCTCTATTCTGCAGGTATCTGTTACCTGCAGAATCGAGCAATGGGATCTTAGACTATTAGTTGAGCAGCTCATAGATAGTGCGCTTACACAATTTCTAACTAACAAAAGAAATAGGACGGACACAATGAGAAACATTTTGCCTTGACAAATCTAATATAACATTATAACTAGTTTTGTTGTTCGAAGTAGCCTCCGGTATCCTCACTCACTCTGTGAGGAATAAATCAAAGGATGTCCTCTGTACTCATTTCACAGTATAATATTATTGCTAAAGCATAACCATTGAACAATTGAAAGTGAACAATTTAATTGACACGGGTGAATAATTTTTATTTCGTTTTCATTTCCTTATGATGCAGCTGTGTGAAATCTAGTCCGGTGGTATTAAGCCCTCAGCAATCATCCTTTGCCGTTTAACTTCTTCCCTCGCTCGCTTTTCCGTTGCTTTCTTCTCTTCTGCTTCTTTCTCCTCCTGCGCCTTCTGCGCAGCCATTGCAGCTAAAGTCTTTTGATCTAATTTGAAATAGTTAACTGGCTCTGGGAAGAATCTTCTGTCCCTCGTATTCATATTCTCTACAAACTTTAAATATTTTAATGTCCCGTCTTCGATGTTGTAAGTTTTGTCTTTAATAGAAAGTTTGATCCAGTCCATAAATTCTATCTCATTGAGAGGTTCGCCCCATGTCATCAATTCTTCTCGAAACTTCTCAAAGTCTACGAAACCTGTTTCTTCATCATCGTGACCCAAATCTCGTATAGCATTTACTATAACTGACTCGAAATCATCTCCCATAGCCATTTTTGCTTCGATCATAAACAAAAATTCGTGAAACTCCACTTGGTCTACCAGATCATCTTCAAGTATCCTTGCAAATAATTCCTGGAGCTCAGCAGTTTTGGGATTAAAACCAATCCTCCTGAGCATAATCCCAATATCAACAATGGGTACCTGAATAATAACAATCAGTATGTGAAGGGACGCTCTCTTAAATGATACTAGTGCATGATCTAGGCACACCTTTTTATTTATTTGAATTAGAATACCATTCACAGATGTTTATGAGGTCGACGCACATTAAGATTCTCACGATCTTAGCATTAATACTTACCATACGGACCTTTCCATGTGGTGACAGATATAATATACAAAGTGACACCTTTCTATGAGTTTCATAAGAGACGACTAAAGGAGCAAATTACACACGACAACGTCAGTGTAAAAAGAACACCGAACGAGAGGCTTTTGTCCAGCAATGGAATATTAAATAAGAATAACAATGTGTCTACGATTTCTTATGAAAAAATGATTTTTTTTAATGATGATGCAGAAGCATCTCAATATGCTGCCATTGTGCGGGTTACCATGATGTATTGTTGCATTATCTGCATTCACGACGAGTACTGTGACGACCAATTTTGGATTCTGCTCATGCTTTCCATCAAGACAGTGTAGAGTCAGCTTGGTAAGCTTATACATAAAAAATATAGTTTACTTGCTATGTAGGTAGCACAAAGTAACATCTTGTCTTCTCGCGTGTCTCTCCTGTATCGTATAATATGAAGTAATCTAATTCAAAATTTACAGCAAGTGTTAAAATTTAATTCTATCTGAATCTGTTGTATTACTCCACTAAAGCTTCAGTGCTGTATCATGAACAATCCATAACGTCCCACTGCTAGGCTGGGGTCTCCTCTCAGGAGTAGGTTAAGCCCATACGACCCCACGTGCGTGCGGGTTGTGGACTGGCAATACAACGTTGTGGCTATATAATCTTGCCGTTGGATGTTTTCAGTGCTGTATGATAGTAAATAATTCTGAATGCCCAGACTATAGGAATACTAATAAGTTTATTTATGTTCATTTACCTTGTCGATGTTTTCCGTATCGTGTAGCTTAAATACTTCCTTAAACCTCGCTATATCTTCAGGTTTAAAGCATGCTGGTGGTGGTGGTATTTTCTTCGGCTTTGGTGGAGGTCCTATCTTCAGCGCCTCTTTGCCTGGTTTCTTAGCTGGCTCTTTGCCGCCTTTCTTTGGTGCCATTGTGACGTATTGTTAAATAGCTAGAAGAGCCTAAATAGAGAATATGTTAGTATGTTAGAGAAATTGTTATAATTAAGTTATTATAACAATCATAAATTTTGTTCAAATCGTCTTGGGGAATTATCATTGTTGTGATACAAAAAATAGTACGGATTTATGTAAATAATGGATAATGAATTGATCGAATTGCACTGTCAAACATGATTGTGACATTTTTAGTCAACTTTTTTTTACTGGATTATATTAATCATCTGCGTGTCAAAAAGTTTAAAAACATAAAATTTTGATATCGCCTCGGTAGCAACTAATTGGAATAAAACTAAGAAAAGCAAAAAAAAAGGTTGATATTAAGTCATTACAAAATAAAAACCTAATTACTACGGCTGTAGCCGGAAATTGAAAATATTTTTCTTTTTTGGTAACCAAGCAATTATAAAAAACCGCGTGATGAAGAATTAAGAATACAGAATGTGTTATCTATCTCAATAATGATGAAAGATTCAGAAATGAACTACAAAACAAACAACAACACTGCAAAAGCAAGATAACTTGAAGCATAATGTTTGTTTCAAGTTATCAACCATTGTCGGCAGCGACAGCGCGGTATGATTGGCCTGAAACTCCAATCTGAGGAGAGGCCAATGTCAGGCTATGTCCAGCAGTGAATATAGCCTTTTGATGACGATGGTGAATAATGCCCATGAATAACGATTTCGCTTTCTTTTAAATACAGTATTTGAATTGACTGACTCTAATTTCCTCGGTGGCGCAGTGGTGGCGTACGCAACTGCTGAGCTAGCGGTCTCGGGTTCGTTTCCTGATGCGGACCAAATGTTAGTATGCTCTGCAAATATTTGTTTCGGAATTTGGGTGTTTTCTATGTATAATATGTATATATTTACAAAAATAAAATATGTATGTATTTATATCAGTTGTCTAGTACCCATAGTACAAGCACTTGTTGGGAGTTGTGTGATAAAATATCTGAAAATATTTATTTATTATTTATTTAATTGTGGGGTATGCCGTATGCTTTTGGTTTAAATCCCTTAAACATTCTAAATTAATATCGTAATCGTTATATATCGTTTATATCGCTATTTTATTTATCGTATCTTACAATCTTAATCCTGCTGATTATACATTGGGAATCGTAAATAATATGTATGTTTTTGTAATAAACACCAATATTATTTTGCATGAAAGTAAAACCTACATAATGACTCATAAATATTTTTGAAATATGTAGGTAGGCTGTTGCCGGATCGTAAGCAAGGATACAATGTGATTATGGTCGTGGAATTAAATGATAATGTAAAAAGATATGAAATAAAAAACTAAGAGGTCTTAAAAAAACTTTATTTATTTATTTTACTTTTCTAATTGTAATAATATATAACTTTGAATCAAAAAGTAAAATGGTTCTCAAAAAATTAAAAATACACGCATAGAAACTCAAAAAGAAAGAATCAAAATTTGAAAACTCTTTTTCTTCTTTTAATTAAATGGCAACCAGCTAATCAGCTATTTCTACCGATGTCAAATAATTAATGTCTTCACGTCTAAGTCTTCAAGTCTTCGTCGTGATGGAATCAATGATAAAATATATAAAAAAATGAGAATTATATTAAATGGGGACCGTCATTCGCAAAAACAAAAAACGATCTCCTTGAAAACTCTTTTTTGAACACGGGAAGAAAAACAAAAGTCATTAAGTTTCATCGTCTCTTGACATTACTCTATATAGATTTTCCAAAAAGGTTTTCCTGCAATTATTATTAATGAGAAACTCCGTGAAAGAAAGTTAATTAGTGTGATTAAACGCTAAATTAGTCATCTCTGCCGTACCCTCGAGACCAGAGACTAGGGATATTCTACAAAGTCACAAAGAAATTTTTTCGATACCATCGAGACAGGACTATTACAATTCTATATGTACATAGTTTATTATGCGTGCCTCAGTTGGTCATGATTAACTATATTATTATGCACACATACTGACCGCTTGACGGATGCGACTGTCGATGAAGATGTCTCGGGTTCGATTCAGGCCAAAATGTGATATTAAGTTTTTTTTAATATTAGAAATATCAGTATCAGCCCGGAGTTTGGTAGTGCTCGTTATCATTCGATGGTTATCGAATTTTTAGTTTGTCACTTTATTTTGATATAATGCTACATAATTTGACATCGTAAAGGCTAAAACTATCAAACTACAACTCGTAATATGAATTTTATATTTATTTTTTACTGGGTCCCGCGGCAAAGCTAGTCTAAAAAAAGTAACCTAAGTTACTTCTTATTACTTCAGCTATCTGCCAGTCCCGTCAAAATCGGTCTAGCCGTTCCAGAGATTAGCCGAAACAAACAGACAGACAAAAATTGTAAAAAATGTTACTTTGATATATTTATCGTGTATACATTCATATGCATTCAGGAAAAAGCGGTTCTTTTAATATCACAAACAGAAACTCCAATTTTATTTATTTGTATTAATGTGTAGATTGTGAACTCAGCCTATTATAATAAAATTTGGTTTGAGGTACTTTAAACGAAACGAAAGGGCACAAGGATTCTTCCTTCCTTTCCCGCATCCTCTTGCCCCAAAAGGTATAAAGATTTGTAAATGGGGATACAAAAAACAAATTTTACTGAATTTATATATCGAAATAGGAGAAGCTAACACCTAAAATTGTTTTTGTAATATAGTCGTCGTTTTCTGTATTGTTTTAGACAGCTATTATTAAAAGGATGAGAGCACTGTAAAGTGTAAGTAAAATAATTAACAAACAAATTGATTTCTCATGTTGAGAATTGTCAATTTGTACGGTGGCAAGAAATCCCTACCATGTGATGACAGGTTAAGAATATGACTTGTAACCACATTTATATACATCCATGGGAGAATTTAAATATCAATAGTTGACTGTTAAAGGTTGTTGATGTGATATGATGCTGATGATAACCCACTACCGACAATAAAACTAAGTTATTCAACCAAGCAAAATTGAAACAATAATTAAAGAATGCACAGTTACAGATAGAATCACTTTCAAATAGTACGGGAAAATAAGGTTATTACGATATTAAAATATATCGGAACTACCCCATAGTAATATTTACAAAAAAAACTTGAAATTTTGTTCGGATGTTGTTATCCTCTTATTAATTCCCAAAAACTACTACGTATCGTAAAAACTAGCATTTATTTATTCACATTTATTACCAAAACTCACAACGACTGCTGCGGCTTGAAATCAAGGTGGCATTTGAATCAATTTTCGCAATATGAAACTATCGCTGTGATTAGTAGATTCTTAAGGTTTCGGAATATACCTGTTTTCCGAATTACCCAGTGCATCCTAGTCTACTTTAGTATAAATATATAATTAATTGCAAGAACCCCTCTCAACGGGGAGTAAAGACCTCCTCCGGAGACGACCAATGTTCTCTATCCTTTACCACTCGCATCTACTATGTACTGCGATTTTAAAACGTCGTCTGCCTAATGTGCATTCGGTCTGCCCGTTTTTCTTTGGCCCGATGGCCCTAGTCCTAATATTGCACTTGTAGTCACGCGATTGTCAGTTAGTCTGGCTACATATCCAGTCCATCGCCATTTCAACTTTTGTGATTAGTGATTGATGCATCGATTTCTTAAGTTTTCTGTCTTAAAGCAGTATGGCCGATTATTTATTTAATCAAACTAAGGCTGCAAAAAAATATTCGGGAACCAAAACTTGTACTTTCTAAAGAACATCTACTATACAGAAAAACTAAAAATATTTGAATAAAAGGAAAACATTTTCGTACAATTTTACATTCCTAAAATTAATCTTAAAACCGTAATTTATCCAGCAGGTCAGAATCGATAAGACAGTTTTGAAGCAAAAAGTATTTGTTTAGAACTTTTTTTATTTGTACAGGTAGGTAACATTTTAAAAGTACATAAGTGAATAGCTGAGCCTGAGTATCGCTGCGGGGCGAATTCTGTATGTTTGTTCTAGCTAATCTGTGGAACGGTGAATCAATTTTGATGAACATTTCGTTGGCTGATGATATATGATGATAGCTGATGATATTAGGAGTAATTTTGTCTACTTTTATAGACTAAGCCCACCCATAGTTGTTGCTATGCTTCGGGTAAACCGCGGGGCTCAGCTAGTAACAAATATAATCGCTACGTTTACAGCTAAATTAAGTACATCAAAGAAAACGTTTTCGTACGTATCAATGTTGCGTTTCTAAGGAGACTCCTAATGAACGGACCGTGTGTTTTAGCCTTAACGATTTCATAATAGAAACTTCGAGTTGAAGAACGACCTACGTAGAAGACGGTTGGTCTTCACACACAAGTGAATAACGCAAAATTGAAGGAGATGGTGGGAGCGGATCCGAGTCAAACTGGCCAAGAATTAGCATCATCTTATTTTACATCAAATTAATCTATAAAAAAATATGAAAAGTGAGACTCATGATTTGATTGATCCGCAGAAAGAGACCCGTGTTGAAACCTGCGTTGCCTTATTGAACCGGTAAAGAAAAGAAATAATATTGGTTCAAATTGTGACAGGTGACGAAAAGTAAATTCTTTAAGCTAACCGAAAGCATTAAATGCGGTGTTTGACCCCAGGTTAAACGCCTAAAACAAAGCTTATCAATAAAAATGTAACAGTTTAGTGGTATATTCATGGTGTTATTCACTATATCTTATCTATCTAGTTATCGTTACCTTGCTGAAGAACAATTGAACAAACTTGAGCGTCTCCAAAATGTCTACATAAGATTCATATTTGGCTTACGTCATAGAGCAACACGGGCTACCGAATTGCATGAACACCAAAGAAGTATCCAAAGATCTTACAATAATGTTTCACAAAATAATCCCCTAAAAAATATGTGCTGGAACTATAATACAGCTTGCTCACATACACGGTACACTGTGTACACACACAGGATATCTTTCACGACAGTCTCAAAGAGTTCAATTTTTCTCTCCTACATTAAAGCAGACTTTAATATTAATACCCAATTCAGTTTTTTTCTATTTTGTTTGTAACTTTGTATTCAACAATTTTTTTGTTTTTTAAATTTTTAACTTTATGCCAAAACGAAGCACTGTCTACTATTAATGTTCAGTTCAGTTCAGTACAGCTGTAGTGGATTAACTGTATTGTGCTGTTAAGACTGTATTTTGTATTTTATGAATCTTTTATCAGTATCTGTGCCTATTACGTAAAATAAAATAGTTTGTAGATAAATCAAAATAATATTAAATGAAAGTAACAATGAAAGTAAAACTAAGCGCAACGATCAAAATGTTCTTAATTTGACTAGATTTGAAGTTCAAGTTTTAATAATTAAATATTATAGCTAAAAAAAGGTAAGTTGAAACTAATATTTACATGTACATGACTTTCTAAGATGTATTTTATATTCTGATAATATTACATATTTACAGTTAACTTCCAATTAGAAAATATCTAGTTTCAGAACGATTGAGGAACTGACGCTGACGGACGCCAATTATGACAGTTGACTACTGAGACCTCGCTATCGTTTACGTTGTAAATTAAAGTTTATCTACAAATAATTAAAGTATATCATCAATAGCTGTGTAATTTAACAAAATAAAAATGGTCGCTCGTGTGGCTGGAGTTTTTGATGAGAAATTGACAGAAGCCATCGCTAATTCTAAAATATTGGTCGTTGGGGCCGGCGGCATAGGTTGTGAGATATTGAAAAATCTCGTGCTAACCGGCTTCCCTTATATTGAAATTGTAAGTTTTATTTTGTTTTGTTTATAATGTTAGTGATCCAAAGTCCTAATAATGATATATTTTCAGATCGACCTTGATACAATCGACGTAAGCAATTTAAATCGTCAGTTTTTATTTCACAAAGAACATGTTGGAAAGTCGAAAGCTCAAGTGGCAAAGGACAGTGCACTCAGCTTTAATCCAAACGTCAACATTATTGCACACCACGATAGTGTTATAAGGTTAGTATTACTGTGTAAAATTTAATAGAACACCTCTGTTGCATATATTTTGGGCTAAATATCATAATGTATTTTAGAAATTAAGTGTCTTTAGGCATGTAACTACCCACTTAGCATGGTAGTGCCTTCAAAAAAATTACTGTACACCACAGTTTCAAAATTGAAATGTAAATTTTACTTGTCGCTTGATTAATCTTGCTTGAATTGTTCATCAAATAAAAAATAACATGTAAGCACACTAGTAAATCATCTAACGTAATTTATAAATATGGATTGATGACAATCTTACAAGATTTATTTTAATATTCTACAAGTATATGATATGTATAAGACTTTACCTACTTAATCTAATACTACTCACAGTAGACTTATGTGTATAAAATAATAACAGTCGAGAAATGGTTTTATAAAATAATTTATGAGAAGATTATAAAGCTTTAATAGTAGGATTCTCAACACTTAAATATAAATTAATCCTGTTACCTAACAAAATTTATTATTAATACCTGGATGACCAAGCTATTCAACCCGCACTTGGCCAGTGGGGACATATGACCTTAACCCCCTCCTGAGAGGAGATCCAAGCCCAGCAGTGGGACATTATGGGTTGATGATGACTAAGCTTAGCTATATTTTTCTTTGGTAATCTTAATGAAATTGAATTGTCTAAATGAATCCTAGTTGGATCTATATATCACCATTGAAACCCCCTGAATACCAAATTTCATGAAAAATATTTGGAGCAGGTTTCCATGATTCAGATACAAGAATTGCTTGTTTAAAAGTATTAGATTATTGTTTTGTAGTGTTAACATTCCTATGTAATAATCAAATATTGTGATTTTATATACTTGAAACTATCATTGAGACAAGGCCTCTGCTCAGCATTTGGGCTGTTAAAGGCTGTTGATGCGATACCATAAATTGATTATACATGTTAATTAAACTATTCTTTCTTGGTTTTCAGCAATGAATATGGAGTGAGTTATTTCAAACAATTTAACATTGTGATGAATGCTCTGGATAACCGTGTGGCACGTAATCATGTAAACCGCATGTGTCTAGCAGCAAATGTGCCTCTGATTGAAACCGGCACCGCTGGTTATGCTGGACAGGTAATGTTTGCTCCCTTAATGTTAAATCCAATAAAATTCTCTTAGTCTTATTATTGCTAAATTTTAGATTTGAGATGCTGTCTTCGCTATGCTTCTTCACATAATGATAGTGCTCACAAAAATCTGATGTTAAACAATCTGATCTCAAACATTAACTCTCTCTCCTTATAACAGAGGTGTGGAAGTGACTTTAAGAATACAAATGAATTTGAGTAGGTGACCCATGCAGTGCTGATGCAGGCACAAGACCAATATGAAAATTAGCAATTGAAGTTTTGACTCTCTTAATAAGGAACATAACTTTAATCCAGGATTCTTTTAATTTCATGCTTAATTATATTGTTAAAGACCTTGATTGTGTTTCATTCCATAGGTGGAACTAATAAAGAAAGGACTAACGCAATGCTACGAATGTCAGCCAAAAGCCCCACAGAAGAGCTACCCAGGCTGTACCATCCGTAACACACCATCTGAACCAATTCACTGCATTGTGTGGGCAAAACATCTGTTCAATCAATTGTACGGAGAAGAAGATCCTGATCAAGACGTTAGCCCAGATACGGCAGATCCAGAGGCAGCTGGAGATGCAGGTGCTACCGCTTTATCGGCAGAAGGAAACACTGCTGGCAATGTTGAACGAAAGAGCACTCGATCATGGGCAGCAGAGACAAATTATGATGCTGAAAAGTTGTTCACTAAGTTATTTGGGGATGATATCCGCTATCTACTGTCTATGGAGAATCTCTGGAAGAAGCGTCGTCCACCTACTCCCTTAGTTTGGGATAATCTACCGGGGAAAGACGATGCACCAGTACAGCATTCGGGACTTGCTGATCAACGAGTTTGGTCTGTGCATGAATGTGCTCAGGTTAGTTTGAAATTAAATTGTTACCAAATGCCTTTATAATATGAATCTGGCTTTTTATAAAGCTTTAACTAAATGAAGTAATAGAATAACACAATTATTTTTTTAGCTATATACTAGTTTACTAATTTCGTATTGCCACAATTTTTCAATGCATGAAAATTATTAAGAGAATGTAATTATGACACTTATATGACTCTATGTCTGTTTTGGCAGTATTTCGTAGTCTATGTGTTATTCTAATGAATAAAATCTATTTTATCTATTTTCACTACACAGTTGGCCTAGAGGTTTCAGTGGTCGCCGCACCGGTTCCTACTACGCCAAGTGTTGTGGGTTCAAATCCTACATAGGAAAACACTTTGTGTGATTCGTAAAGTGTTATTCTAAGTCTGGGTGTACTTTGTGTTTGTTTCATGTATGTTTGTAAAGATTCACAGACACAGGAATGTATATTCCTAATGCAGGAGTTGTCTTTTTAAAAATGAAATCTATATATCCTCAAAAATGTTCGCATTTATATTATTAATAATAAAATAGGAAGTAAGATGAAATAATTTTAAAGGCAATTCTGATCAAATGACACATAGATAAAATAAGTTATAATTAATCATATGAGGCGCTCATAGCCCAGTTGCACTCGGTGATTAGAAACAATCAGCGAGGGCAAGCAACGACGGCGCGGTCAGTACCTGGATGGGTGACCGCTGGTGGCATGTTACCATGAGCGTCTCCGTGATTCGGAGGTCACGTTAAGCAGTCGGTCCCGGTTGTTATCATAGGATAACAGTCGTGAAGCTTAGTTGGAGGCCTTCGGGCGGCTTAAAAACATCCAACGGTAAGATTACGTAGCCACAACGTTGTCTTGCCAGTCCCCAATCCGCACTTGGCCAGCGTGGGGACGTATGGCCTTAACCCTCTCCTGAGAGGAGACCCGAGCCCAGCAGTGGGACATTATGGGTTGTTGATTTGATTTGAATCATATGTATGTCATTTAGGTATACATAAATCTTATTTTGTCGTATTGTAATAAGAATTACTCCAGGCATGAATATATACTCAATGCTTCTTTCAAAACACCTTCATATACCTATTTGATTATGCAGGTGTTTGCTTCAAGCTGCAGCGCCCTACAAAAAGATCTGAAGAGCCGTCCTGACGGTGATCACTTGGTGTGGGACAAGGACGAGCGCAGCGCTATGGACTTCGTCACAGCCTGCGCTAACATACGCGCTCACATATTCAACATTCCTCTCAAATCTCGCTTTGAGATTAAATGTTAGTATAGTGTCTCTAGTTACGTGGGCTTTTGAGTAAATAGCTCATGTGTTAGGAGCAGACTCCATGCATCAACCATACACCATTTACATACTGTAAAAAAGTAATATTTATTGTTGTATTTAACTAGTGAGACATCACTTACTATGCTGACCTGACTGCTTGCTTCTTTATATGTAAAGACTTTTACGACTCAGCCCGCGTAAATATCTATGTGTATGTCCTGTGTATGTGGCTTATTTTTAGTAAAAGAATTTTCAAATTCAGTTCAGCAGATCCAGATATTACCTCTTACAACTTCACAAACTTTTTAACTTTACCTTTTTATAATATAAATATAGATTAATATTAAATACAGTTTGTGATGAACATGTAAACCACTCTGAATCATAATGTTGATATAAGACATTATTTAATATTTTCGTATGCTTTTAGAAGGAAATTCTTGGTGCCTATTACCATCACTTTTGTATAATTGTTATAAATATTTCGGACATTTAACATAACGCCATCTAGCCCTAAACTAAGAAGAGCTTGTATTATGGGTTCTAAACAACTAATACAAATACATATATACTTTTTTTAATACATACATAAATTATAAAAAGAAAATACCCAAACTCCAAAACAAATACTTGCAGATCATAGAAGCATTCGGTCCAACCCGGAAATCGAACACGAGACCTCAAGCACAGAAATTGCATACGCTACCACTGCGCCACCGAGGTGCAGTCATATATCATCATTCAAAAGCTCTGTTTTCTTACAGCAATGGCGGGCAACATAATCCCAGCAATAGCAACAGCTAACGCTATTGTAGCAGGTCTCGCGGTACTTCGCGCTCAGTCTGTGCTGAAGGGCGAAATCGAGAAATGTACCAGCGTCTACTTACGCCCTAAGGTCAACCATCGCGGACAGCTATTTGTACCTGAGAGAAGTTAGTATAAGTACATACATTAAGAAAACATACCCATATGTGACCTATTCTTTTTAAAGACAGCTCCTGTAGTAGGAATATTCTTATGTCGCGGGGGTCCTTACAAACACGTAGAACGGATACATAGACCACTCAAACTAGGAACAATAATTTATACATCACAAAAAGTCTCTTTATATGAGGGGTTTGAAGTTCAAACTTTGAACCCACAACTCTACATAGAAAATAGTGTTATATTACTATGTCTAGTTTAAAAATGGATGACATAGTACGAGTATGTTCCCTAACACATTCTCATAATGTTATAAGTTAATATCCAGTTAGAGACAGACCGTTGCAATTTGTAGTGTTGTAAACCGGAGCTCATCTGTAAGGTTTCATTTCAGGGGAAGAGACTCGTGGTGGGTTTGATTACTACCACGCTTTAGTAGTAACCAAGATTGTTTTGTTCTAAGTCTGATATATATGACTTATCTATATTGGATATATATTTTTGGATGTGTAAAGTTATTTCTTACCGCGGCTCCGTCCGTATGTATATCGGTTGTCGCGATAGTATCTCCATGCCAAATTTCATTGAAATCGATGCAGCGATTTAGCTGTGTAGGCGTCACAGACAGACACTTTCCAGTTTATAGTATTAGAATGAATTATTTTAATTTCGAATTCGGTCAATTATGTATGTGTGTTTAATATTACTACAGTAATAAGTCTGTTTGAAGTGTGGGTTATGTAAACAAAGAAACCTGTTTAATAACTAATGAAAAACCTCTTCACGTAAACAGATTATTTTTAGAAACTTGTTTATCATTTGAGGTGCTCAGAACACTAGTGCGGAGTATAAAAATAACTAACTCTTGATAAAATAAACTGAATATGTTAACAAAATAAGAGTTAATAATTACTAACATATTATTAACACAATTATTGAAATTTTCCGTGATGTGAGACTTGGCTCGTGAAACGAAGTTTACGTTAACGTAGCAATGTTTACGAAACTATCTATTAAACGCAGCAATGATTATTACTACTATTAAACAATAGATAGTTTCGTCTATAATTGCTATGAATTACTATATTTTGACGTTGATAACATTTGATGCAATTTTACTTGACCACGTAACTCAGGTTCAACACAAAAACAAGATTTCTGATACGCCAAAATCTGATGACTAAAAGTAATAAGTGTGTTAATGACAGGGCTGTATGAATTAATATCACTCGCAAAATATGTATTAATTTATTTCGACTATTGAATCATAGCGGAACGTGCAGAGGTACTGCTTCACACCTGGTTCGCATCGCGTCACTATATAATTTTCTTATTGGTCTTATTTATATCTACACAAATAAACAAAATTAAGGTATCTGTTTGTAATTTCAAATCATCTGCTTTTCACTAATTGAATATAAAAGTTTTAAAAATTTTGTCTGTCTGTCTGTTTGTTCTGGCTATTCTCTGGCACGGCTAAAGGGGTTATGAATGGACTTTGATGATATAAAGAGTATCTTATGCTACTTATTTTTCTAGACTTGCGCCTTTGCAATAACAACCGTGGGTAACACCGCCAGGCGCAGCTAGTTAGTCAATTTTCAAAATCTTTTATAATGTGAATCTTAATATATATTTTTCTTTCCAGCACTTACTGCGCCCAACCCGAAATGTTATGTTTGTGCGCCAAAACCAGAAGTAGGTCTCGCTTGCAACTTGAAGGCCCTGACTCTCAGAGATCTGTCAGCAGCATTCAAAGAAGGTCTCAACATGCAAGCGCCTGACGCGACTGTCGAAGGCAAGGGCCTCGTAGTTTTGTCATCAGAACCTGGAGAAACAGACCATAACAACGATAAAACACTAGAACAAATAGGTTTGAACGACGGATGTGCTTTACTTGTTGATGACTTCTTACAAAATTATGAAGTCAGGGTAAGATTACAGCAAGAAGATGAGGAAAAGTCTTGGCGTTTAGTCACCGACGCCGACGCTCCTATGCCTGGCCCTAAAGAAGAGAACAAGTCGGCAAATGGTTCTAATGGCAATGATCCAAAGCCTGGACCTTCGAGACCGAAGGAGGACAGTGAAAGTGACATGGAAATCGTTGAGGAAGACGATGACGAACCTATGAAACCCCCAAAGCGCAGGCGTACAGAAATGAGTGACGAAGTTGTCGAACTATGTTAATGTTAACCATTTTACACTTGAAACTAAACTCAATAAATATATACAGGACCATTTTCTACCGCCGAAGTTTCGATTTTTTTAATAAAAGTTTTTTATGGAAATTTGCGGTTTATTGCTGTTGCAAGATCAACATTAATATGCGACCAAAACGTTAATATTGGAAATGTAGGCTGCGAGTAAAATATTTAAGTATTTAAACTCTCCAAGAAGAGTCATTATTATAAGAAAAATTCATTATAAGAGTTAGACTTTTCTAGTACTCTGTCTCATTAATAAATTAATTTAGAATTATTTTTTATATTTCATTTCAATATATCCACAAAATATGAACGAACTCCTTATTCATTTATATCCGTTGTCCAACGTAAAATTCTGTTAGGATAGATGACATATCCCCCAAGTCACCCAAGAAGGGTATCGAAGAATTATATCAGTATTATAAGTGCAACTGGTACCCATAAAAGCCAATGTAATTACCATGACAAATCAATATAAATTAAAAAAAGTTGCCGCAATATTATCCCATTTAGGGAATACTCTTTTACAATACAATAATAAATCATCTGGTTACTTGTGCTTAATTTAGATAATTACATAGGTTTTAACTTACTTGAAGTTAACATTGCACAACTAAACAGTGTTGCCAATGATACCTATAGTCTACTATTGATATTAGCTAAAATTATAGTATCGATTGTAGGCATATAGACCAGCGAACCGGCCCGGCTTCGCATGGAAGTCTAAAATTCTCGGGTATTCTCCATTATAATATGCATATTTTATACATACATATAAACCTTCCCCTTGAATCACACTATCTATTGCTGATACAAACTGCATTAAAATCTTGAGTAATTTAAAAGACATAAGCGAACAGAGCAGAAACGTTTTCGTTTTTACAAATCAGATTTAATCAATATCAGTTTTAGTGTAGGTTATACATCTTCCTAGCCTTTATTCCCTCTAAAGATCTCCCGCTAAAGAACAGACCGATAGTGGGCTATTCCATGCTCCAAGCACCATCCTCCATGCTGGAGAGCGGAAAAGGCGGTGGCCATTATAAATAAGGTGGGCACCGAGTCCTTCAAACTTAAGGGTTCCTTCGTGAGGGCCCTTAAGGACTCCTCTTTCGCAGTGGCAGGGATAGTGGAGATCCTCATCGGAGAGGTGGCGCGCCTCCAGTCGGCCAACGACCGTTTGACGGGGCAGGTGTCTTAGCTCAGCGCTCAGTTCACCCAATTTCGAGCGGAGCGCCCTGAGCGTGAGCGAGGAGCCCCAGCCCCGTCTACGTCGCTGCAGCCCCCTACCGATTCCGGGTTTTCTGACGCCCACCTGCGTCAGATCCTCGTTGTGGTGGGAAATATGCCCCTCCAATGAGGGTTGGCAGATGGTCGGGGCGTCTAAGAAGAGCAGGAAGGCCCAGAAGCGGGCTAAAAAGGCAGCATCTGGTCCGCAGTCGCCATCGGTAGCCAAGACCACCAAGAATTAGCTGTGGAAACTGCAGCCACCAAAGACCGCGTCCTTGGGGCTTAAAGAGAAGGGCAATGGATATGTTGCCGCTGAATCGGTGGGGGGGATCACCATATACGATGTGTACTTCTCCCCCAACTGGAGTTTGAGCGACTTCGAGGTCTTCCTTAACAGCCTAGAGACCTCGATGCGGCGATTAGCGTCTGGGTACGTCCTTGTACTGGGGGACTTCAACGCAAAATCCATTGCGTGGAGTTCGGCGGCGACAGACGCCAGGGGCGAGACCGTAGAGGAGTGGGCGACCTCGGTGGCCCTCTGTCTTCTCAACAGAGGCTCCACCAGCATGTGCGTGCGACAGCAGGGGGGTCAATAGTGGACCTTTCGTTTGCTACCCCTGTTGTTCCCGCACGAGTAAGGAACTGGTGTGTCCTGGATGAGGTTGAAACGCTCTCGGATCACCTTTATATCCGATTCGAGCTCTCGCGGTTCCGGGGCCCTCGTACAGCTCACGCTTTCCGCGGTGGGCGGTCGCCAAGCTCGACAGGGACCTACTAGAGGAGGCGGCCATTCTTCAATATTGGCTGTCTCCGCAGGCAGGAGGTTGACATGAGGGCTGGCTGCTTTCGCGATGCGATTACACAGATTTGCGATGCGGCCATGGTTTTTCGGATTCGAGGTTGTCGACCTCCATGGAAGAGGTCTACTGGTGATCCCAGGAGTTGGGGCGGACCTCCGTGCGGTTTGTATTCGTGCCCGGAGGTCCAACACCCGCAGCCGGCGGCATCACCGTGGAGACAGCGAGGAGACGACGAGGGCATAGAGGACGACGTTCCGCTCTTCAGGGAGTCGGAGGTAGGGGCGGCTGTTCTACGAATCCATTCAAAGAACACCACCACGGGCCGGACGGGATCCAGCCCAAAGTGATGGCCCGGCCCTCGACCATGTGTCGGACCGCCTCAGGGAGGTGTTGGACGCTAGCCTAGCGACCGGGCGCTTCCCTCAGTGCTGGAAAAGCGCGAAGTTGGTCCTACTGACGAAGCCGGGACGGCCTGCCGATTCGGTCGCGGCCTACAGGCCCGTCGTGTTGCTGGACCAGGTGTGCAAGTTGTTCGAGAGGGTGCTCTCTGTCCGAATCGTCCGGCACCTCAGCGAGGTGGGCCCAAACCTATCGGACGCCTAATGCGGGTTCCGAGAAGGGCGTTTGAAGGTCGATACCGTGATACACCTGAGGGCCGTGACCGAAG
Source organism: Hyphantria cunea (assembly GCA_003709505.1). Lineage (NCBI taxonomy): Eukaryota > Metazoa > Arthropoda > Insecta > Lepidoptera > Erebidae > Hyphantria > Hyphantria cunea. The sequence goes on from PKRV01001230.1 coordinate 923,531, forward strand.
AGATGGTGAGCTGTGGCAGCGTGGTGTTGGCGGTGTCTCTAGGCCAACGCCTTTAATAGTCAGCCATTCAGCTGCATCAGGGAAGCACTCCGCTCGGGTGCCACAGAACCTGAAGCGGCTGGTGGCAGACCATTTGGAGGAGCGTATCGTCGTGTACGAGAACGGAGAGGGCACCTTGAGATGGCGATCTATGTCGTGCGGTGTTCTGCAGGGGTCTGTCCTAGAACCACTCCTGTGGAATGTGGGGTACGACTGGGTTCTTAGAGAGGGTCTCCCCCCCAGGCTGGGGGTAATTTGTTACGCTGATGACACGTTGGTCACAGCCCCGGGGGCGAACTTACAAGAAGCGACGTGCCTGGCCACCAGGGGTGTGGACTCTGGTGGACGGGCGCATAGAGGTGCTGGGCTTGCGGGTGGGCCTGGACAAGACGGAGGCTCTGCTATTCCATAGGCCACGTCGCGGGCGGTCAGAGCTATACGCGGATACCGCTCGTTGTGGGGTGAAGGCTCGAGGTGTTTACCAAACGTTAAAAAAAAGTTGTCAATATATTTTGCAGTGAAGACTCGGCACAGAACTCGCTGGTGGTGTGCCCCACCTGGATGCTGCAGCATCGGGCCTCACTGCAGCGATCGGAGGAGGTCTGTCGCTACCGGCCGTCGTACGCTCCATGGCCGGCAGCGACATCAGTTTTACCGCGGTCGCGACCTTCTGTGAAGAAGTCATCTCGCAGAAGGAGGCGGCGGAGAAGGCCCGGGAGGACGACCTCTTCTTGGATCCGATCCACCGCCGGCAAACCGGACGGCGGAGGCGCGCCTATCAGCGCCTCATGCCGCCCTGAGTGTGGCCGCGGATGGTCGCGACGGGTTTCCCTTCCAGCCGCTTTAGAAGCCAGACGCGAGGAGGCGACGTACGAGTGTGCCGTACGTCGCCTAAATTGAGAGTCCATTAGTGCCCGCTTCAGTGCGGGCAGGCTCTGGGAGGGGTTTGGATGTCGTAAGAAAGCGGTTCCCGGATCTCTCCCGTCTCAGGCGCAGAGTGGCACACCGTGTGGTTTTAGTCGGTTCGATTCCGAGACACCGCCCCGCCGCAAATTCCGGTGGGATGAAGGCCCGAGAGGGTTTCCGCACGCAAAAAAAAAGTTGTCAATATATTTGAAGGTACTGAATGCCCAATAATGATTACTAAAGATGTTGAAGACAACCGAAAATGACGGCTTTACGTGCCTCCATACTCCGGGCTGTTTTAAGGATTTTATGTAAGGAATACCTAACAACACCCGATCTGAAAATGGAATCCGAAACCTCTTATCGCCATTCGCATACGCCAACTGTTAAACCAACGAGGCAGTTTTAATAGAATATAATTGGTGAACATAGCAATGCTTTCGAATAAACAAATCAAATGAACTATAGTTAGTATCTCTCCCAAATACGGTTACGTATAGTTATAGCAATGGTCGGTATTAGGTATGGACCCCTATTCCAGCCAATTATAAAGTTTGGTCACGTTGTAAGCCCAGTGCAGTCAAGTGCACGTGTTTCCGTTCTCTGTTCGAGGCTGTTGAGAATTGCAAATAATAATATGCCCCGTAACATAAACTTCAGGACCTGGCAATTTCACGATATAAAGTTCCACAAACTTTTTCATGGTAGGGTAGACAAGATGGGTCACCTATTGGTAGGCCACTACAGCTGCCCAAAGACACCTATATGCAGCTTCAGAAAAACAAGAGCATTGCCGCCCTTTGGGGCTCCCCGTCTTATAAATGAAAAAGGTCTTTGAGAAGCGTCTAACCTATTATCTAAGTTAGAAATGTATACTCAAAGTCAATGAACATAATACTTTAAAATCCGGGAGGCAGCTACGACTCCATAATCCATAATACGATTATACCTACCTAAACCTATAGCATAGGCTTTTATATAGGCTTGTGTTATTGTTCTAATTCGAGTTGTACTTTAATTTAAACGTACTAATATCAACGCACGTGACTACTATAGAAAAGGGTCGTTAAACTTAAACATTGCAAAAAGTCATTCCAACCTTAGGTAGGTAATTATCCTACTGTAATTTATGAATATACATTACAGAAAGAAAGACAGTTCAGTGCGTGTGTTATTGTCAAGAAAAGATGGCAGGAAAATACAAGTTTCTTTAATGAAAAGAAGATTGATTGATGTTTGTAAGACACACATCGCAAAATAACTGTCTTATTATCTTATACTTAGGTACATTACACCGCGTAAACACGGTAAATTGCAAATAATCACGGTACGACGTTTCTTCATTTTCCTCAAATAAATAATGACCGTTCCTAATTCTTGTCTTTAAAAAAATATGTATTGAACCTGTTCATGTAGAATATTAAGGTTTTAATTACTTTATTATTTGTCCGCTTGACAAAATGAAAGAAATTTTACTGAAGTCAAATAAAAGTAAGTATAAGGAGAATTAATGCCCGGCCTGGAGACAAGAAGAATCGCGGTTAGAATGGACAGACGATCTTAATAGGAGTTTCCTTTTGAACTCAATTTAAAACATAACTAACAATTACACGCTGTATGAACGATATGTAAGTAGTATCTTCACAAACAACCGTTTGAATACAATAGTAAACCTTTTTTACAATTTCGAATCGAATTGCTTCTAATCAATTTCTCCCATAACGGGTTGATTTTCTCACACTATATCTTTATTTATAAATATATATATTCATTTACACGTGGGAGAGCCACGCTTCGGCATGAATGGGCCGGCTCGACCGGAGTGATACCACGGCCTCACAGAAAACCGGTGTGAAACAGCGCTTACGCTGTGTTTCATCGAGTGAGTGAGGATACCGGAGGCCCATACCCCAATCCAACGCCCCCTATCCCCCTCACCATCCCCCTTCCCCCCAGGCCGCCATAGTGTGGGTCACCAT
>PKRV01001230.1:928083-1008158 GCA_003709505.1 Hyphantria cunea
CACGGCATCGACCGTCGAACGCCCCTCTCGGAACCCGAATTGAGCGTCCGACAGGTCTGGGCCCACCTCGCTGAGGTGCCGGACGATGCGGGCAGAGAGCACCCTCTCGAACAATTTGCCCGCCTCGTCCAGCAACACGATGGGCCTGTAGGCCGCGACCGAATCGGCAGGCCGTCCCGGCTTCCTCAACAGGACCAGCTTCCCGCTCTTCCAATAGTGTGGGTCACCATGCTGCATGGTTCTTTTTCGCATTGAGGATGGTGACCACCACTCTTGGATTCTGCTCATGCTTTCCATCAGGCAGGGCAGTCATTTTGGCAGCTTAAATATAAAAAAAAAAAAAAACATTCTATCTCGTTAAAGTTACGTTCGTAAGTGATCGCTTCAAAAACTTCTATACTGATTAAGACGACATAGAACTCGCATTAAACATGGTTTTATCAATTTTGCGTTCTAAGTATAGTAGTGCACTGCTAGTATTTTATAATTATTTGTAAAGGCCCTTGCGTAAACGATGACCAAACAAAAAATAAAGGCCTGTGTAATTATAGGTACGATTTTTTATAGCCCTTAAGGTAGTTTATAGACCGTATCGCTACCATAGTAATTTATAGAGTATTATAAAGTGCGTGGTAATCCTATTAACATGGAAGTATTTTTTTAGCTGAGACAAATAACCGTTTTATGAATACTTTCATACACAGTTCAGTAACCCTGTGGGAAAATCTTTCATAAAAAAATACGAACCACTATTTTAAAACACAGTCAAGTGGACGATTAATTATTAAAATGAGTTAAAGAATGAAAAATGTAACGGTAACCGGATCCTTTCGACTTGCAACAGGAGTGATGGCATTTATGAATTATCGAAATTTGATGCAACTTTTATTGTTTATAACCGACATCATTTTCATGCCTCTCTTAAATTTTAATAAGGGGTAGGCTCAAAATTGATTAATTAATTAATGTCTGACGCTAAACCTCTTCGGGAATGCTATAGTTTTCAGACAGAACAAAATAGAAGGTGAATTGGAACAAAAAGAGAACATATAGGACAAGGAAAATGAACTGTCGCCTGCGATATTCCCGGACCAATACGAACTTCAAACCTTCAAGAAAAGAGTGTACTCCTTCTTAAAAGGCCGGCAACGCACTTGCGACGCCTCTGGTGTTGCGAGTGTCCATGGGCGGCGGTAATCGCTTACCATCACACGATACGTCCGCTCGTGTGCCACCAATATCATAAAAAAAATAGAGAAAACTCTCTGCACTCTTCTCTAGCTCGAAATAATCAAGTTCACATCCCGCATGTCGTTCCAGAGATTACTAAGGCCAGAATGTATTTACGATTACTAAGTTTTTGATCCACGCAATAAATATCTCATCCCATTTCACATCGCCTGACTTTGCAGTTGTTATTTTCCACACAGAATAAGCAGATATTTTTAGCGATCGTAAATGTGTCTTGTGAAACCATCGACTTTATAATATTCCCCACATAATTCTGTTAGTCTGGCGAGTAAATAGAAAAAAATATATCAAAAACTATCAAAGAATATGAATGTTTTTATGTCCACTTTCGGTTTGGATATATTTCACAATCGTGTTATTACAGTCGTTTGCGTCTGACACTGTCTATTTTAATCCGACTGATCCAATTATGAATGTAAATAAAATTATCTATGACCTATAACCGATATAGTCGACCTATTGTCGCTTACAAGCAAATAAATATTTGTGTTACAGAAATGTAGGTCATAATGGATGTACCGATTAACGTAAAAAAACGAATGCAGTCTAACTTTTCATCAAATAAGAATATGAACGTCAGAATTTATAAATTGCGCCACGTTTAGCTTTTGTTTCTTTAAGACTGCGATAGTGTTGGTTTCTGTGCAAAAATTTCAAAGTGAATATCATTCACGTTTTCAGATATATTATACATAACGCTATATGGACACAAACTATATTTATGTTTTAGAAGACAGATTTACGGAAAACACTATACACTTTTGCTTTTCAAAATTAATACCTACTTTCTGTATTTATAGGCCTGGTGTACAAATAAAGTAGGTACGTTTTACCTCTATGCTAGGAGCTTCTCAGCAAATTTTAAAGTGAAGTAAAAGGCGTCGAAAGAATTAAAATAAATCAAATTTAACTTATTTACTTTTATTACATACTAATTACATGAGAGGTACTTTAATTAAAGTATCACGTAGCACTGGCAGCACCCGCTAGATGTATTGGTAGGCGAATCCAAAGCTGATGAAAATGCTTTATAAATACATCTATATTACATCTTTATATCATTATAAAAGAGTATATTTAAACTTATTTTAACTATAAATAATCTATTAAATAAGTAAGTACCTACCAATAATAAGAATAATAGGCAATACATGCAATACAACAATATAAAAACAGCGTCTTAAATGCAGGTCCGGAGCGGCGGTAATAAATGCAACATGCATTCTTTTTAAAGAATTCCCCAAATCGGTTCGCTATATTCGGAAATCAGAGTTCAAAAGTAAATTTTAAAAAAAACAATCAACAAATGACGGTGTTCCGTCCTCCTCGTTCTTTAGAAGTGCGTAATATATTGTCCTTTTTTCAATTTCGTTTAACTGTTATATTAATCGGATTAAATTACTAAACCATAAATAACCTTGAGTACGTGGTAATGGAAATTTGTAAATCCTTGTGATATCAACAAGTGCTTGCGTCACTCACATCACAGGAAAGATTACCGCTAATTATAATGTAAAGTTTTAGATGAACGACCGATAACTGATAACAGAATATTGGATTATATCCTCTTTTCGTAACGGATTAGAGATGGAAGCAGCCAGATTAACTTGCTACTACTTTTTATAAATAAGGCAATATTTATGGCTGAAGTGTCCGTGACAACTCCGATCTTAAAGAATCTCTGTCGGTGGCAATAATGCGGTGGCTTTCTTAAAGTTCAAAACCTCATGTAGGTTTTAGGCTGATTCTATGTCAGATACACGAAAAAATCACTTAAATGCGTAAATTACATCTTCGTAGATTTATAATCAGTAAATCATCTCCAAACTGATCGCGATAAATTTCATTTAAATGAACTCCTTAATGGTATAGTTACTACAAACGCAGTCATTTATTTATTAACATCAAACACTTTCCACTTTTACCCCACTAGCTGATCTGCGCAATTTCGTTTACGTCGTACTTTGCCCGTTTTTACAACATTTTTCATTGTTCTCGACACCTCGTAATGTTATTTGAGCTAATAGGCTTCCTTGAGAAATGGGCTATCTAGCACTAATAGAATATTTTAATTCGAAACAGTAGTTGCCGAGATAAGCACTTTTAAACCAAACAAACTCTTTAGCTTTATCATAATAATAAGTCAGATTTAATGAATACAAAATATGATGTTTAAAAAAAAACTTATTTATTAGTCTTAATTTAAAAATAAATTACAACACAAAGTGAACAACACAATTGAACATTATTAACTAGTAAGGCTTACAGGCTATAAGAAATTACGACTATTTAAAAATATACAGTGTTAAAAACGGTAGAGGTTACATCACTCCTTGAAACGGGGCCACTGTTGGGCACCACCTTGAGTAAAACTGTACACTTACAAATAATATGAACACCAGTTAGTTTTTATTCAAACTATTTACTTACTTTATTGCTAAGAATATTATCAACATTATGAATACCTGACAAATACTGTACTACTTTGTAAGCCATTACACTGGCAGAACAGGTGGGTTCTAGATAAAGGTAACTGTAATAATATGCTGTACTTAAAGAAGGGTAATAAATGCGTCCAGTGCATTTGTCAGAAGCACCATGACAACTATGTTAGGAATATATTTCCAAAGGATCTAAATCATTTCGTCCTTGATAGACCTCCTTCACACCGGAGTTTTAGTTGGCCGGCTGGTTAAGGCCGCCATGTGTGTCGCCGGCAACATAAGTCCGCCAGCACATGCCGCTAGACATGCAGAGGATTATTTCTGTTCGGCGGTTATGACGGCAGCTTGTTTACGCTTCAAGATCGGCGGCACTGGTAGCTTATCCGCCAGCATGGTGTAGGAGGCCTTTGAGTGACATCATGCGTAGCTTTTCAGAAGACTATGCAAAGTATTTTGGTTTCCAAAAGCTCTAATAAAGCAACAGTCTTTATTCTATTCTAACAACAACTGCCGAACTAGGAATATATCCTGTGTCACGGGCAACATACACAAACATACACATAGAACACTCAGACCCAGAACAACATTAAGTTAATCACACAAAATGTTGTTCCATTGGGAATTGAACACTTGGCATACTAAGAAGTGCTCACATAAGCCATTATGTCATCTGTACTGTTGAAATGTGTATTCAGATTAATTATTATTATTATGTATTAAACTTTTTTATTACATAATCACTGAAAATGTATATTGTTTAACCAAGCAACCCACATATTCATGTTACAATGTTTATCAATTAGTATTACAGAGGGCTATTGTGTCATAATTGATGTAGCTATAAGTATTGAGTCATACTTATAGACAATTGACTCAAGCCAACAATAACAAGGCTTACCTTGTTATTGTTGGCTTTTTGGGATTGGGATTGTGTCCAATTAAATACCTTTAATTTTTATTCCTTTAAAATAATATCTCTTTTGTAGAATTATTTTCATCATTCTGATTATTTAGATAAAGGAACAGAATTATACCTAATTAATATCAGGTCTTAAAAAAACTAAAAAGATTAAGGTACAGGAAATTTCTTATAATTAAAAATATTAGCAAGTAGGTATATAACTATGTATACAAACAGGAATAAATTCCATCACAAAATAGGTAATACATACTTTTGAAGTACTTGACATTATTGCCTTTTTGTATACAACACTTTTTTTCACTCACACTAACGGGGCTTTACAAATATACATGAAAAGGACACAAAGAGCATCCAGACACAACATTGTACCGTGTCTCAACACGCAGGGCAGTAGAAAGCCGCATTGTGGCCGCTTACACCACTATGTTATTGTTGCAGTTGAATACATAAATTGTGTTAATTCTTATTATGAAGTAATTGTATTTGACAATTACACACAAATGTCCGAGATACATTATTGTATCAGACCATTTAAATCATTAATTGGAATCCATTTTAAAATAAGAAATAATCAAGGCCAGCTATAAAAAAAATAAGTTTATCCAATTATTCTGTCCACTTGTATTGAATACTCAAGTCAGTAATAGAAATAAAAATGTTCATCACCTTAATTGGTTTTGCTATCATCTTCAGATGTATGAAGCATTTACAAGAGCTTTTAAAGATTTAAAGCTTTACATACATAAAAACTGCACTTTGTATATAAATACAATTTAAGCAACACTCTCAACACACACATATCTATTTTTCAGGTAACATTCCATATTCTATAAGAAAACGTTCAACATCAGTAGCAAAGAAGTCATTACCAAGTTCAGTTGCCAACTGCACAAAGTTACCAATAATCTGACCTCCTTTGTAAGCTAATAAGGCAGGCACTCCATCCACACGGAAATGTCGACTTAAACCAGCCATGTCAGCTGCCAAACGACAGAACTTTGTTGTAGGATAGTCCGAAGCTAAGACATTTAAACAACCATCCATAGTCTCACAGGCTCTGGTACTACTGTTGTATATATGGATAATGACAGTTACCTTTGTGTCCTCCTTGTCTATGGCATTCAGGAACTCTTCCTGGTTGTTCAAAGTTATCAACTTTCCAAACTTTGGTACTTTTTGTAACTGAGTCATCAACTCCTGCATGCGCTGTTTTTGATATTGCATTAAAAACTCTTCGTCCATTAGTTCAGACAATTCATCTTCTAGTTCATCTATTTGTTTGTCCTGCGCCTCTTCACGCTCTGGTTTAACAGTGAGTGTAAGCTTTTTCGCTAAAGCAATACGTTCTTTAGCTAATTCTGCACGATTCTCTGCCTCGAGTTGCTTGAATCGGCGCCAATCTTCTAAAACACCTTTTGGGCCAGTGTTACTTGCCTGACCAGTCCAACTGTTAATCGGAGGTGGTTCGGCAGTCGGCAATGGTTGAGACTGAGGCACATTTCCTTCCTCATCGCCACTTTTTTCGTCGTCTGATGCACCTTCATCTTCACTGCTACTACAGTAAATTTGTAATTTTTCACCTAAAATTTTGTCCTCCAACGTTGCCATTGCGTACACAGTTTATGTTACTTTGCACTAGTTTATATTTAGCAATAAAATTTTGATGTATACAAAAATCGACCAATAAAAAATCTAGTTTGAACACAAGCGGTTACTTCACAGTTCAACAGCAACTCAATGGTCAATAGAACATAAGACAGAGTCAAGCTCAATTAAAGCACAACAGGCGAACAAGCTTATTTTCCCGTCAATGACGTTAGCAAAAATGACAGGGGTGCCATTAACTAAATGTTAGATATCGATAAGGGTTTGAATTTTATTGTGGAGATATATTCATATTCATCTCATCCATATTTTTTTATATTTTTTATCATTATTTTCATCAAGACTTGAAGACTCGAATACTTAAGATTTGAAGACACGTGACATTGGCAGAAATAGCTGATTAGCTGGTTGCCATTTCATCAAAAGAAGAAGAAGAGTTTTACTGTTGCAGCATAGAGGTAATATCTTATAAATTTAGTGTGAAATACCAAAAAGAAACTTTTTTTGCTCAAATGCATGAAACAAATATAAAATTAACAATTATTTGAGTTCATATTTTTTTAAATATTTTGCTAAAAAAATGGTCAATGTTTATGTTTTCTGAACAACGACCGTACCTCATGTTTCTGTACTTTGGCCAATCGGTCGACCAGAAGAAAATTCTTTAGGCATTAAGTCCACCACATGCCTTTGTAAAGTTATAAAAAAACTAGCTGTTACTCGCGGCTTTGCTCGAATGGAAGTATATTATATGTATTTAATTTACATCTGTGTCAGTATGCATGAATAATGCATTCATATTTTTAAATAAATTTATTTTTAATAATAATAACTTTCATACAAGCTTCCGACCCTCATTTTAACCCTTCTAGGAGTAGAAATTTCATAAATGCTGATATAACTATCCACTTACTTGTAATCAAAAGCCTGAAGACAAAGTTCATGTTTCTAACTTAAAACTGACAGACTTTCATAAAAACATTCAACTCCTATTTCACCCCCTTAGGGGTAGACTATTTCGAAAAGAAGGAAGGAAAGGAAGAAGAAAATACCTATCTATTCCTTTTTAATCATTTGCCCAAAGATAAAGTTTACCGTTAGTAAGTTCAAAAAATAAAGCATAAGCTATCGCAGTCCATTGGTAGACATAGGCCTGTCCAATTACACGCCAGTTGGTTTGATCCTCCGTTTCTCGCATTCAGCTCCTACCAGTCGTCTTGTGCATTTAAGCCTTTCTAGATAGCCTATCCCTAAGGGGTCGAAATAGGGGTTAAAAGTTTGTATGAATTTTTTTAATTAAGAAACATGAAGTTTAATCTTTAGGCTACTGATTAAAAATGAGTAGATGCGTATTTAAGCGTTCCTGGATATTTTACTCCATAGAGGTGAAATAGAGTTTGATATTTTGTACATAGTTTAGTCTGGAAGTTCGTCATTTTTGAAGTTAGTACTCTTAAACGTTCTCTTCAGGGTTTTCATTACAAATAATTAAATACTTATATCAGCATTATTTGGGATTGTACTCCTAAAATAAGGATCGAAAGTTTGTATAAAAGTTTATATTAGTGAACTATTTATTATTATAAAGATTAAAAATAAATACGCTTAAAAACATGTATTATTCATACATTTAATTATTACAAACACAGTTTTTCAATATATACACAACTTTCACTCGATCAATGCTGCGGGCAATAACTATTAGATTAATATGTTTTAAATGACTGTGGATGTGTTATAAGCAAAATATCAATGTACTAGGAATGTCTACTATAATTATCTCGGATGATTGTTGTGACATTAAGGACACGACTACACGATATAGTTACACCAAAGTAGGCCCCTAAAAATGACATGTGATTGACAACAAAATGTAACTGTCAATAATTTCAAGAAACGTGGGCTGTGTACTGTGTGTATTTAGTGAATAAAAATATAGCATAAAACTAGTCTCATCACTTTTAGTCCTAGTTAAACTTATTATAAGTGCAAAATGAGTGAGTATATAGAGTTTCAAACAGTTTCTACTTTATTGTCGAAGCGAAAAGGTTTTACCAATTGGTTTTCTTATTTTAGGTCGAATACTTGAAAATCTCCGCAATGTGGACCCTAACGACAGTGACGCAGTAAAAGAAATTATAACTGCGTTCTTTCAAAACCTTCCAAAGCATACAGAAGAAAACTGCAACGTATGGTTGCGCGTATTAGAAAATGTTATCAACCGGTAACCTAACCTATTAAATTATATTTATATAGCGAAAGTATATTATTAATTATATAGCGAAAGTATATGAGGCGCTCATAGCCCAGTTGCACTCGGTGATTAGAAACAATCATCGAGGGTAAGCAACGATGGCGCGGTCAGTACCTGGATGGGTGACCGCTGGTGGCATGTTACCATGAGCGTCTCCGTGATTCGGAGGTCACGTTAAGCAGTCGGTCCCGGTTCTTATCATACAATAACATCGTGAAGCTTAGTTGGAGGTCTTCGGGCGGCTTAAAAACATCCAACGGCAAGATTTATGTAGCCACAACATATTCTTGCCAGTCCCCAACCCGCACTTGGCCAGCGTGGGGACATATGGCCTTAACCCTCTCCTGAGAGGAGACCCGAGCCCAGCAGTGGGACATTATGGGTAGTTTTTTTTTTAATATACTAATTAAAGTAATTAGGCTCACTAGACGCTTGGATCAAGCATCCGATGCAGAAGGCAATTTATCTTAACACGGCCCATATAGTGAGGAGTTTCCTATCTTTCTTGGTCCTTATACTCGAAAATGATGGTCTACTGATGTATTCTTTTTTTTTAAATATATTTTGTATATTCAAATACAATAGAGAATAGTAATGAACACATCCACAACATAGCATTTTGATTGATGACTAGACAGAACCTGTAATATCTGTCCTATATCCTGTAACCAGGAGGCCTATAACCATATTTATAAGTTACTAAATACTAACATATTATTGCAAAATATACCTAGAACCTAATAAATATTCTTATTACACAATTATTTTAGCTGAAAGGCAAAGGGCCATAATCCAATAGAGAGGGCTGTAACACAAACATAATCTAAATTAAATTATCTAGTTATTGATTTGTACTTGTTGAAGTAAATTAAATTATTGTATACCCATTATTTACATTGAGGGCCTTGTTGAGTGAATGCAATTGATGTTCATGAAATCTTGCATTCGTTTATAGAGTCAGGCCAAATGTTTGAAATATCTGGAAATACAATGGACCTTTGGTCTTCCGACAATTGTTTTGCAGGGCAGTAATTAAGTATTCCATCAGTAAATCTGGCTATTATGGTACAAGCCGTGCATAGTTCGAATCTAGATGGTGTTGTGTGTCAGATAACTAAAATATTTATTATTTCCTAGGTTTCCAAGATACTGCGCACAACACAGGTCTACTATAGAAAATCATATTGCACATTTTCTAGACAGCTCTATTTACTACAATGTTATTGAAGCAGCAAAATGTGCACATGGACTACAGCAGGTTAGTTCTGGTTTAAATATTTTAAAAATGCCCTGTCTTATATAATAATTGTCTATGACACAAAAAAAAATAAAAACTTATTGTTTGGACTAATGGTGCTATCATATTTTTAAGACTCAGGCAATTTTGTGTGAGTTCTTATAAAGCTGACTAATTCAAAATCCTTTTTCATCAAGTAGACCTTTTCAGGCTCTTATGTATATATACTGACTCTAGTTGCTTGGTTCCAAAATTTCTAATGGAGAAGAATTGGCAAGAAACCCCATTCATTTATTTTAGCCATGATCCTACACATATAACAGATTCAAACTTATCTTATTAACTTATTTCTTAGTTTTTTTCTTCTTAATTAGTATTTATTATTTGATAATTTATTAAGACATTGATATGTGTTAATAAATTTGTTTTATTTTTTCTTTGTATAGCCCCTTTTTGGGTATAGGCCTTCTCCAAATCTTACCTCTTTTTCTTGCCACAACAATTTCATTTAGAAAATTATCGCCTCAGAGTAATAACCAGCTGCCAGCATCATCTAAGGCTTTAAATTTAGAACACTAAAAATATCCTATGTTTGTTTTCAGATTAGACCATCTCAGGAGAAGACAGCTACAGCAAAGAACTGCTGGCGGGAACAGATGAGTGTGTTATGCAACACTGCACATAAACTTATTGAAGCAGTCTTTTCTAAAACTGTTAACATTTATAAGGACAGCAGAAATGTTAAGGTAAGTTTTTTTTTTATGAAACAGCAAGCAGACAAGCAGGCTATCAGTTATTTTAAGCAATAATGTAGCCTCCATTCTAAGAAAGTAAAAAGTGGACCAGTTTAGGATCCAATATTAGAAGAAGGTTTATATTAATGTATAATAAAACTTAAATTTATGTAATATAAATTTATCTTATAAAAAGATAATTTGAAACCATGTCTATGAAAGTTTAATTTTCTTAAAAGTTTAATGTTTTTTACAATAAAATAAACCTTACATAATACTTGAAAATAAAGAACTTAAACCTGCCTGGATTTAGTTGTTTCGATTCTGATCAACGTGCTCATCGCAAATCCCAGTAGAGTACGGTCCGAGGGGATTCCCACGTGACACAGGTCACCTAGTATAAAAAGGGTTACGTTTTGACAAATTACTATTCTACATTGTTACAGAAACTACCAACGGAGTTGCTGTCCAACACACCACTGTCTGCAGCACTGACCCACATTCTGGATGTGAAGAAAACAACACCAGGCAGCAGTTTGGATAAAGATGCAATACTGTGTAATAAACTGAGAAATATATTTGTTTTTATTCAAGCTATGCTTGTGTAAGTATAGATAGCTTTATACTCTTATTAATACAAAAAAAAACATATGGTCGGCATTTCTTCTCAGAATAAGTCTTAGGAAATGCTGCCAATTCTAGCTGTAAAGTTCGACTTGTAAATATATATTATTTGACTATGAGTTACGTAGATGTACAGTTCGATTTGTAAAATATTTGTTCGAGTTACTTATAAAAATATATATCATTTACAAACTTAAAAAAAATGGGAAAAACAAACCACTTCTGACATGAATGACTGCACCTAGGGTTCCGTAAAACTTATACAGTGGACTATTTAATTGTATCTAACATACTTTGAAGTGCAAAAAAATGGAATAATAACAACAAATTAATGCATTATAAGTTTTGTTTTTGCTAGTACTGTAAGGCTAGACCCTTTTCTACAAATATAATTCAGAACCCAGAATAAGTGTTCATTTTGATGCAAAATCTTAAAATTGCTAAAACTAAAATATAATCCCTAACATGTTACTCATATATCCTTATTCATATGTGTGTCTCGTTTTATTCAACTCGCCTCTGAGAAGATTACTGAAATCTAAGAGAATTGATTTGTTTTCGTGTTTGTATTTTCACCAATACTTAAACTTACAGAGAAGTATATCCAGTAGCGAAACCGATACAACCTCAGTTAATATTGGAAGTGATAGTGCAAGCTTTGAGCGTGTCCAGTAGTGCCAACACTGTAGTAACAGAAGCAGCTATGGTCAAAATACAGGCACTCAGGACTCTAGATGCTTTGATATTGTGGTAAGATTATTTTCTTTATCGAAATTAAGACGCACCCTTTGAAAAAATAATGTAGAGACTTGCACAAAAAAAAGATCAACCTCCTCAGTCTTCCTCGAACTATTTCCCTCTTGTCTTTACAGAGGGTCTGTTAAAAGTCCCTTTTTGAATATTATACTCGTATATCATTAAGAAGAAAATTAATACCCCTGTGTGGTAGCAGTCATAAATCCAGTCTCACTCTTTCGAAGTTTATATGCAAGTTGGACTTATGATCTTCTTTTATTAGCGTATATATGACACACACATACATAGAACACATGCGTGTGAGTAACAACTAATCGAACGTTGATAAATAAATGAATGAAAATTGTATTTCCTTGTAGTTTTGTAGTTCCTTGATACGCACAGAACCGAGGCGAGCCAATATGGACATTATGGTGCAACTGCCTGACTGATTGACTGTCCCTCTGACTATACATACACACTGCAATCTTGTACTCAAAGGTGATAATGACCATTAAGCGTGACTCATATTCACCATCGTTGTTTAATTTCAGCTTAGGTTCCAACTTGATTCCTTTCTCAGCGTTAGTGTTCCGATGTGTGATGCAAACACTTAGGTGGAGTTCTGATAACCCAAGTGAAGAATCAAGGTAATTATTTAATTTATGTTATTATTCAAGCACCGATCAAACTAGCTTTTTCCCTTGCTGTCTGTCTGTTTTCCTTTTTCTCAAACCAAATAGCCTTCCCTAAATGTTCGTTCCTAGAACGAATTACATACACCGAAATAATGCGTACCCCAAAAAGAAGAGTTGTTATCAGAGTCACCCTGCCAAATAAACAGTACAAGTACTGACATCTAGCAAAAACAAGCTAAACTATTTCGAACAACTCATTTGGTATTGCTATATTTTTTTTAGCAAAGTCCGTTGTGTGGCATACAGCAGTTTGAGCAGATGGTTGAATACTTTACATGTACACCGGGTGTCGAGCGACGGCAAAGGTAGATCTTGGGAAGACGAGATCACTAACCACATTATAACTGACATTACTCCCCCGAAGAAAACTGTGGAACTTACTGTAAGCAAATATATTTGTAAACATGTAAATAATAATACTTTTGAAAAAGCAGTTCTTGAATTTGAATTTAATTTTTAGAAAATTTACCAAAAAACATAACCAAGCTAAGCCTAAATTATGCCTACTCTTTGTATAAAACCTCTATTTGTCTAGTTTAAAAAAACTGACTATGACGTTTATTTTAAATATTAAGTATTTTTTTTCTATTGCAGATGAGCAACCAGTACACGAAAAAGTTAAGTAAAAAAGCACGTAAGAAATTAGCAAACACAATGCTGCAACAGAGCTCTATTGCAAGTCATACACCGGGCGAAAAAAATAAACCCATTGTGTAAGTAACATTTTATTATATCATCCTCCGAACCTTTTCTCAACTTTGTTAGGAAACTAAATACGGCTGAATTTAGATTTTGAAGTTATAACTTCTTATGGGAGGGTAAACAACTTCGTTACGTAACGCGTTACGGTGCCAGTCTGTCTGGTTTCCCTTTCTCTCGCGTATACGGCAGCGGTAGGCAGGCTCCTCTCTCACTCTAACCCACAGCGCTAGCCGTAAATAGTTCAACTTAGTTTAGTTTAAGTTATCGTTTCTGTCGGGAGTCCCTAGATGCACATGTTTTTTTTTTCAATGATATCGCACCTCTGAGCAGAAGCTGTCTGTGCGTGAGTCAACAACAGGCTAATTGTTCTGGAGTGCAAGAAAGTGTATGACAAAATTGACAAACAGGTAGATGATCCTTCCTAGAAGACGGTGTCTTAGGAGGTTGCAGTACATTAGGAAGAAACTTTGAAAGAAAAATAATTGATTTTTTTTTTTTTTTTTTTATATTTAAGCTGCCAAAATGACTCTGCCCTGCCTGATGGAAAGCATGAGCAGAATGCAAGAGTGGTGGTCACCATCCTCAATGCGAAAAAGAACAATGCAGTATGGTGACCCACACTATGGCGGCTTGGGGGGAAAGGGGATGGTGAGGGGGATAGGGCCGTTGGATTGGGGTATGGGCCTCCGGTATCCTCACTCACTCGATGAAACACAGCGTAAGCGCTGTTTCACACCAGTTTTCTGTGAGGCCGTGGTATTACTCCGGTCGAGCCGGCCCATTCATGCCGAAGCGTGGCTCTCCCACGGTAAATATTACTTATATGATTCGTTTTTGAAGTGAAAACTTCTTTAGGCGCTTTGAGCACTTCTTCACTTTTAGGTGAACAAAAATCATGGGACACGCGTCATCGTCACCGTATGCTAATAGCTCTACGATACAATAGGATAGTTGATACCTTAGTCAAATCAGTAACTTTTTTATAATCTGTCAAAACGATAACTTTGTATAAAAAATGTACTAACTACAAACTTGTGACGTCACTCTTTTAGACTACTCAATTGAGCAATATAGTTTATTTGAAAATTTGTAATGGAAATGAAAAGCTGTGATAATTATATTTGCCGAGATGTTTTGCAATATTCGTTTTAATGAAGGAGATATCGATATTTATTTACGATACAGTCAACTACCTACAACTTACGTTACTTAGTTTTCACTTCTATCGGCAGTCCCCAAAGATAGACCCGCATTTTTTTAATAACAGTATCCCCTCCTGATTTTAGAATAGAAGAGCCGAACGATGAAGTCGCCAATGCAGCGTTAGAATGTTTGGAAACATTCCTAACAGTTTGTGGAATATTTTTGAAACCAACTACACATAAGGTATGTATAGTTTTGCATACACTTTAAGTACCAATATTGTCACAAGTTTTATAATATAGTATTGAACTTTTTTATATGAAATAATCGTAATACATGCACTCTGAGATCACTCATCCTCATCAACAGCCTCTAATAGTCCACTGCTGGATATATACACAAAACTGCCCAGACGGATTGGTAAAGTGTTTGTTTTAAGTTTGCCTTCTCATTATTTTACTAATTAACAAAATTAAAACTACGGCAATCCGCCATGTTAAGCTGAACACCAATCGCAGCAAGTTACGTCACTTATCTGTAAAACTCACTTAGTTCAGGTACAATAACAATCACTTTACTGTTTTCAAGAGCTATAATTGACACTGGTGACAAATAGTGACGTCGCGTCTTACACAAACAGATGCCGCGACACCATCGATCTTTTCCTCGTGAATTTTAAACATAAAATGTAAATCGTATTTTTTTCCTACTAAAACTTAATTTTTTATAGAAATATAACTGTTTTTTGACAATAGTAGATAGTTCTAAACATCATAAAACAGTTTTTATAGATTAGTCATCATGCCTATTGGGATGGTGATACACCGTTTTCTTAATCCGTCAGCACACACCACACGAGGAACACTATCAACACACAAGTAAATAAATAAAATAAAAAGGCTTTTATCCCGTGCATTTACCAGTATTTTTACAATATTAGATTATTATTCTAGATTTTGATTCTTATTAAGATTATTACATTACAATTAAATTAAATTCGGTACACAAGTAAATAAATTATTTGTTAATTAAATATTATGGGTATCAATTCTATGTATAAAATTGACATCATTAACATAATGATAATAGATTCTGACTAATCCAGCGTCGTGACTTCGATCTCATTCAGGACAAATATTGTTTGCTTAGTAAAGCAGCGTCTGGATTAAATCAATTCATCTAATATATAAAATTTTCATGTCATGGTGTTTGTTACAAAATCCTCCGAAACGGCTGGACTGATTTTATGAAATTTTGTGTGCATATCGTGTAGGTCTGAGAATCGGCCAGATATATTTTTCACTCTAAATGATAAGGGTGACACATTCCAAAATATATTTTTTAATTTTTTTATCAATTTTTTTATATGTGGCAAAACAAGGTTTGGCCGGTTAGCTAGTGATATATATGTACCCTATATTTTTAATTTTTTTTTACAATTTTACAAAAGTATGCGAACTGAGGAGTACTATATCTTGGCACAGTTAATGTTTATATGTAGGAGAAGTGCTAGAAAATGTATTTGGAATGTTGGATCTTAAATGAAAATGTTCAAGAAACTTATTTTTTAACTTTACAACTATATATTGACATGGCGAAAGAGATAGTAAAAAAAACAAAGACAATATTTAGTAATTTCTATAAAAATTTAAACTTAAAATTATAAAATTTAATACACAATTATTTTTACAGGTATTCCAAGATCGCCTCGTCCGAGAGTGTTACAATTTAGACAGCTATTCAAAATCTCGTTCGGTTCGTTTACTGCGAGCATTAGACGGCTGCAGGAAGAACACTCCCTCGAACATACCGCCACCCACACAATACTTGCTACATTTATACAGCACTTTGATTACCAATCAATATGATGAGGTAAGGCAAATTTTTATCTTATTTCTAGTGACCTAAGGTTCAGTATAGATTATAACTGTGGAAGAGATATGCCTATACCTTACACACTTGTGTTAGCGCACACTCGTTGAGACTTGCCGCCGTGCACTTGCACTCTCTGTTCCCTCACTTTTACAATCCGATGGGATGGTTCGGCGCAGGACCACCACCGTGCCTCGAAAAGCAGGTAAAGTCTCAGACTTTACCTGCTCTTCGAGGCACGGTGGCTAAGACCCAACTTCCAAACTCTGACATGAAAGTCAAACCTGGAGAGTTGGTATATTAGGAATATTAAAGCACCATAGTTCTTTTTGCATTTTTATTTTCAATATCATATTTGTTCTTTTTTGCAGGTCAAAAAATTCTCCTCCCAAGCTATATTGGAGATCAGACTACAGATACACTGCTCGCCGCCTTCGCTTAACTTTGCCCTTGAAGCTCCTATAGACACGAATAAAACAAAAGACACAAGAAAGAGAGTATCAGAGAGGAATAGAGCAGCTTTAGAGTCGTTACTGGGGAAGGAAAGGTATGTTTGTAATTTAAAAATTGTAGGAATCACTTGCATGTCTGGATTTCTGTTAACAACTACTACTTTATGTTTAATTCACATTTCTTTAAACAATATATTTTTTTATAGAATGCCATCAATCAATGATGACGTGGTAACCATCGTAGACGAACCATCTGCTAAACGTTCACGACTAGATTCCGAAGTGGTCATGGATAATATTAGCGTCAGCAGTGAATCGGTCAAATCTATTGAAATCAGTGATGATGAAACAAATAAAAATGATAGTCCTGATATTCTGGAAGTTGAGCTAAAAAGTCAGGAATCACAGAATGAAATAGAAGAAGATTCTAATACGCAAGACACCTCGGTCATTTCGGAAGTACATGATGCCGAACAAGAAAGTAACACAATAATTAATATTGAAGAACCTGATACAAATAAAAGTATCTCACCTGAACTGGAGATAACCCAACGTGAAATAGCACCAGAAACTAATATTTATGAAGCGAAAACCCAAATACCTTTGAATATTTCAGCCGATACAATAGAAAGTGATAAAAGCCCAATATCCATGGAAATAGTTTATGATACGAATGCAGAGAAAAGCGTAAAAGTGTTAGAAAAAATGGATGATGAAAATTTGCTTAGCACTAACGATACTGACGATGTGCAAATCACTTGTGGTCAAAGTATAAAGAGTTCTCAGGCATTAGACAAGGATCAGGATACAGAGAAAAATAAAGAAGAAGAAAACATGCCGGATGTGAATGAA
Source organism: Hyphantria cunea (assembly GCA_003709505.1). NCBI lineage: Eukaryota > Metazoa > Arthropoda > Insecta > Lepidoptera > Erebidae > Hyphantria > Hyphantria cunea. Next base: position 945,609 of record PKRV01001230.1, read on the forward strand.
ACAAATGAAATTGAACTCGTTCTTGAAAATGGAAATGAAAATAAAGTAGTTGAAAATATTGAAGTTAAAATTACTACAAAAGAAATTACTGTAGATGACATGTTAGCTGATTTTGTAGATGAAGTCAATGAAGAAACTAATACTGAAGCTACTGAAGTTTAGTTTAGGTGCCAAGTTATTTATAAGTAAACAATAAAAAAAATCAAAAATCTTTATATTCCTTGGATAAAACTGTAGACATTGGTATTAATAATCAAATACATTGATTTCTTAATTAATAGAAGGGTGTACTTTTATTTATGTAATTCCTGTGTAGTAAGACGTCTCGACGTAATATTAATTGAGTATTATCTATGCGTCACTAATGAGTCCGTCGGTCAGTATTTTATCCCGCTATAGGAAACTAACCACTAGAACAAAAAAAAAACAGTGAGACCACACGACCGAAGAAAAACTTCACGAAACGTAACTGGCTATGAGAGAATTACCGTGGGAGAGTCACGCTTCGGCATGAATGGGCCGGCTCGACCGGAGTGATACCACGGCCTCACAGAAAACCGGTGTGAAACAGCGCTTACGCTACCGTGGGAGAGCCACGCTTCGGCCTGAATGGGCCGGCTCGACCGGAGTGATACCACGGCCTCACAGAAAACCGGTGTGAAACAGCGCTTACGCTGTGTATCATCGAGTGAGTGAGGATACCGGAGGCTCATACCCCAATCCAACGCCCCCTATCCCCCTCACCATCCCCTTTCCCCCCCGGCCGCCCTATTGTGGGTCACCATACTGCATTGTTCTTTTTCACATTGAGGATGGTGACCACCACTCTTGGATTCTGCTCATGCTTTCCATTAGGCAGGGCAGAGTCATTTTGGCAGCTTAAATATAAAAAAAATAAAGTGTGCGCTCGCACCTCTATCTTCCTCTCAACTTACGTTCGCCTCGTACGATCACGCTTTTTGTAACGCTTTCGTCACGCATTCACCAGTTTATAATAACGCAAGTACCTAGCAACTAAAAAGAGAAAAGCGTTGGCTTATCATAGTCGTGATGTAATTAAATTATTTTGTACTTATAAATTGTAATAAACTGCAATCGCTCTTTCTAAATTTCTTTTACAATTAGGTTAATTAATTCTGATGGTGACTTTAAAAAAATCAGCCCTTGTATTTAATTGCCTGTAGTTTAAAGCTGATAGTAACTCTTATTAATTTATCGATTTTCCAATTCACTCTAGTGTTCTCTAGCTAACTCTATGAAAGATTCCTTAAAAGTAAACTATGTTTTCGGTCGATAAACAAGGTTTTTTTTATCAACACTGTGGTAAATGTGGACGAATTTGTTACATGTTGTTTCTTTTTGTTTACATATCCGAGAATATAACATGAAAATAAAGTTTTATGGAGTCGTGTGATTTCAGCGTAAGTATAGAAATGAGTGGCACAAGATCTGTCTTAAACTTTTTCTAAACAAGGATAACTCATTATATCAAATATATATGTATTTTTCATCCTAAAATTTTTTTTAAATCACATAAATCTAATTTCAAACACAAGTTTTTTAGATCTGGTGACATTTTTATTTGGATTTGGTGCTTTGACATGACCTAAATAAAATTTGTCATGTCAACAAAACGTCAAAATCAAAGTGCCTATAACTTGAAGTTAAGACTGGTCTGTGGTTAAAACGTAGGACAGAACATTTAAAATTATAAACAATCATTAAAAAGAATATATAGGTTCTTGGACATCAGTAATTGCCTACGAAAATGGTTATAGCCATTGGCTTCGAAGGAAGTGCTAATAAGCTTGGAATCGGCATAATAAGAAATGAAGAAATACTTGCCAATTGCAGACGGACATTTATCACACCACCCGGTGAAGGTTAGGAACCATATAAATGCAAAAATTTATGAACAATTCAAACAACAACAAGTCCAAAGTAAATACTGTACTATTAAATCATTATAGAAATCGTAATACCTTTTTCTAGGTTTTATGCCTCGAGAGACAGCTAAACATCATTCAGAAAAAATACATGATCTTTTAAAAGAAGCTTTAAGTGAATCTGGTATAACTCCTCAAGATATAGATGTGGTGTGTTACACTCGAGGACCGGGAATGGGTGCTCCTCTTATGGTATGTGCTATTGTAGCAAGAACTTTTGCCAAAATTTGGAATAAACCCATGTGTGCTGTCAACCACTGTGTTGGACGTATCCTTTTTATGTGACTCTTAAAGGTTTTAAGAGAGGGTTGCAATGATAGTAGAAAGTTGTTATAGTGAAAAATAAACTGAGTATTAATACTCATCATAATGCTAAATGATAATAAGGTGTATGTACTCCTTGTTGGAATGTTTAGACTCCTTTTCAGACACAAACATACAGTCACAGGTTATTATTTGTGCAAGTGTTACCTTGACATGAAAACCAAAGAAAGAAAAATCATTAAAAAATATTTTTAAACAACTTCAGAAGGAAAAGGTTCTATGTTCCATTTTATGTACGATTTTTTTTGTTCACCTTGAACTCTGTCAATTATAGATGGAATTCGAAAATTCTTTTTAATAAACAAGTTTCTATTTTAAAGTGTTATCTTTGGGTAAGTTTTGGTTGAGAAAAAAGGTACCTACTATAATGTTATATTTACAATTTCATTCCGAAATTATTTCCTCAACTATAATATCAGATATAGAAATGGGCAGATTGATTACCAAAGCTAAAAATCCAACAGTTTTGTATGTAAGTGGAGGTAATACACAGATCATAGCTTACTCACGCAGAAAGTACAGAATATTTGGGGAAACCATTGATATAGCTGTGGGTAACTGCCTGGATAGGTAAGAAAAAAGATTTTTTTTCAATGTTAAAGTAGTATCATTTTAATTTAAGTAGAAAATTAGATAGTAGTAAATAAGATTTGTGGACTACCGAGACGGGGATGGTTTGGCGCTCTTTGGGGTGGGATTCTGATAAAATTAAGGTTCATTTTGGATGCATGAGAATGTTCTTAAAGGTTGGTGATTAAATTGGTCTAAAGATTTGTCTTAGTATCATTGTTGGCTCTTTTGAACAAGGTAGGTATCGAATCATGAAAGAAATATTAGAATTAATTCATGAGGATCAATGTCGACAAAGAGGGAGTGTCCGTAAAGAGACTTTTGCAGTAACAATAGTGATAATTTAAATTCAACCGAAATTCTACAGAATATAACTTCAGTTGATACAACAAAATAAAACTGATCATCGCTATCAGTCATTTTATTTCTGATTTATTAAGTGTATTAACTACAAATTGACTTAAGAATCTTTTTTATGAATTAGGAATATACATTATGTGTTTTGGGGGACTTTATAAACGTACATAAAATGCACATAAAGTACTCAGACCCAGAACAACAATTTGCAGATCACACAGTGTCATCCTCTGTGGGATTTGAACTATTTTGAACTCACAACACTTCATGCGGTAGAAAACGGTGTGGCACCACTTAAAACACTCAGCCAACCATGCTGTCATCAAACTCGTCTCTCATATTTTCTAATTATGTTTGTTTTATATAGATTTGCTCGAGTACTAAAATTATCTAATGATCCAAGCCCCGGCTACAATATTGAACAAGCTGCCAAAAAAGGAAAGAAATATTTACAATTGCCTTATTGTGTAAAAGGTGAGTGTACTCTAACATTTTCATTTAGTTCTTTATGGAAATTTCTTCATATTTGTGTCTTAGTAGCAGTACCTTCTGGATTAAAGATATATCCTTATCTACAATGGAGAATGGCAAATTCTGTACCACTGGCTGGAAACATGTAATGGATGGTTTTTTATTTATTTATTACACAGAGAAAACAAACTGAATCGTTGTCCCCCAAAACCTGGTTGATGGTTTTACCGTGATATTATTTACATGTGCTAAAAAAATTATGATTCTGCTCAAAAATTATTTTCAACAATATTAACAAAATACATTCCTTCGTTTTCTAAACATATCATGCTTAAAGTCTACTTAGTTTGAAAATTAGATGGTATATGAAAAATGACAGGTTTGTATCTGACAGAATATATACATATATTTTTTTTTTTTCACTGCCAAACAATCCATAAGGGATTGTTTTGATACCCGTTTGAGCAAAAATAAGGCTCAGTCACTCCTACATAGTCAACACTCCACCAAACCATCACTGAAGTCAGATTAATGCCCACATTGTACTCACGATGTTGATTAATTGGAATTTTATTTAGAGCTTTCAGCATAAACACGGTCATTTTGTTTGTAAAAACAAAATTAGTAAGAGTTTTGATTTTACCACCCTATTCTTTTTAAAATTATCAGTTCAGAAATGACTAGTGTGTCTTCTATGGGCTGCAAGTCCTAAATCATCTTTTAAAATATGCGACATGGTTCTAGGTGCTATCTTCAACTCCCGAGATAAAATCTTTTGTTTTCGGACAGGATTTCTTTGAATTCTTTCCCTTACTGCTTTTATCGCCTTTTTCGTACGAACACTACGTGGACGGCCAGATCTTTTTCTGTCACAAACAGAGATTTTATTGTATCTATCAATAACCCGGTACACAAACATATGACTAATAATAAGTGTATGGATTTTAAAACTGTAATTATCTATTATTATTATAAACTGTATTTGTCTCTATACCTACTTTATTTAATGCAATCACAGCGATTCGGTTCTCTTTATCACCCTTCTCTATTCTTATTCTTCGTTCGTTCTATTTTAATATCACTAATGTTTAGTGATATTAAAATGGAGTGTTTACAATAAACTGGCGCGAAAATAAAAAACACAATGAACAATTTTATGAAAATGGCAGATTTCAAAAGTAATACTTTGTTCATTTTTAATTGTTACAGTAGTTATGGCCACACTAAGTACTTATACAACATGTACACGAGCGGTGCCACAGGTAAAAACAATTATTAATTGATATCATTTATATTTTCAGGGATGGATGTGAGTTTTTCTGGAATACTTTCATACATGGAGGATAAAATTGATGAACTGTTAAAAGAATATACCCCAGAGGACCTATGTTATTCATTGCAAGAAACTATCTTCGCCATGTTGGTGGAGATCACAGAGAGAGCTATGGCTCATTGTGGGTCTGACGAGGTAGTTACAATTCTTACACTATATTTAATGTAGTCTTAACGAACAGCATACAGGAATGATTTGCAACCTTTAAAATGTTGGTCACCAACCAACCAGTTAAATCAGTAAAAATCTAAATTCAACCTAAAGTTCTTCTGTGTACGACGTATATGTGATGCAACGAAATAAAACTGCATGCATCGGACACCGTCCTTTTATTTCGTTAAATCAAGTACAGTTGTTTTCTGAAAAAATTTAGGTTTGTGATTAGTATTACACTTCATTTTAAATATATGATGTGATAAATAAAAATATAACCGGCTTCGAGAACAGGACCAAATTACCACGGACGGGACCACACGGAAAGCACCAGCTTTCAAATAAAAAAGAATCATCAAAATCGGTTTACCAAGTCGAAAGTTCTGAAAATACAGTCGAATTGAGAACCTCCTCCTTATTTAAAGTTAGTTAAAAATGAAATCACTTCCAATGTCTGTTCCTTTAGATCTTTCTAACTACTCAACGGATTTTAAAGTTTAGCAAAGAAAGTGATTCAAGAGGAAGGCTTACACATTACATACATATATATTATAGTGGAATTTGGTGAATTTCAAAAAAGCCGGGACGGGTCACTAGTTTTTTTAAAACTGGTAAACAACGAAAATACTTATAGGTGATATACAATAAAATAAGTGTAACATGTATTTATAAAATAAATACATGTTACACTTATTTTATAGTAAAAAATACTTATAGGTGGAAAATACTTATAGGTGATATACAATAAAATAAGTGTAACATGTATTTATATAATAATGTTCTCCTAGCCGATTTCGGCCAAGGCGGCGGTAGCGAGTCTCAACGGAGACCAGCCAACTACGCTGGAGATATAGTGCACAAGGATGTGCACTCTCTGTTCCCTCTCTCTCATAATTCGTTAGGACAGTTAACCGACACGATCAGGGAGAGATCACGCGTAGAACCGACAGCTTTACGTGCTCTCTAAGGCACGGGGGTTCAGACCCAACTTCCAAACTCCGAGCTGTTATAAAGTATTTCTATAATCTGAAATACTCAAAAATTATCAGTTATCTAAAAAACTACCCATAACACAAGCTCTGCTTAGCTTGGGACTAAATGACATTGTGTGTTAGATATCCGGAACAATTTATTTTTTATTATTATTAAAATCGCTTCTTCAATATACTTCGTCGGTTTTGTAGCCATTTGTCACAGAGATCAAGGTATGAGCACCGTAGTTAACAAATAAACTTTTTTTCAGGTACTTTTAGTAGGAGGAGTTGGCTGTAACGAACGTCTCCAAGAGATGATGGGTGTTATGTGTTCAGAACGCGGTGCCAAGGTCTTTGCGACAGACGAACGTTTCTGTATCGACAATGGCGTCATGATCGCATACGCCGGATCATTAGCTTATATACATGGTGGCTCAACGCACTACCGCGAAACGACCATTACACAGAGATATAGAACTGACGAAGTTAATGTTATTTGGAGAAATGATTAAATAACCTTATTTATTAAATGGTGTTTAATTCTTGCTTGGCGATAATCCAGACGTTGTGAGAGGACAAAGGTTTTATCTCTTAGATATATATAAATAAATAAAATTTAAGTGTCTGTACATTTAAATTATGAGCTTTTCACCAAATGCATGTGTATAAATATGAATGAAAATATATACAGTACAGGGTGGCGCTTTATCTCCTTTATTCTTTGCTGTTTTTATGAACTCAATCTCAAACCAATTATGTTCGTCCTACTATATTTATGCAGATGATTTACAACTATATACACAAGCTCCTATTAATTTGTAAACGGAGGCATTTAACACAATCAATGCTGACCTATTGCGTATTGGAGAATGGAGTCATAACTATGGACTTAAGGTTAATCCTGTAAATACGCAGGTATGTGTTACTGGTAGTCCAGGGATGGTCTCAAGAGTTAACTGGACACAAATACCCCAAATTAAATTCAATGGAACCGCCCTTGAGATCAGTATTACCATCAAAAATTTAGGGATCCGCATTTACAGGAAGTCACTCGAAAGATAGCTGACCCACGCGAAAAACAATATCAACTCATCCAGCTAACGTGGTTTAGTAGGCCATAACCACATTTTAAGGAGAAGCCTATGTATAAACAGCAGTGGACTTTTCAAGGCTGTCGATGTGACTCTGTGGACCCGATTAAACGATGGATTTTATGGGCAAACTAGACTATAATCAAAACAATGTTTCTAAAACTGCCGTCTGCTGGATCTAAAATCCAAGTCAAGTATAACTTTGTAACTGCGTGTGTTGGATGTCATCTCAGCAGGAAAGTATAATGGTAATAAGTAACGTATAGTCCGGCCAATGAGAAGCGATACAAAAGTTCATTTACAGTACTGGGCAAGAAAGAGTGCACATCGACCTCGAAAGAGACATTTGGCCAATTTCGGCTTTGTAGAGCATTTTCCCTTTCCCTTCTATATGTGTTACGTTTTGTCAGTCGTTCGACAACTGTACGTAAACGTAACTAATGTACGGACTGTTAGTATGTCGTGCGAAAGGGACAACGTTCCACAAAGCCGAAATTAGCCGAATGTCTCTAGAGGTCGGTGTGCATTATTTCTTGCCCTGTATCATACCTTAAAAATAACCTTGGAGTTGACAATCTATTATCTATCTCTTTCAATCTTTCGTAGTTGTTTGTCTCGTTCTCCCGGTAAAAAAATTAGGATCAGGACGGGATCGCCAACATTTAGTTAGTTTTTGTTGTTATTTAATTATTGTTTTTTGATTTGTTGATATTTTTTTTTATTAAGAGTGGTTAACGATCAACATCCCGTAATGTTCAACATCATACGTCGAAACCCTGGCCAAGTGCGGGTTGGGGACTAGCAAGACAGCGTTGTGGCTACGTAATCTTGCCGTTGGATGTTTTTAAATCGCCCAAAAGCCTCCAACTAAGCTATACGACTGTTATCCCATGAACCGGGAACGACTGCTTAACGTGACCTCTGAATCACGGAGACACTCATGATATCATGCCATCAGCGGTCACCCATCCATGACTGCGCCGCCATTGCTAACCGTCGGTGATTGTTTCTAATCACCTAATGCAACTGGGCTGTGAGCGCCTCTCACGCGCAAAAAAGTGCAATACATTAAGAATATAAAAATACGCACCTTATTAAGTATATACCTCGTAAGTTCTATAATGACACAACTGTCACATGGATCAAGCTATAAGGACTTTATTTAATATTTTATCGTTATGATACAAAGACCAGGTTGACAAATCACCTCAAGGTATATGATGCCCGCCTCTGACAGCCAACTAGTCCCAAACAGAGCTTGTAATATGGGGACTGGACAACTCATAAACACCTACTTTTTTGTAAATATGCATAAGAAACACCCAAACTATTGTTAGTTCGAGCCAGGAATCGAACCCAGCACGTATACGCCACCATTTTGCCACGGAGCCTTTATTTAATTTTTATATTTCATATTTAATGTGATGGGTTCATTTGGAAATCTATAATAATAAATGTTATTGCATAAAGTTAAAAAAACTTTAATAAATCAACCATCTTTTCCTTTTGTTCAAAACAAGAATACCACTGCAACTTATGGGACCAAACACGCAACAAACAACATTACAAAGTATTATCTTGAAATATTGCTTCTTTTTATAATAAATTACAATTTATAACCATATTGATTGAACTCTGACTCCTCAGAGTTTTTATTACTCCTAATAAAAACTTAACAAGGTGTTTTACTTAAAATAGTATTTATACTAAAGAAAATGCAGACGAATTTCGCCTTTATTGACTTTCATATTTTGTGTGCAATAACTACACTGCATATATTGAAATAAAAATTCATTCTACACTAACATTTGCATGACATAAATAAATTATTTATTATATATATTTGTTTTGCGTGTACATAAGTTTCTAATGCCGCCTATACACCATGGCGCCTTAGCGTCAGTGCAGACGGAGTGGCGGCGAATGGACTTATTAAATAACAATTCAAATTCAAACTATAGTTCTTCAGAATACAACTTTAATTAAAGCAACATAATAAAACCAACCGGGCTCATCGTCATTTTTATTTTGTTGCATCAATTTAATCTCTTTGCGGCCACTTCGACCATGCATGCTGACCCTTGTCCATCAATGAAATCATGCTCTGTGGCCTAACGGAGAGAATGGTGTACGAGCTACATTATATTTTAAAATTGTTGAATAGTAGTAAGTTAACAAGAACTTACTTAATACATTGCGGGTGTATTTTTCAATTTTACAAGTTTCTCACTAAAGATCAAATAAATATTTTCATTTGTGTACGAACAGAATAATTTTCTTACACCAAGACTTTCTTTAGAAATAAAATCAATGTAATGTATTACTACAAAAAAAAATTAAAGTTTATAAATTAACAATGATATAGGTACTATTTGCATTATTCGAGCAAAATCCAGCTACTGTCAACTGCCGCTAATGTCCTGGTGTCTTACAAAGTTTTCACGTTTAGGATCAATTTCACCACTTACTAATGGATCATAAAAGTGCCTACTATACTCTGCCTCATGAGCAAGATGACAAGAATTCAAAAGTAATGGTCACCATACTCAATTTGAATGCAGAAAATGCAACAATGCATTATTATATATAATAATAGTCTGGCTATTGAGATGCTTCTATGAGTCTTGGATAAAGACATATGTCAGATAAACATACATGTATCAGTAATATTTATCTGTTAAATAGTGTTATCTATAATACCAATGTCAATAAGAATTAATAAACGATTTTTTTATTATATTATTATAATATTGTATGCAGTAAGCTGAATCTTATTTTTTTAATGATAGAATATTTTTTAATGGTAGAATATTTTTTAATGATAGAATATTTTTTAATGATAGAATATTTATCTTCACTATTATTTATTGTATAGGTGCAGTGTTGTTTCAGTTAGGCTCTGAGAACCTCTGTTTATTTATTTTGATGCAATCTATGAAACCTTTTAATTGGCTTTATATATTGCATATTAAGCTGATCTCTTTTTTTAGTTTTTGGTTTTCCTAACTGGGGTTTATAAATGAATAATCTAAAATTTTATCAGAAACTTGTGAAATTTGCTGCTTCCAAAATCAAAAACAAGAACAATACAAACAGTATCAAAATTTGAATATAGCCCTAATTGGCACTGTCAATTTTTTTTACTATTTAAACTAAGAATTCACACACTGAGTTTGGTTATAATAGTCTACAATCTGTGTAATTTTTTTTTTAAATTAAGAAATAAACAAAGGGAAATTCTTGAGCCACCTGCATTTGGTTTAAAGCTAGCTTATATGAGTTCACAGTATAGTAGAAATTGTATTGAACAGGCTTTGTTCACATAATTTGTACTAGGATTTCCTCATGTAACTTGGCTTATATTGATATACATTTAAGGTTCTATTGTCTGTCTCATAAGCTGCTGTCTCCAATGTGTAGTCCAGTATAAACAATTATCCACGTAACCTGGAATTAAAAACAATGGAATCATAAACAATTTTTTTATAGACGGCCTGTCAAAGTGATTCTAATCTGCCTGATCAAAGCATGAGTATAATCTAAGAGTGGTGGTCATCATACCCTTTGATAACGCAGTATACTGCACCGTACTATGGTTGACTAGTGAAAATTTGACTGCATGGTTGGCCTATTGGTTTCAGTGGTCGCCACACCGCTTCCTACTGCGTCAAGTGGTGTGGGTTCAAATCCTATGGGACAACACTTTGTGTGATCCATAAATTGTTGTTCTAAGTCTGGGTGTACTTTGTGTCCGTTTCATGTATAAAGACCCCCATGACACAGGAATATATATTCCTTATGCGGGAGTTGTCTATTAAAAATAAAATGCTTTATCACACACACACTTAAAAAGCCTTTGACCACAGTGAATGGTCAATATATTTGTTTAGTCTAGTCTACAAATTAAAATGTAAACATTTTATACCGTTTATGTGTTATATAAAACATGAGCATATTGCAGGGCTTTTATCGAGTTTCATGTGTAGAACAATTTAAAAAATTATTAAGTATGTAATGTTGGTCTTACCAAAAAACCAGCAAATGAAGTCATAAAGCCTTCTTTCGTAATTTCCCACATTCCGCCGTATTCCTCCTCATCAACATTTTGAAAATTATTTACATATAAATATATTACCGCAGCGTTCACAGCAACAAATCTAAAATAATAATAATAAAAAATATAATTTACATCGAATTCTTTATATATAATAGAAGCCTTTCTACAGGGTGTGTAAAACTTTGTATAAAACTTATTCAGTTAGCAATTAAGTAAACAAATTAATACGTACAGTAATAAACCAAGGAAACCTTTCAAAGGTAGTAAACCCCAAAAAAGTCCCAAAATGATTCCCATAGCCTGACGCATCCAGTAAATTACATCTAGGAACTCTTCCTGAAAATTCAGAATATGATTAAATACATTTTTGTGTACATTTTCATAGACGAATAGCGAGAAAGTCTCGTGATACAATTCTCGTGTACACAATCTAACCTTGTCCGGCCATTCTGCATTAGCCACGAAAGCCCTCTTCCATGGTGATTCGCCTTTACTCTTGCTTCCGTCCACCGATTTTGTTTTACTTGACATATTAGTGCTAATTAATGTACGTTAGTTCTAATATTGCTTCAGATTTGGAATCGATTTATAACATATTAACTAAATATGAAAATGTTACACGTCACGATGACAGAACTATTCCATTCCTTCAATAGGGTTACGAAAAAAGAATGGATACTCTGTGGAATCAAAAACATTTCCTTTTGATATCGATACTTTAGTACTCGATACTATGCTTTAGATAGTTCTTCTCAATGAGTACTTTTGGACAAATATCGTATTGACTAAAAATTAAGTTTTAACTTGCGATCTTACGGCAATTGAAACCCAGGTAAAAAAGGACTCCACTAGACCCTAATGACCTTTATGTTAGGTCCTCAGCTCATTCTTGGGTAAGGAAAATACTCGATACATTGAAGTACTTGATAGTCAATATTTTGAAGTATCATAACTTTCGTTTCGATACTTTTATGAATTTATGAGTTTGATCCTTATTTTATACTCCTCAGCAAGGTCGTCTTTACCTATAGTGCAGGAGTGCACCCGTCGGGTCGCCGCAATTTGGGACAACACCGTGTGGACCGTCTTAAAAATAGGTTTAGGGAATGTTTGATATTAAATATTCTGTTAATGCACATGTCTAACTGAATGTCTTAGTAGTTATTTCAGAGGTGTTTTTATATGTCATGTAAAAATAGTAAATACTTGTCAAGGTAAGGTAATATGTAAGCAAGTATACATTTTTCTTATATTACATCTAAATTAAGGGAATAAAATTGCTATTTTTATTTAAAAGTTTTATTTCCACATCTTATAAAAGTATAAAATTATCACATATAACCATGAAATCTACAGGGGAATAAAGCACTTGAAATAAATAATATCACTTTTATTAATACCTCGTATTGATAGTTTTCATTTATGTGACTTTAAATTAAACCTTTATAACTATACTAAAACCATATGTAGAATACAAATGCTACCAAGCAGTGTGTGTAACACAATAGTTTTGCAAAAATATTTCGATGATATTAATGTCATTGAAAAAGATCCTTCCGAAAAAGAGGCTTTAAGTTGAAAAAATTTTGCCAGTCATTACAATATAATACTTATTTTAGCTGACGTAGACTCTGAAACATTTCATCACTATTAGTGCTGTCGTGTTATTTTGATGAGCGCGAGACCGGGATCCCAATGATGCCGAAACATTTCAATAGGCCGCCATAGTGAGTTTGCGTTCAGTTATTGCGTTATCTGCATTCGCAATGAGTTGGATTCTGCTCATGCTTTTCATCAGGCAGAGTAGAATCATCTTGACAGTCTCAGATATAAAAAAAACATCACAGCATTTTTTTTAATGGCGACAATTTCAGAGATTAATTTGAACTATAGATACAACCTTATTTAATAATAATTTCTAGGACAGCCAGTAGTAAATTTTTAATCACCCTTACCACATAAAATTACTTGTTTTCTAACAAATGCTCCAACCAAATTAGATATATTTGCCTGTTATTAAAAATAAAATTATCAGTCAATGACAGGCAGGTTACCAAAACCTGTATTTGCAAGGGTGAATTGGTGCAATGACATTTTATTTAACAATAATAAACAGGCAGAATTTTCAGCACTGTTTATATTTTTTCGTATGCGTAGGTACGCATTTACCAGACACTTGGTACCTATCAAGGCCCAGCAAACTCAAAAATAAAAAAAAAATATACATTATTTTAGTACCTATCCTAATTGTTAGAATTAAAACATACAAAAGTTCCATATCCAATTAGGCTGAAGTAACTATACTTAGGTCTAAAAAAAAATTGTCTGTTAAGACTGGATACACGTTGTACATAACTGGGGAAATTATTTATTTATTATTAGAATGATATTCATGAATGAGATTCTACATTTCTATGACAGAATATATATAAAGATGTTTGTCTGTCCGTTACGAGTTCACGTCTAACCAGTTCCTTGATATAGGCTTACCTTCACCGCTGGGAGGGGTCCGGATGGCGTAAGAAAGCGGTTCCCGAATCCCTCCCGTCTCAGGTGTAGAGTGGCACACCGTGTGGTTTTAGTCGGTTCGATTTCGACACACCGCCCCGCCGCAAACGCCGGTGGGGTGCTTACCCGATTACAGCAATCCCAAAATATAACTGTGATTGTATGCCATATTGTAACAAGACTTCATGGTATATCATAGAGAAACTCATGCTAAGAGCTACCTTTTTTATTTTATGCGCAATTCGCCCATTTACTACTGATCGGTGCAATTTCGGACTCGAGCCGACTAAAACCGCATGTCGTCTCGAGTACTAGAAGTCGGGGAACCAGGTGCACACTCGAAAGGATTTCCCTGGAACCGACCAGAGGCTTCACAGATGGCTTTACCTGACACTCCAGGTTTGCGCTTATGGAGGACGGAGAACGTTTTGCGTGGCTAAGAGATACATAGTAGATCACATTGCAAGGTTCAGCAATCGTAGCCAGGTTAGTCTATAGATAGATGATGATATAGATAGATGGGATCATCATCAATATCGGCATTTGTCACGGGTAGTTGTATCCCTAAAAAGTCCTACTTGGTTGTGGAGATCTGATTACAGTTCAGCCGTGTTCCGCATTGGGGTATCTGAGGTTTTGGGTTCAACTCCCGGGTCGGACCAAATGTTTATATAAAGCATATACACACATACAAATATTTTCGAGTTTGTATGTGTTTTATGTTTAATATGTATGTATTAACAAAAAAAAATATATACGTATTCTATCAGTCCATCTAGCTATCCTTTCGAGCTCTACTTAGTTTTAAACTTTGAAGCTAGATGGCGTTGAGTCGGACGTCGGCAATATTTATTTATTTAGCTAAAAAGAAAGCACGATCGAGAATAAATAAGAGAAAAAGTTTAACGTCTCCTAATAATGAATCTACTCACGAAAAATTTGCTTGATAGTAATAAATAGTAAAAAGAATTACCCGGGATTATGAACTATTATTTTGAACCCTGAAAAAAAATGTATATCTCGATCTCTTAACATATTAAATATGTTATAATTTTAAATTTAAAACAAGACAAGGCTAAAGGGCTTAATAAAAACAACACATATTACTCTTTGTTTTTCATACCGAAAGAATTCATAGGGTTAGTTATAACATTATGAAATGAACACTTTAAAATATTCTACTCTAGCTGAGCCTGATGCTACTCGCCGTTGTTATTGTACCTCTATATCAACAACCGCTAAAACAAAAATAGGCCTAAGTTACTCCTTATATCCTCAGCCATCTGGAAGTGAAAGTCTATCAAAATCGGTCCATCCATTCTAGAGACTAACCGAACAAACTGACAGACAGACTGTCAAAAATTAAAAATACTTTTTTGATGTAAGTACGATACTTTCGATTGCTTTTAGTTAATTATATTTATTTGCACAGTTAGTTTCGGAGGGAGTTGATCCAGTGCATGTCAGGAAGTCTCTTAGATATTATGTAAATAGTAGAGCATTTAACTTACATCAACTAACACATTATACAGTTAAAACTTACTAACTAATCATATACTACATACTTATTAATTTAACAACTTATTACCTACCAAAGGTATTAGGCAAGAGAAATAAATTTACGTCTTGGTTTTAAGCTTAATGTAAATTATAGAATCAGTCATATTAAATACTTTATATATAAATATATTATATATATATATATAATATATTTATATATATATATATATATATATATATATGTATGCATCTTCGTATCTTTGGCTGGCTACATAATCCTTTTACTACATAGAAAATATTTTTTAAGAATGTCTTTTAAAGCGCCATTATTTTTTTCTATGAAATACACGTACATTCTAAAGGACGTATGGCCTTAATTCCCGCCTGAGAGGAGATCCGAGCCCAGCAGTGGGATAATGGGCTGTTGATTGATTGATTGATTGATTGACACGTACATTTTAAAGGTTTGATGACAAAATTGGTAAAGTATAGTTTGGCTACTTCCAATAACATAATAGTTGATATTTCATTAAATAGTGTTTCCGTGTAAGACTTAATTTAAGATTATAGTTACTTATAATATAATACAAGTAATTATAGTATATTAATTTAATTACAACTGCATGAAAGAAATTGTATTTCTTTTGATGAACTACGCAAAAACCTTTTAAAAATGTGTGCACTACCCTTTAGGCACATCATCCGTAACAAAATTTCATCACCATATTCAGTTTCATTTATTTAACTAGTTTTTCTGGCTGTTTTGTAATGGAGCAAAATTGGTACCCGAACAAATGTTTATCAATATTGGAATTAAATATTAAAATTAAAATAACTATTAATTTAATTATCACATCAATATAAGGTTGTACTAGAAACTTTAACACTTGAAATAGTTAATCAATAACTTCAATTACGTAGCGAACCTCCACCTAAGGCCGATATAACATAGGGATCTGAAAACGAACATAATACCTAGCATTGTGACTATTTCTAGCCATACTGAACTATGCTCGATATCTAAATATTTAAGTAGAACGTCTGGTTTGGCAAAGTGGCAGTACATCTCTTTACACTCCAAAGGTTGTCGACCGAACCCGAAGATTGTTAAAACCATTCCCACGATGCCACATCTGATGAAGGACATCTTCATAAGTATATTCATTAGGAGAGGTATCTCGTGTGCGAAATCAAAACCGTATATAGCTATGCCCAGGAACGGTGCAATTGATGCTGGACCGATGGCACATCCATTCTGAAATGTTATAGAATATGTTTAATCTTAAATTCGAACTTTCCAGAGCAAAAAAAAGTTTGAATCAAGTTCAAATAGTTGTCCCAAAGAGCAAAGAAGTTTTTAATGTAATTTTATTCGTGCAGAATGCATTGCTCTACCCAATGATGCAGAAGCATCACTGGGCCGCCATGGGGTGGGTTACCATGCTGCATTGTTGCATTGTCTATATTCGCAGTGGGTATAGTGACCACCACTCTTTGATTCTGCTTATGTTTTCAATTAGGCAGAGTAGTCATTTCGGTAGGGCCAAACTTAAAAAAAAGTACTCACCCTAACGTTAAAGACGGAACCAATGGCTAATCCCATGCCTTCTGCCGACAACGACACCACATTTCCCACCAAACAGAAACACAGAAATCGAAGCGTGGTGAATGGTATACCGGCCATAAAATACACGATGGTGCAGAATATAATGTTCAATGATATTTGAATGGGCAACTTTGACACTGTTAACGCTGCATAGTAGGGTGTCAAGCTGTACCAACAGTTAAAGTGTTCTTTTTTAACTAATTTTACTTCTAGTGGATCTGTAAGGTAAAAAAATTAAAATGTTAGATTCATTAATTTAACTTTAGATAGATCGCTCAAGATATTGAATTTTTTTAGACCAAATCTTTATTATCGATGATATGAAATTGAAAGTGATTATATGTAGGTACTTACATACAAGTACTGGTACCATGATTTGAGTATATGCGAAGAAAATAACGAGACCAACGCAGAGCTTGAGGTGGTTAAACATTTGCGCCCCATCGTTAGCCATATTCCAGAAACATACGCCGACTAATAAACCACACATCACATGATGCACAAACTGGATGCTTATACCTGAAGTTGAAAATGTGTATATTTAGTATAATTATTAATGCTAGACCCGAAGCTTAAAAAATGTTTATTTATCATAGCTTAAACCTAGCAATGAAGACCATCAAAAGTGTTTAAAATGTGTATTTATTGTGGTTAAGGGACTGAATATCATCATTATCATCAGCCTATCGCAGTCCACTGCTGAACATAGGCCTCTCCAATTTCACCCACTTAGTTCGATCTATGGCTTCTCTATAAGATTATATATAGGCTTGGCTATAAGATTGATTACAGAAGCCTATTATACCCAGCAGTGGACACCGATAGGTAGATGATGATGAGAGGTTGAAGGTTAAATCATTGGAAGATGCGCTCAGAATTTTATTTTGACAATATATTGCTGCTTTTTTTTATAAAAAATCGTACTTTGATATTTATAAAATTACTTTTATATTTAGAATTCTCGATGTTTATTTTGTGTTACTTAAATTGTAATGGTCACATAATCACACACATTATACGGATTTGTGTTTATCCACGCGGGAAGAACTTATTTTAAAGTCCTATAGTCAAGTCGGCCGTGCAATTAAAGTGTCTGACAATTTTTTATAAAAATAACTTGAGAATGATAAAGCTGATTAACATTTATAGAGCTTATAGATTAATACATTGTAGAAAGTTCTATGCGATACCAACCTTGTGTATTCCTAAATATTTGTTTCATCATCCGCTGCAGTAGTATCAAGAACTGTTCACAATACGTCGTTGCATATTCCGAAGTATACGACTTTTGTACTTTCATCCATTCCATTGAAGAGTCACCGTTGGACAGATGGCTGGACGATGAACTTACAGAGGTACTAGACCCGTCGTATTTCGGCGCTTTGTAACTGCATTTTTGATTCGAAAGGATTATCTGTGTTTCTTGAGCGTCGGGGTTCTCGTAGCAAATTTTTAACTCCATCTGATTGTGTATTGGCTCTTTGGGAGCTTCGTCTAGTTTTGCTGATTTGTATAATTTTCCATTCATCATCTCTTCAGACAATAGTTTTATGTACTCTGGGTGCTCCGTCATTTCAATGACTGAAATAGTAGAAAATAATATGATATGATTTAATAATTGTTATTTTGAGTATCTTGTATGAAGTTAAAACTTTTAGGGTGTTATTAAATTTTATACCTATTTTTTCACAAACAATGTGTCCAATTGTAATCCTATTGCAGAGAAGATATAAAAGAAAAGCATTCATATAGTACTAGTTTATGGCCGCGGCTCCACCCGCGTGTATGTCGGTTATCGCGGCAAATAGTAGCCTATGTGTTATTCTGATGTAACAGCTATTTCACTGTAAAGTGTCATCCAAATCCGTTGAGTAGTTTTTACGTGAAAGAGTAACAAACATCCATCCATACAAACTTTCGCGTTTATAACATTAATAGGACTGTCAAATCTGTAATTAAGTCAAGCTTATTTCAAATGCTTGTGACGGAGATCGTTTTTTGTTTTTTCGAAAGACGGTCCCCATTTCATGTCATCCACATTTTTTATAATTTTTATCATTAACTCCATCACGACGAAGACTTGAAGACTCGAAGACTTAGAATTGAAGACTCGAAATACTTGACATTGGCAGAAATAGCTGATCCGGCTGATTGCCATATCATCAAAAGAAGAAAATGCTTGTGACACTTATGTCATTAAAATTTGAATACCAAAACATTTCTGTGCAACTATTTTACATAGCTCTTTTCCCTTGCAGATTTGATCAATAATCATATACTTAGCAGGAGGAAAATTTACATACATTGTGTACATATTACAATCTTACGTATTATACCGACATTATTATGCAATTAGGAAAAGCAAAGAAGACATTAATGAACAGGTACAAATACTGATAGGTAAAAACTAAAGTAAATACTCACTAAAGTCAGCCGGATTATGATGCCTGGGGCAAGGCATATTAACGCTTTGAAGAAAAGGCACCATAGCTGTTGTATCACCCTGATATATACACAGTCCATCAGCTAACACGTACACCTGAAATAGAAGAAATACAGGTGTAAAGTGGCTACATATTATTGTAGATAAAGTTAAACCTCTTTTTCAAGGAGAGTTCTACGTCTAGATGTGAATTGTTCAAGACACTAGAATTTCTTTAAAGACCCTGGGCACATCGAAATCTTGTTAAAAATATATTTATCGAAACTAATTACGTAGACTACCTTCGCACCTTCCCAAAAATTGCATTAATATAAGAAAAAAAATTGTATCATGTTATTATTGAACATTCTGATTAACGCTTTTTTGTGGTTTATAGGAACAGTGTCTTTACAAATAGATATTAGTTAGTCAATAACAAAACAAATGCTGGAGACCTGCCAGGACGGCTACGATCGAGTAACGAGTACATTGAATTACAAATTGGCACTGCACGAAGCACGTTGGTAGAATAGAGTATCGAGCATCCTAAGACCCGATTTGCATTTTTTCTTTCATTGTTCTAATCAACGTTTTTTAAGTTAACAGTTTGATAGGCCATACGGATAGTTTATAGAGCAATCCGTGTAATTGAAGTATTTATAATTATTACATTACTATATATTTTATGGTCATTAAACACTGCTTGAACACAACACACATATTAAACAATGTAGATTAGAACTGAACCTAAACAGCTAACTTCTAGTCCATATTGTAATATATTAGTATCATGATCTAATAACGTATGTATATAATATAATCATTATCATTTTTAGCCTATCGCAGTCCACTGCGGGACATAGGCCTCTTCAATTGCACTTTACTTAGTTCGATCTCCGGCTTCTCACTTCCAGCTCCTGCTAGCTGTCTTGCACAGATCATCACTCCACCTGACCTGTGGACATCCTACACTATATTTGCCGAGACGCGGTCTCCACTCAAGGATCCGTTTACCCCAACGGCTATCAGTTCTGCGACTAATATGATCAGCCCACTGCCACTTCAGCTTGCTAATCCTGTAGGCTACGTCGATGACCTCGGTTCCCTACCAGGTCAACTCATTCCTGATACTATCCCACAGAAAAACGTTAAGTATAGCCCTCTCTATAGCACACTGAGTGATTTTGAACTTGTGGACCAGCTGTACCGTTAGTGTCCACGTTCCGGCTGCTTATATCATGATGGGTAGGACGCACTGATTGTAGACTTTTGTCTTTAGGCACTGTGGGATCGATGGATGAAAAGACTCGACGAAGTTTCCCAAACACTGCCCAGCCTAGTCGAATTCTCCTATTCACCTCGTACTCGAAGTTGCTTCTACCTAACTGCAAAGTCTGCCCGAGGTATGCATATTTTTGAACAACTTCGATAACGGCACCGTGCACCGCGACCGGTTCCGGTAGTACATGTTAATTAAACATGACCTTGGTTGTGTCCAAGTTCATCCGTAGGCTGATGCCTACAGAAGAGTCGGCTAGGTCGTTCAGCATCTGTTTTAGAACCTGCAGCATCTCTGCCATGATGACGATAATGACCGCAAATCTCGAGTGAGATGTATTCGCCATTGATATATTATATGATATACAGTGGTCAACTTTGTCAGGTAGCTTCTACTGAGAGATTGTACAAACACTTTTGACCTCCGATTCTTCTGCTCGATTGCTCTTTCGATCGAAAGAGTATTGGAGCATCCGAGGTCGTGTCGTACGAGTTTGCTGATCTCTCGGCTTAGAGTCCGCTTTTCCGACGAGTAAGAAGTGGGTTTTCACATCGTTCCTTCATTAGCCCTAGGGTCCTTTCCGGACGCTTAGATTTCCTGGCCTTACACTGAATTTGACAATATCTCGTTCCTTCTTCCCTAAGGATTGGAACCATATTTTCAAGATTCTGGTTTACGTCTGTTGTGTTTTCCATGGCAGTAAATCGGTTTTCCAGATTCGACTGGAATTTTTCAGATCCCATCGTGGCTTGGAGCAGAGTTGGTCGAAGCCTGTATTTTATTAAATGGACACGTTCAGCTTTAAAGTCGATATTCAGGGAACTTCGGACAAATCGGTGATTACTACCGGTATTAAACCTATTGATCATGGAGACGTCTCTGAATATGTGCTTTCTGTCCCTCATGATAAAGTCGATCTTATTTTTGGTCATAGCGTTGGAGCTTCGCCACGTCCACTTCCTTTGGGGCCGTTTTTTGAAGGAAGGAACTCTCGTTTGAGGAAGTTGACTAGCATTTGCCCCCTATTATTTCTGCTTCCAAATCCATGGGATCCTATTACCGATGAACTGTAATATTGTGCTCCAACTTTGGCGTTGAAGTCACCCATAACAACGTGATAGTAACGGGTTTAGGTAGTGAAGTGGAGGGCCCTCGATATCTCATCGAACATATTCTCCACCTCATCATACGAGTGGGCCGAGGTCGGTGCGTACACTTGCATTACCTTGAGGCTAAACCTCTTGGTGAGTTTGACAATGAGGTACGCTACCCTGTTTGACACACTAGACATTTCCACAGCGTTGCTAGAAAGGGCCTTGTTAAGCAGAAATCAAACGCCACCTTGTTTTATAATATAATACTAATGTTTATAATAACAGTGTGTATTTTTAATATAAAACATAAATGTAGGTATATGAACATGTATGATATGTTTTTGTATTAGTTCGTAACTCCTTAAGATATTTAAGTCAATAACATTAAAAAAATTTAAAGATATTTTTGCAGTCTTTCGATTCGACTGTTTTCTATTTTTATTAGTTCTACAACAAAATATGGCGTAATAATTACTAAAGTGACACAAAGGTTGATTAAAGTTAAAGTAATCACAATTAGTTATAATAGTAACTGCGCACGCGACCTCAGCGACCTGGCTTTAAGGTGACGATTGTATTAATCAACGGGTGATCTCATTATTGCCATCATTCTGGTAAAGTTCATAACAATAGGTGAAAATTCGACACAATTTCATTCTTACAGTGTCGTACTTTTGACGTACCTACTTATAACTATGACGGCGCTTAAATTTTACTTCTAGGACCATTTATAAGTATATAGGTATATCAAAGTTAAAAGTTCATAGGTAGTCATCAGAAGGAGGAATTCTGGAAAATAAGTATCTGCTGTAGCCTGCATGTCTATAGGTAAAGATATGTAAAGATATGTTTCTTGAATACCGGTATATTAACCATTCATTTAATAGAGGTTGATATTGTAAAAAAAGAATCATCAACAACAAAGAAAAAAAGAATGCACGAATGGGCCGGCTCGACCGGAGTGATACCTCGGCCTCTCAGAAAACCGGTGTGAAACAGCGCTTGCGCTGTGATTTACCTAATCAGCGAGGATACCGGAGGCCCATACCTCAAATCCTCGTTTATTGCGTTAAAAAAAAATAAAAAAATAAAATAAAAATAAAAATGAAGTGAATAAACTATACCAGTTATGTTTATGATAACTAAAACACACAAATCTACTAATTGTATGCTTGAATGACTCATAGCTTGCAAATTCTTCAAAATAAAATTCCTTCTTTTTGAGGAGGGAGATTAAGAGATAAGATAAGAGAGAAATTAAACTGCCTCCTTGTTAAGGAAAGTGCGGGACAGCAGTAATGGCATCCTGAGGATCATAGTCGATAAATGTGATGCGTATATAATGAACGGTTTTCTGAAGATTTTAATAAATTAAATTGTAAGGTACTAACATAGATTAAGAGAAATTGTATACTAACACAATGGACCTTGTACGAATAAATAAAGATGTTATTATTATTATTATTAAATCATATTTTTGTCGTTTCCGTATTTTGTGAATGAAAGGTTTCAAAATTATGTATTCAATGAAGACATTAAGTGACATTTATGAACCTTAAATTAAAGCTACAGTTAAAAATCATAGATCGACACAAACAGACGCCACATAATGTACTGGATTGTCAAGGTGAATTAGGTGAAATACCAGAATCTACTGCCCGCTTGTGTCGATCTATAACTTCCAGGTTCTAAATTTGAATTACAAATATTGTACCTGATCGAATAGCTCTAAAAGTGAAGCAGCAGGTTGATGTATTGTACACACGACAGTCCTGCCCTGCCTCGCTAACTGTTTCAGCACTTTGACACATTGTGTAGTCGTGACAGTGTCAAGACCGCTCGTTGGCTCGTCCAGAAAAAAGATAGGTGGGTTATTTACCAGTTCCAATGCTATTGATAATCTGAAAATTAGAAATAAATTTAAGATTGTACTGATTTAGAATCATATAAATCTGCTTGAAGATGACATAATAAAGAACAGTACCGGGATGACCGGTGTTTTTTATAAATATTCTTTATTATTGTATTGTATTATTTTGAAAATAATTATAAACTGCCTCGATGGCGCAGTGGTAGTGAATGCGACTGCTGTGCTAGAGGTATCGGGTTCGATTCCTGAGTCGGACAAAATGTTTGTATGATCTGTAAATATTTGTTTCGGAGTTTGGATATTTTCTATGTATAATATGTATGTGTTTACAAAAAATAAAAATTTAGAATTTAATCGCTTTTCTTTTGATATGTCAGAGCTAGCTCGTAAACTGTGTTCACCTGAAGAATACATTTGTATTCTTCAGGTGAACACAGTACACAGTAACAGTAGTGAACACAGTATATATATGTAAATCCGTTTTTAGAGGCAAGGAATATGCATTATACAGCGGAGATGCCTCAATACATGTAACAAAATATCTACCGTATTATAAATTAGATATTTCTATTCTATACAGTCAATACAGTATTCTATAAAGTATATAAAGCGAAGTACTAAGCTACGTGTTCTATTGGCAACGATTGTGCACCTTGTAGGTACCTGACTTATTATGCGTGTCCACGTTTTGCACAATGCACAATGCTATGCACTTTTATTTACTTCACAAGATTGATCCATATGACTGTGAGAAAATTTTCCCACTCAGATATTGGAAGTGAATAAGATATTGTGAATAGAAGACAAAAACTTGAAGAGTAAGGCAATCTCAATTAGGATTAAACGATATTACAAACTTCACAGACTTTTTTTTATTAATTCGGGCAGTTTATTAAATGTGTTAAAATCTAAATATTCACACATATCGACTTGAATGTAACGAATAATTTAAAGGCAAATAATTCAGAAATAAAATAACATTTTGCAGAATGACAAATGAATTCCCAATCTACTATTGTGTTCCTGCATTCCTTAACCAACAACGAAGAACGATCTTTTGCTTTTGCTCCACTTATTATATCTCTTATGATTATAAATGCGAATACATAAATATAATAAATAATAATGATGAGTGATGATCTAAATCAGAAAATAACTCCGTCAAATGTTTGTCTTCCAGATCTGAACAATTTAATCATAGAGTACCTTCGAGACTCTTCATTGTTTTACCACCTTTGTAAATTATTGCAACTTTAATTAAGCTAGTAAATACCAGCAAAACACAATCCAATGCCCTTTATTACGTCCGCCTGGATCCTTAACATGGTGAGTAAACAATGAAACCCATAATTTAAAGGCTCAACTCAGAAATAGAATGACATTGTGTAGAACGACAAATGAATTATCAATCTACTGTTATGTTCTTGCATTCCTGAACCAAAAATGAAGACGGATCGACGATGAAATCTAGACGAATAGATTAAATTTATAAACCTAAATTAGTGCTAAGTCACTGTCAGAAGTTAGTATTTTACAATATATGTAATACCTTTTCTTCTGCCCTCCAGATAACATATCAGTCTTTGTATCTTGGTGTTCCAGTAATCCTAATTCTTGAAGAATTTCTTCTGAAGGTGCTTTGCAACCTTTTGGCACCTTCAAGCTCGAGGCGACATCCATAGCTTCTCGAACTGTTAGCAGTGGTTGGAGCAAGTCTTCTTGGGTAATGTAACAGGATGATCTCTGGAAAAGCTGCTCGTTTCTAGGCTGCCCATTTACCAGAAACTCTCCTACGACTCCTGCAGACCTGTCGAGGAAGAAGAAACTTATTGTAGGAGATTTAGGTTAATTAGTTATTTTAACTACAAAGAAATTAAAAGAGAGAAAGAACGCTATATTTAGAAGAATATGACTATTAAAGTACGTTATAGCTAACGCAAATATAATCCCAACGTTTCCATGTTATTAAGAAATCAAATTTTAAATTGATAATAATATATCCCAGAGCTCTGAGGTACATCGGCGTTTACCTGCCGAATATCAGAGACCGCACCATTGCAAAGGACCCTAATGCGGCACTGGTGCAGGAAGACAAAGACACAGGCGCAGAGTTTGGGGGCAGGCCGAATGTGGGACGATTGGAGAGAAGCGAACGCTACCAAGCCCTATCGAAAGCAAGGTGAGTAACATACGCTACAAGATCACTTGTGGATCCATAATATATAATGCCATATTGCCGATCATTCAGCAAGGAGATCTCCCAGGCAGAGAAACAATTGCTTGTTAATGATCCGTTCGAGCACCTTGCAGAGAATGAAAGTGGAGTGGTGGACGTCAAGAAACCTTATTTCAGCAAGGACACCACTCTGATGGAAACAGATATCCCGCATCGTGGAGTCGCTGATTTAAGAGGTGGGCGGGTGCACGTCAAGGTCGTCCATTTGAGAGTTAGCCGCAAAGAGATCCACTAGCAGTTTTGCCTTCTCCTGCGGCTGATGGGGAAGTGAAGATCCGTCGTGGTATTTCAGCGGTGGTAGTGAGGGCTGGCAATGGTTGGACTGCACGGCCTTACTCAATCGCAAGAACTGTGGGTGTGAGACGAGTTTATGGCCAAGCCGCGCATTACGCATCCGCTCGAATATAAGCCCTCTTGCATTCCCTAGTAGCTTTGTTAAAAGCTGCTTTTAGATGATCAACAGTAGGGTCGCTACAGGCGCGTGCCCTAGTACATGCTCGGTAGGCCGTTTCTTTTTGAGCGACGGCATGGGTGCACTCACAATTGTACCAGAGGCGGGTCTTAGAGCCGACGATCGCACACAAGCATAACCTTTTACTGCATACTGCGATTTGTTTTATTTGATAAGGTCTGCTAGAGGCAAAACCCAGAAGAGGTAGGTACCTATCACTCGCAACAGATAGAAATAATAATCCGAGCAGTGACTTATCTACACTAATATATAAAGCTGAAGAGTTTGTTTGTTTGCTTGAAAGCGCTAATCTCAGCAACTATCAGTCTGATTTGAAAAATTCTTTCAGTGTTAGCCGATTTATCGAGGATAAGCCTATAGGCTACATATCATCACGCTAAAACCATTAGGAGCGGAGCACCAATGAACAATGTTACAAAAACGTGTGAAAATTATTACGCTACGATTAATAGGAGACGTAAACGAGGTTGCGTGGGTTAGCTAGTTAAGTATATACATACATAATTGAAACCTAATTAAGTATATAATTAGTATGACGCAATACGTCTTAAAAGGATGGCATCGCTAGGTTAAACAGATGTCATCCGAGATATATGTCATTTTATTGTATCCCCGATGCCTCTACAGTAATCAGTGATCTAAAGCTGTGTCGGTGACAGTTAACAATGTCGTTTCATCTATGATATTCCTATACTATAATCCTACTTTATATAATAAATACGATAGTTTGTGAGAATGCATAAATGGATGTTTGTCACTCTTTCACGCTCAAACACACATTCTTAAACTACTGAATGGATTTAGATGAAACTTTACAGTAATGTAGCCTATTAGCAACCCGCCCTGCTTTGCACGGGTTCTTCAGAGAAAATATAATAACGCCTTTGTATCTCCGGGAAGATGTTGTTTACGAAAGGTGAAAGAATTTTTTAATCGATTGAGTAGATTGAGTTAGATCGTAACAAACATAAAATCGAGTCTTTCCTCTTTATAACATTAGTTTAGATTAGAAGTATATATTTTTAACACATCGAAATAGTCCTTTGTACGTGTAAAAACGAACAAAGAGTTTTTTTCCGAATTTACACGCCACAACAAACAATTGCCGATAATCGATAAAAAATACCTACTACTAATATCGAGTGACTTAAAACATTTATACAGAGGAATGGTAAAATCATATAAATAATCGTGAAATGAATCTTTAGACTGTGACTCAATGCTAGGTAGGTACGTTGAGTCGCACATGTTTAAAAGACGCAATTAGTATTCCAATAAGCTATGGACTTTCCGAGTAACGTTAAATGAAGGTAAATATAACCGTTCCTTCATGATGCAACGTAGGAGGGTATTTTGTTAAGGCGGCAGATTTAAAAACTTACTTTTAAACACTGCCAATAGATACGTATACCTAGATTAAATCTATAATCTTGCCTAACAACATTTTTAACTCACAAAACAGGAACAATAATGTTTCACTCAATGCGTGGTGCCACGGCTCTATCTTCACCATTTTTATACTTATGCATTTCTGAATTTCTATCAGAATTATTTTCTTGATTTGTCCCTCTTTTACATAGTCCGGTTAAAGTTTTTTAAGCTTTGTTTTTTTATTTAGTACTTTACCGATTCCTGATCGCCTATACATATGCACTAGTACTGCAATTACATCGTCGTGTTCTAAGAAAAGGTAAAGACTTCATACGACTGAACCGCGCGAACTGTACTACTGGATATATTTTGACTTTAACAATACGATATACATACATATTTGTAATGTGCTCGCCAAGAGCTTTATTTTGATACCAAACACGTGGTGATTATCTCAGTTTAAAATTTTCAAGGTTGGAATCTGAATTTTTAATTAAGTCGTATGAAATTTTGCTAAAATGTATATAGCCTATATCACCAGGGTCATTATCACGAATCTACTGACACCTCATTCACTAACATCGGTTCAGTAGGCGCTACAGTGGAACATAGATACAAAGACTGCCAAAATCATTCCTCTTCCTTTTGGCTTCGCAGTAGTCCGGTAATGTAATACCTATACTTAAAGTGACGCATTAAGATCTGAAATATTTGCTATTTTAAAGATTCTCATTACGGATGCATACCTACATAATGTATAATACATATGCCTTTAACACAGAATAAACTTAGAAAGTAAACTAACCTGTATCCAGAGAGTGCGTTGAGCAGTGAGCTTTTCCCAGCGCCGGAAGGTCCCATAATAGCTACCAGCTGTCCGGACGTAAATCTGCCATTTACGCCTTTAATTACCACTTTCTTAAGACCTGCAAACAATAGAAAGTGACAATTTAAAACGCTGTAATTCCTAATCGCTGATAGTGTAGCAGTACAATTTCATTATCATCTTTTACAACTGCAGCAATTAACCATACGATTTTAATGATTACGTGTCCTTGAACTTTAAAATTTTCAAGGCAACGTAAGACTATAGTCGTTGGACCGAATCACGGGACTAGGTATCCACGTGTTAACCTACAACTAAGTATTTAGTAAATCGGGAAAATTTAATTTTAAAACATCTTACTAAAACTATTTTTTACATTACATAATCAGAATTATTCTAATAATCAATCTAGATTTCATAGTAAATGTTCTGCTTAGTTTGAAGGTAAATGGCATTGTGTGTCAGATGGCCGAATTATTTATTTATTACTTTATTATTAAAAAATTGAACACACGCTCTGAGTGTATACTCATAAGAGACAGGTGAAATCTCTCGCGATACAACAGCTGTTGTTATCAGCCATGGAGCGTATGATGGCTGGTAGCGAGTGATCTTCTCCGATGACAACAGCGAGGGCACGACACTGTGACGCCCAGGCGGGGCAAATCGCTAGTTTGTGCTGAACCGATTCTGAATCGCAGTTGTGGCAGGTGGGACTAAATTCCCTCCTAGCGACCGAGCGCAGGAACTTATCGAAACAGCCGTGCCCGGAAAGGACCTGCGTTAATCGGAAGGAAAGGGTCCCGTGCTGCCGCCCTACCGACTCGAGGGTGACCAGCTGGAGAGTCTCAACGGCGCAAAGCCAGAGCGTGGACTTTCCAGCTGGGATGACCAGTGAGCCGTGGTTTCTGGCCATTCGCGTACCTCTTAGGGCCGAGGACAAAAGCAGCTCTGCGCCCAGAAGTCAGCCGTCCGCCAATAAATTTTGACGAGCACTTCCGCCTTCCACAAATCCCAGTGTGGAGTTCAGTCCGATGCAGTCGTTTCGTGGAAAAACTGATATTGAGGTAAAACAGGTTGAACTAGTAGTAGTACCAAATAATCTTGGGAAGAATAAAGGCTATATATATTTATATATATATAGTTTTTTTTTATCTCTAAACTTTTAAATTACACTAGTAACCAATTGAGCTAAATATAGATATTTACGAAGTGAAAGTGTGTTAAGGCTTGCTTGTCAATGAGGTTCAAGCAGTTTCCGGTAGGTACAAGCAAGTAATTTTATTTCTAAGGACAGATTTGCAGTCAAAGAGTCCAGAGATGTTTACCTAATTACCTATAAAGTTATTTTATTTTAGAATTTAATTTCTTGCTGAAAGTAGACTATTTTTATTAAAAAAAAAACAATCTAATAGCGAAAAAGTTCAGCTGATTTTATAACAACACAGTTTAAAAGACTGTATTATAATTATATGTATTATAATTTAAAAATAAAGTAGATAAAACTTAGATTTAAGTGTGTATTAAGTTAGCTACCTAGTCATTAAAGTATTTTTAAAGTTTTTAAGAAGTAAATTTACGCGTCACACGTCATTTGACAGGTTTCGCTTCAGAAACAGTTACGTGACCTGACAGAGTGCATTCGCCCTTGCACTTGACTGCTGTGTACACTCGTAGCGCACGTGTATATTGTTTACAAGGTTTAATATTGAAATATGTATTATATTATGATTCTCTTTGTTTTTTTTTTCTTTATATTTAAGTTGCCAAAATGACTCTGCCCTGCCTGATGGAAAGCATGAGCAGAATCCAAGAGTGGTGGTTGCCATCCTCAATGCGAAAAAGAACAATGCAGCATGGTGACCCACACTATGGCGGCCTGGGGGGAAGGGTGATGGTGAGGGGGATAGAGGGCGTTGGATTGGGGTATGGGCCTCCGGTATCCTCACTCACTCGATGAAACACAGCGTAAGCGCTGTTTCACACCGGTTTTCTGTGAGGCCGTGGTATCACTCCGGTCGAGCCGGCCCATTCATGCCGAAGCGTGGCTCTCCTACGGTACAAGATCTTTATCGCTACATAATGGAATATAATTTATTATATCACAGCTTTATAATTAGTTCATTATAAAGTCACATAATTATTTAAAATCTATTATTTTAACAACGGGGAATTATCATTACCGTAGTTCATAGCGTTTATAAGAAGTTGTTGCTTAAAAGTCATTATAAAAGATGGTTCATTCATTGACAAAGTCCAGAATATCTTGGAAGTGACTGTCGTAGAGTCGTAGAGAAGAAATATCGAGTGACAGTTGTATTATTAAAACACAATTTTTTTTTTAAGAATATTCAATACATTTATCATGACTACCAATCTGATAGACAGTCTATACTTAGTAAAGATTTTAAGTACCTACCATTGGCAATGACAATGTTAGAACTAAGCTCAGACCAGGTACCTATTCAAGATCTAACTAGTAAGGAGTATAAGGCCATGATTAACCACATTGACTTAGCGTGATTGTCCCGAGTCCTGCTTTGTTGTGAGGCCCGCTTGTTCGAATCTCTCACAAGTCAAGAGAGATTCACAAAAATGTGCCTGTCTAGCATATTTGCAAAGACTAATTTTTACACTAAGAAAGACGTTACACTTTTTTCTATGGTTTAGTTTTACAAACAAATGAAGTGTGATGTCTCAGATATTTAGAATTCACTATGTCGTTTTAAATAATCATTCGAGGAGGTCAAAATTCATTTCTAAAACGTGTACCTACCTACGTGCGAAAAGTGACACTAGGCATTCAAATCAAACAGACAGACAGTGTGACATACTCGTAAATACATCATAAATCAATAATTGTTATTCATTAAAACTTTTGTCAGGAGAGATCGTTTTTATTTTTTCGAAAGACGGTCCCATTTCATCTCATCCACATTTTTTTCATTTTTTATTATTAATTTCATCACGAAGAAGACTTGAAGACTCGAAGACTTATGATTTGTAGATTTAAATACTTGACATTGGCAGAAATAGCTGATTTATGATAAGCTGGTTGCCATCTAATCACAAGAAGAACTTTTGTCAGCAAATTTAAAATACATAACAGAACTTATAGTTTGTTGATATTTTCTGTTATTGAACTGCTCAGAGCCATGGCATCGCAGTTGACTATAGGATCAGAGGTCGCAGGCTCGAATCCATTTAAAATATAATGTAGTAAACTAATAATCATTTTTGTTTGTGTCAGTCTGTTATTATCTGGTAATGTCCTCTCACAGGAGACCAACCTAAAATATCTCAATAAGCCCCCATAATGTGAGTCACCATGCTGCATTGTTGCAATGAGTTTGGTGACCACCACTCTTGGATTCTGCTTATGTTTTCTCCATCAGGCAGAGTAGAGTCACTTTGGCAGGCCAATAAACACCATCGTTTTCCATCGTATTGCCATTTAAATAAAATTATAAAGTCGTTGGGGCTCATTTAAGTTGAGCGCTAGCGTTAAAGAGGCTATTAATGTTCCTTCACACAACAGCAAACTTGAGTAAGTATGGCAATGTGTGTAAGATTTTTTAAGGGTCTCGTGCCCAAAGGGTAGAAACGGGACCCTGTTACTTAGATTTAACGCTCCTTTTAACACCTGTTCAAGCCGTATCTCATCAGCCGTCTTAGCTAGACAGTTGATATTTTTACTGATGATGTATTTACGGTTGCCCCTTTAACAACAAATACTAAGAACAAAATAAAATATTTATATAAGTGAAGCTCCCATACAACAAACATACTTTCTACCGTTTTTTCCTCGATATTAATAACGGCAGGAGCTTGAATTATTCACAGAATATTTAGTTGAATATTCATTTTAAAAATTAATATTTTAATTAAAAAAAGAAAATATTTAACGGGGCTTCTCATAAAACAAACGTGATTTTTTCTAGATATTAATAACGGGAACAGACAGACGCTTGAAATGTATCTAAGACATTCTAAGATAATGATATGGAACCATTGGATTTTATTAACACGCTTTTATTAGCTTCACTTTTATGCGTTTGTTTGTAACCGACTTTTATGAGAGTATTTTTTTAACTACATTTATTTCCAAATATCTTGCGTCGCGCTTTCCGTCCCCATACGATTTAGAGGTTGGGCCTATGGTAACAAAGGTTTAAAGCGATGATTACTTAACATCGGTTGCCTATCAGACCATGGTAACACTAGGATCGATTCGCCCCATATGCCCCGAAACATGGTACTCCCACGATAAATCGACCGATTAGATTATATAGTTAAGATAATCTCTGTATCTATGCCATACAATGAAGATCTATAAATATACATTGCTGTGGGAGAGCCACGCTTCGGCATGAATGGGCCGGCTCGACCGGAGTGGTACCACGGCCTCACATAAAACCGATGTCAAATAGCGCTTGCGCTGTGTTTCACCGAGTGAGTGAGGATACCGGAGGCCATACCCCAACCTCTTCCCCCATCCCCTCCTCCCCATCCCCCAAAGGCCGGCAACGCACTTGTGACGCCTCTGGTGTTGCAGATGTCCAAGGGCGGCGGTAATCGCTTACCATCAGGCGATTGATCTGCTCATTAATTAGCTATGTCATAAAAAAATACATCATTTATGTTAACATGAAATAATTTCATTTGTAATTTTAATAAACATTATTGTTTTAGTATTACTGTCCTTATAATTTATTATGGACATATCATAATATAATGTAAAATATAAATATATTTTTCATAATGACTATTATATGCACATCTATACAAATAAATAAAATAGAACTGTCTGTCTTTAATTTCAAATTAACACCTTTTCACTAAATGCGTATGAAAATATAAACGGTATTTACCTACATACATTTTATGCTTACTATTTACATAAAAAATGTTATCAGATATAATTTTATCAGTCCGTCTCCTGTTTGTTCCGACCTATCTCTAGAACGAGTTTAGTAAGGGTCACTTTACCGTTTTTGAGGGGATTTTCACTGGCAGATAGCTGTTGATAGTACCCCGCGGGTGTTTTACCTAGTTCAGCTGGTTACTACTACAACATAACTGTGACTTATACATTATTATACATGATTACAAATACATTCTCATTTTATTAATTCTTCTGGTGAATTTGCATTGCAAAGAGTTAATAATTGTAATTGACTGTCTTGTCTCTCTTTAGTTTACTTCACTGCCTCGTTGGTTCAGGTCTCGGGTTCGATTCCTGGGTCGTACTGCTGTTGGGTTTTTCTTACAAGAAATTCTCAATAGCAGCCCGGAATTTGGAATATGGAGGTGTTTCCCGCCCGTGCTTCGGAGTGCACGTTAAGCCCTCGGTCCCGGTTGTCATGAACATCTATGCCAATCGTTATTGGGAAGTCAGTTTTCTCAAATATTCTGATAACAAGTTCAACCTTCGAATTCAGTTCACTCTCAGGGTTGTGGAGGTCCGATGCCAGTCACTCCGTGTAAAAACTGATATTTAGGTAAAACTGCTTTAACTAGTATAACCCCAAATCTTGGGAATAATAAAGGCTAGGAAGATGATGAGAACAGATGAGTTTGTAGAGGGTTTGTTTCAAATTTTCCTTCTCCTTCCAGTTCTGTCCTACGAAGTTTATTCCCACGGACGGCTCTTACCACTACCTCGGGGTTGATAACACTCTGTATACTTAATCTGTTACCATACGGACGTTTGGCCCTTCTTCACAAGAAGGATATCAAGTAGAGTAAGTAAAACTTCTTTTTATTACTGAATAACAACCCGGCTTTGCACGGGTTTATGGGGGAAAATATAATAGCCTATGTTTTCTGAGATGTACAGCTTATTTTTTCCGATGTCTTTAACAAATATCGTTATATATTCTACGATATGCCGAAAAGCTTAACAAATTATATACGCAAAACCTTCCTCAAGAATCACTCTAACTATAAATAGAAATGTTATAAAAATAAGTGCAGTAGCTTTTGAGTTTATCACGAACAGACAGACAGGGCGGAGGACTTTGTTTTATAATATGTAGTGATGAAGGTCGTTGACTTTGAGAGGCCATAACATTATAAATTACCCTACCTACCTCTCTCTAAATGCCAGGCATATGCATCTAGTAAATTTACACTACAAATAATAATATTACATTTACAATCATTTGGTAATAGAATGTCGAATTTCACATCTACATGTTACTTTCATATCTGCTCTTAATAATGATATAATCGTGCAAACACAAAATCAATGCGGTTTAGCATCACAATAATGTTCGTACCTAAGTAAGATGGCCTATCCACTATTTGTAATGGTATCCTGTATTTCCTTGTTTTATGTAAGACTATTGTTATCCGTATGGTAACGATTCAAGAATACGGCGTATCATAACCCCTATTCATATATATATGTATCTACTACCCTTAAGGGTAAGGAAGTAAAGCACGCAAAACACAGCACTTCTAAGAGAATGACAACTTGAAATAAACCCAACCCGTTTCGCCAGCGTGGCAGAGTGGTTAGGCCCACTCTACCACGCTGGACTGGCTGACCACCTCCTTTCTAAACAGAAGTCTAGGTACATCTAACCAGTGAACTACTAAAAGCTATTGTTGATGATGCAGTTTTCTGAATATTAACCTGATTTATCCTATACACAGTTGCATATCAATCTCTGTTAGTTAGGTGGTGTCTAGACTTTTGTGAACTTTTCTTTTAATTTTCAAATTCTCTTAAATAGTTTGGTAAAATAGACAAAGGGATATTTATTTGTGAGGAGCGAGAGGCGCTCCTAGCCCAGTTGCAGTCGGTGATTAGAAACAATCACCGAGGGTAAGCAACGACGGCACGGTCAGTACCTGGATGGGTGACCGCTGGTGGCATGTTACCATGAGCGTCTTCGTGATTCGGAGGTCACGTTAAGCAGTCGGTCCCGGTTGTTATCATACGATAACAGTCTATAATAAATAGAACTATCTTAATATATTCGTACAATGAAGCATACCTGTTCGACAAGCCACACGAAATGCACTAGTTCACATAGTGTTACGAATAAATTGGTATACAAATCTATTTGCATGTTGTGTATAATATTGGCTATTTGTAAGTCAAATGTCATGTCATATCTATTTATCTATCTTTATATATTTTTTTTTATTTATTTATCTTCATTTCGTACATATTACAAAATACTAAATAAAATGAGTGACAAAAAGGTTTACTACAACAATTGGCGGTCTTATCGCTCACGGCGATCTCTTCCAGACAACCATCATGGACATCAGATTGTTATGTATGATTTTTAGTAGTACACACAATTAATACAAATATTACAATAAGAATTTAAAAAATAAAAAAGGAAAAAAAAGAGAAAAAGGAAGACAAAATGAAAATAGTAACAATAATAAAAATAAATCAATAGAGGTTTATACCTGCTCAAATACACACTCGTTCTCCATACACGAGCATTAATAAGCAAATAACAGTAACCTACACAAATAACTATACCAAAAATATACAGATCCATAAATATCCTATAAAATACGTGAAGGTAAAACATGGTACCCCTTTCTACGAAAATTGTGAGAACGGAGGAGTATGAAATTTTATGTAGAAAAGTATTGTAGACAGCTAAAAAAGTTTTAAAAAAAGTAATGAATTATGGTCATATTTTGACCACGTTCGACCACTACTTATAGAAAACAGATTATTGTCAGTTGAAAGAGAAAATGAAAGCACGACTTTCTTGAATATTACAGATGTTTCTGAAACATAATTATTAAGTTTCAATCATTCAGTTTATAAAAAGTAGACGACCAGAATAAGTACAGGCAATACAGGTTCAGGTAATAAACTTGAAACAAACCTTAATCTAACCGTCTGGTCAGAATGTTTTATCAGCCATTGACTATTAAGGATACGTTCTGCCGTGGACTATTAAGGATTATTGATGAGGTGTGATGTGTATGACAGGGTCTACCGCAGCGTTTGTATTAATCACTTATCAGGATGTCAGGATCTAATCTTTACATGGTTTAAAATTAATTCGATTCTACTCCTTCTTTTCGATCTTATAAACTACTCAACGGATTTCAATGCAATTTTCAGTAATACAGGGGAAGGTTCTTATGTGTAATACATGCATATTTAGGTAGAGTAAATCCGAGAATTTGGAAGAAATCTGTGTGCATACGGGTTGGGTCGCTAGTTTATTTATATATTATTGTCCGTTTAATTTACGATAGATTTTTTACTATGTTAACACTGGTCAAACATCGATAACGATTTCTACTGCCAGGGTCACACTGGTTCAAAGAAAACATTTATAACAGACGTAATTCGACCGCCAGACGTTCTCAAAATGTTTATAGTTCAGTAGGTTTATGACTTGCAATTAAATGTGTAATATTTTGCAATGCACTTTATCACACATTGCGATGATATTTTAATTATCAAATATATATGAAATATGTTGTACATAATGCATGCATTCAATATTATAGAGTTAATGTTTCAATATTAGATACAAAATATTATAAAAATGAAATAAATTTAAGTGTCTGTTTGTAATTTCAAATCAACAGCTTTTCCACGCTTATGAAAAATTTAAATGTATACGGTACGTACATCAAAAGGGCAAGTTTTAAATTTTTGTCATTCTGTCTGTTCGTTCTCTGTCTATGGAGCGGCTGGACTAATTTTTACGGGACTTTCATTGGCTGATAGCTGATGATAAAAGGACTAAGTTAGCCTACTTTTTTAGACTAGGTTCGCTCTGTGGCATTGCCCGTGGTTGTGGCTGTACCGCGGGTAACACTGGTAGTTAAAAAAACACAAATAAAACATAATAATGCTCATCGTAATTTATGTAGGTAAAACATGTATCTCGATTTAAATAGTTTTTTAATTGGGTTAATCTCAATGTCACGATCTAAGTGCGATACGAGTGAGCACGTGCGGTAACCGTCGCATGCGCATGATCCTGCGGTCACGATCTTTTGAACAGGCAGTGGTCACAGGGTTACGAGCGATTACGGTCATGTCATTTCTAATTATCTTTACTATTATATTTATTTACATAAGAGTAGAATATCTATTATTTATAATTCCCGTGTAATTCTCTCTAAATATTGTGAAAACGCTGGAAATAATGGGATTATTACCTATAAAAGCACAGATACCGTTATGTAACTAAAACAGTTGTATGAAAAAAGTGTAATTTGAGAAGTAACGTCCAATATTCTTTGTATAAAAATTATAATTTATTTGCATAGTTGTCGACTCGTTTTTGTTTTCGTTTAATGCTCGTACTGAAAATTATTGTAACGCAAACGATTATTGTTTAAGATTTAATAAGGTCTATTCATTATATAACATTATAGTACCATTAATATTTTTAATTGTGGATGAACTTGAACATCGGCGTTTTGTGCTCTTCAACTATTTATTATTGCTACAACCTAGCACATACAAGTTTCAATCTAAAGAATCACACAAGAATTATTGCTTATGCAACAAAAGCTACCAGCTTAGTTCACTTTACTGACGTACAGCACTGGTTTTCGGCTGGCTCCTGACATTTGCGCCAACAGTTACAGAAATAAAGAAACGCGCACATAATTAATGTAACATCATCACTATCTCAGCAGAAAGACATCCACGGCTGGACTTATGCCCCAAGGTTCTCAACAACAACTTGTCCTGTGCTTTACCTTCTTTTTTTTTAACGTGTGGAAACTCGCTCAGGCCTTCACCCCACCGGGATTTGCGGCGGGGCGGTGTGTCGGAATCGAACCGATTCTCAGGCGCAGAATGACACACCGTGTGTGTCACTCTGCGCCTGAGAATCGGCGCCTGAGACGGAAGGGGTCTGGGAAGATCTAACGGCTTCCCGTAACCTTCACCAGTTCATCGAACCACCTTGTAGAGGGCCAGAGCCTACCCACGCTCCGCCTTCACTTATCTATATTAATGATTATTATATTCTTGTTGTCATCTCATAGATACCTAAATTAAAGTAAACAAATCAATATGCAAACAATAATTTCAGCTTAATCTATTTCCTCCTTAATTTCTTCTTTTAATTCTTTCTTAACTCCGACTTTCGTTCAGGATTTAGGTCTTATTTCGGTTACCGTTCTCAACGGTTCAGGCATTGGCCTTGGCACATCAGCTGATAAGAGGCACTTAAGCAAAACAATTACAATTACTAACGCAAATTGATAACCTCAATTTGAAATTAATATTAAGTAAAATTAGTTATTTTTTAAATTACTCTGTAACTCGAATATTTTCTTAAATGCTTGAAATCTATGCTAATATATAAAACTGAAGAGATTGTTTGTTTGCTTGAACGCTCTAATCTCAGGAAATACCGGTCCGATTTGAAAAATTCTTTCAGTGTTATTTAGCCCGTTTATCGAGGAAGGCTACATGTCATCACTCTAAAACCAATAGGAGCTTAGCACCAATGATAAATGTTACTTACGGGGGAAAATTATTACGCTACAGGCAATGGGAGACTTGAGCGATACTCAAGGCGATCTCTTTCAAACAACCTTTGTACTGTTTCTACGGATATTATGGTAAGCGACATCAATTAGAGTATCAGTATTAGGGCGCACAAATCTTAAATTTATTATTTGAATAATAAAAATAATCATTAAATTCAATTCAAATATTTAGCTTTTTTACATGAATACACATCTACTCATTTTACGCATATGTATACACATACATATATATAAATATATATCGACTAAAATATATATTATACATAACAAGTAATTATAATGACAGATAATAATCCTTCACTAGCTTTTTAAATACAAACGAGGTTTTAGCGAGACGGATTGTTTCAGGCAAAAGACTAGTCCGTAACCTGAATAGACTGAAAAGGGACGATCTCTGGAAGGTCATAGGTATCCTGACTGGGCATTGTCTCCTAAATAAGTACCTATTTACTATAGGCGCAAAAGACAGCCCTCTGTGCAGAGAATGCATGGAGGCAGAAGAAATGCCCCAGCACGTTCTCACAAAATGTAGATGTGTGGCAGGTCTATATGATATGTGTAGAATATCACTCCCGGAAACATATAGTGACTTCTGAGCTTCTGGGATGATTTAGAATGGTTGGAGTAAGAAGATGACGAACCTACGTACAACGGCCCAATCAAGAGGCTAAGTGCGGAAATAGAAAACCCGAAACAAAGTGTTCGGGTTTTAAAGTTGAAAGACCGGGAAATTGCACTTTTATTCCTGGTTTACAAATTTTAGAGGTGATAGCCCTAAGTTCAGATAAAGAACAAGTTTACAAAATTAGGTTAGTTATATTTATGTTTCTACCAGTACATGCCAGCGTAATGTAATGAGCATTCAAAATTCAAATTATCGTTTCAAACAAAATCAAAGTTTTATGCGTATATGACCTCAAATGGCCAAGGCCAGTTGCTTATTTAAAATTTAGGTAACTATTAGACGAAACAATATTTACATCTAGATAGAAGGAGATTATGCACATAAATGATAATTTTATGATAATATTCACACATTAGTGTGTTCTCACAGACTAATAAAATACCAACATGCATTTTTTGATTGTAATAGAAAACTTGTTATGGAAAAGAATGTCTGAACATTAGTAATTTACTTTTTTCCACAGCACGAAAAAAAAATTGAATGTAACTTACTTAACTACACAAATAAATAAAATAGAAGTGTCCGCTTGTAATTAATAATTGACAGCTTTTTACTAAATGCATATGAAGAATATTACTTACTATTTTTAATATTTTTGTCTGTCTCTTTGTTCCGGGTAATCTCTAGAACGGCTGGACCGATTTTGATGAATTTTTCACTAGCAGATCGCTGATGATACAAGGAGTAACGTAGGCTACTTTTTACACTAGCTTACCAAAAAATGTTATTAAAATTGACTACTCTCTAATGAAATGTAACAAGACAGTTTTTTTAAAATAATCTTAGGGTGGAGGCGCTGGCAACTGTGGCGCAGTTTTCATCAGAACAAGGTCAACGAATTCTCCATACAAAAACTAAAATAATTTATGTTAACGACATTGCAATACGACAAATTATAAAAGGAATTGGTACATTATACAGTAAAGCAGTTATCATCATCAATTATCATCATATATCATAGTCATCTAGATGGTTGGCAGTCAAAAATTATGCGCTTTTCAAGAACATTTCTGCATCGCACAACAAAACTGTGGAATGAACTGTCGTCTGCGGTATTCCCGGACCAATACGACCTTCAAACCTTCAAGAAAAGAGCATACTCCTCCTTAAAAGGCCGGCAAAGCCTTAACCTGCTATTGCGGGTGTCCATGGGCAGGCGGTAACCGCTTACCATCAGACGATACGTCTGCTCGTTTGCCACCTATATAATAAAAAAGCACAGTTAGTATTAAACATAATGATAGGTAATATGTGTGGTTATAAAGTTAATATTGTAACAAAAACACTTGCTGCAAAGTTACATTGCAGTGTGCATTAAATACAGATGCTGCTCAGCATAATGCTACATCATTTACGATACAGCGCGGATTTTCAGCAAAGACCAGATACGATAAATACTTTGTCTAGGTCCTCATTCATTGCATTTGGAGCTATGATAGTTGACTCAGGTCTGGGCTCAAAAAAGGCGTAAATTTGTATGTCAACAGCATCAGCAAATGGTATTTACAAAATGTCATATATTCCCACTGTACAGAATAATTAAAAGAAAGCCCAAAATAGATCTCTCTGGCACCCCCCTCGTCAGGGAACGAAGGGAAGAAAATATCTTGTCACCATCATCTTCTGCAACCTCCACAAGTTGCACTCTATTGGATAGATAGCTCTCAAACCATTTCACCGTATCGACATTAAAGCCATAGTAGGAAAGCTTGGAAAGCATTAGTGATATATTAATGCAATCAAATGTACGAGAAAAATCCAATAGGGTTAACAACGTACAGTGGAAGTGCTACGTTTCTTATGGAATCCTTTTTCTGACGGGGGGAATCCTCATTGATGTCCTCCGCCCTGGGGAGAGGGAGAAGGGACAGACTTTTACTGACTTTCTCACCTACGCCAGAGATCACGGGAACTTAAAAGGCATCCGCAATCCCCGACTGGTGCCGGCCCGCTGCTGCTGGCCACATCTCGTCAGCGAGAGGAATGAGGAGTTTGATTCCCCTCGAGACTTCAAAGAGGGGCGCACGGGAACATTACGCGTCGCCGCCTCGGGTCCGGTTGGTTGGGGGGGGGGCGACGAATATCCCCAAGTCCGCCGCCCCTGGACCCAGTTAGGGGTGCCGGTGGAAGTCAGCGTATGCCCTCGTCCGACGTTTGGTGCGCCTTCTGCGGACCAAGAGAGAGGTGAGGATCTCCCACTCCCTTTCCGCAGCTTCCTTCTGCGAGATGACGGTTTCGCAGAAGGACACCACCGCGTCCCAGGGCTCCTCGCCATCGACCATAGAACGAACTACGGCCGGCAGCGAGAGGTCATTGCCTACTACAGAGATGAGGGTACGGCACGGCCCCTCCCAAGCGGCACACTCGGCCAGCGCATGCCGTACCGTATCCTCCCGATAGTCGATGAAGTGGTAACACTGAGCGTCCGGCTCCCTGCCTATGCGACACAGGAACCTCCAAAAGCAACCATGCCCCGAAAGGAGCTGCGTCACACGGAACGAGAGTGAGCCGTGTCTTCTCGTCTTGACTGAAATTTCGGTAGCAAGACATTAGTTTCCAAGTATTCATACACTTGTATATAAATAATTCTCTCTAAAATCTTAGACATACATGGCAGAATGCTAATAGGACGTGGGTCCTTAACGTCCTGAAGATTGGCGCATTTTGCTATAGGTTCTAAAGCCAGCTTATAAAGCCAGTCACCATAAGTGCGGAAAGGTAAGCAGTGCAGATCTTTTTGTGTTTTTGAAGCCTACAAATCAATTTAAAACTTTTTAAAAATATAAATATTCTACGACTTATATTATATAACTGACATACGGTTCGTATTTTATAAGTTGAATTAATTTAAAACACACATTTGGAATGAATTGGATAAGAAAATAATTTTAACGTGAGAAAAACAGGTGTGCAATAATTGCAAATCGTTAGAAGCAAACACATACTTATGAATGACCTAAAACAATAAATAACGACACTAACCAATAACACGTATATTTTAAAACCAGTTCTATGTTTTACTCGGTAGAACATCAACTGTAAGCTACCAACAGAGTACTGACATCTAACACTAAGAGTGTGTGTTACTCTGGGGTCAACTTTACAATTAAATACTTCACGATATTAAAACCTTGAAAATACACAGTACAGTAATTACATCAATAATTAGGCAATCTAGCTAGCTCTAATTTTTTCTAAATATTATTTAAAACGACACTCGTATAATGAGACTGATTGTAATTGTTGAATTGACGCATATATCTATACTATATATATTACTATCTATCAAAAGCTTTGTTTTCAAATTCCCAGTAATAAAGAAGACACTATGAATATGAAGAAATTTATATATTTTTTATGCTATAGACGGCAAATGAGCAGGCAGGTCACCGTCTATTCACCGTCATTACCGCCGTGCACGGAGTCCAGCAACTCAAGACACATGTGCGTTTCCGTCTTACGAATGCCCACTTTAAAGAGTTTGGGCTCCAATAACCTCCCTTATTATAATATTATTATAAAGCAATAAAAACGATGCTGAAAATCGGTTATATATTTCACTAGCTGAGGACCGCGGCTGTTTTGTACCTTTTAACAACAACCATGGGTAACGCCGTATTGCGAAGCTGGTCTAAAAAAAGTATCTTAAGATACTCCTTTTATCATCAGCTATCTGCCCGTGAAATTCCCATTAAAATCAGTCCAGCTTTAGCATTAGCTGAACACCGCTATCAGACTTTTGTATCATCTTTACTTCTGCCCCCGAAAGGCCACGCGCGCGCCTTCTGGACTCTCGAGCTTTGTATTCAAAGGCAGGTGTGGTCATTGTGAATTTTGAGTTTCAGGTTTCTATGGGAAGATGTTTACCATCAGCTGACTTAACCGGTCATTGA
The DNA here is from genome assembly GCA_003709505.1 of Hyphantria cunea. Lineage (NCBI taxonomy): Eukaryota > Metazoa > Arthropoda > Insecta > Lepidoptera > Erebidae > Hyphantria > Hyphantria cunea. The sequence goes on from PKRV01001230.1 coordinate 989,159, forward strand.
CCTCTTGAAACTGTGGTAAAAATAATAATCAAAGTGCAATTATCTTTCATAAATATGAAGTAAAGCGTCACGGTTCCGATAATTAACATATTGCAATGTAGCATACTGAAAACATATTTATAAATAATATTGATAGATAAATATAAGTAATAACTGTGTGCGTTCTATGATAAATATGATAACTTTGATTGCCACGGTGGCGCAGCGGTAGCGTATGCGACTGGTGTTCTTGAGGTCTCGGGTTCGTTTCCCGGGTCGGATAAAATATATCAATGATCGGCAAATATTTGTTTCAGAGTTTGGGTGTTTTCTATGTATGATATGTATGTATTTACAAAAAAAAAGCGTATTTATGTATTAATATCAGTTGTCTAGCACCCATAATACAGCTCTGCTTAGTTTGGGACTAGTTGGCGTTGAGTGTTAGATGTCCGAAATATTTATTTATTTATGTATTTATAATATAATTTATATATAACAAGAGTCCGTTAAAATATCTAAAACAGTTACAATATGGTAACAGTTACAATAATCTAAAACAGTTATAATACAACATTCATTTGAAAAAAAACTGGCCAAGTGCGAGTCGGAATCGCGCACTGAGGGTTCCGTACAAACATGTGGATATATAAATAAAAGTAACGGTATTTTAATTGCTAAATGACGTCCATGAGAAAAGGGGTATTAAGTTTAAAATTATAAAAAATATTTATATTATATGATATAACTGAAAATTTATGCTTTTCGCAATTTTTTCTTTATCTATGCTTTATGACGTTACTTGGAACCAAATTTCAAGATTCTGAGTTCACGGGAAGTACCCCGTTGATTTTGATTCCCTTGCGAGTGTCAAAAATTTGCAGCACAAACGGCTGTATCTTTTGATTGCGTTGGCTTAGAAGTTTGATATTTTACAACTTCAAGGGACAGTAGATCTGAGTATATTTGATAGAAATTCCAGCTTGATAAATCCACGCGTTCCTGAGAAAAAGAGTCTTGACAGATAGACAACAAAGTGATCGTCTAGGGGTTCTTTTTCCCAGTTAAGGTACGAAACTCTAAAAACAACGTGTAACTAGCTATTGTCTGCGTGTTCGTTTGTGTGATTATTTCTTATTTCGTAATTCTGACTTTAAAATAAACCGCATCCAAATCCGCTAAAGACACACAGACAGACACATGCAACACACGGTCTAACTTATAACATCCATTTTTTGCATAGGAGATTAGAAGCAACTAAATTTTATAAAATTGTTCTACCCCTATTAAACTCCCATAAGATTGATATTTCCAAAGATATTTTCGTACAATATTAAAACCCAATCAACCAACACCAACAGTTTGATTTTTGGGTTCATAATATAATCAGTCAGTCAGGGCAACTAAATCGATTATTATGTTTATTATAAAATTTTTCATTCTCAGAAGTCTCTTATCTTCTTCTTATTTTATTGAAATAGCAACCAGCTAATCAGCTATTTTTGCAAATGTCAAGTGTTATAGTCACCTTTGAATCTTAGTCGTGATAAAAATAATTATGAAAACTATAAAAAATGACCGAAGACCGTCTTTCGAAAAAACAAAAAGCGATTTTCAAGTCCATTATCATAACATGTTGATCACTGATGTTAATAATCTGTGCAAAAAATCCTTACCTGCTGTCCCGCAAACCGTCTATTACTCGCTCAAAAGGATAACAAAAAACACGTAAAAAATATTATCATTGTACATAATTATTTTTTAATTAGTAGGTATCCAACAATTATAATTATATTTACTAATATTATTCAAAGGTCAGCTAAAGTGACGACTTGCACAAGATGGCTGGCATGAGTTAGTTGCGAAAAGCCCAAAATCGGTCAATGGCGTGAAATGGAAGAGGCCCATTTCCAGCAGTGGATTACAATATCTCCTTTTTTCTAGAAAAAGTAAGTGTTGTCTACAGGTAGATACAATAGTGCGGGTTATATAGATTTAAAAAAGTACACGTGTCAGAAAATGTTTTTGTAATTAAACCGCAATTGTATTGCTAAATACACAAAATTGAAAATTGTTTATTGATTTTGAACTTTATCAAAAAAGAGTAAGTAGAAAATTTATATGAATGCATGTTTAAAACTACTGCTTATTATGCTTTTCTATAGTTTTTGCTTGATGTTTTGCTCTAATTTAACAGCTGAGAAACTATTTAAGAGGTTGTACTTATACAGTCACTTTATGCGCATATTAAGGTACCGGTCCTACTCAAGGCTTTTTCGACCTTCTAATTTTTGAGTTTAATATCATATCTAAATATACATATTTTTTGGAAGACAATTCCTGCTCTGAGAATATATTATTTTGTGCTGCGGCTGCACAAAACGGTTTCACAGAACACCCAGAACTCTGGTTCACAAAAATCCAGAGAAGTAGGAAGTGTCGTGGTCACCGCTTAAACCAATGCACCAAACGTGCAGCCTATAGTTAAATAAATATTTACGCGCTTAAAACTGCGTGCTAAAGTTAATGCGTAAACCATGACCAAGCGTCTTATCAATTAGTCATACTTAGTTGTTTGATACTAAAAATTAGTAAACATGCATTTTCCTTATCTATTCAGAGATCCTTCATCCTGTAATTAACATGTAGCACTTCAAGGTAGCAGAGTTTTATTTGTTTCCATGATTATTCGAAGCATGTCTTCAATTGATATGATCAGAATTAATGACGATGTACAAAATTTTACATTAATATTATAAATTCGAAAAAAACTCTGTCTGTCTATCTATCTTTTACGGCTAAACCGCTGCAACGATTTTAATTAATTTAGTTATGGAGATACTTAGATTCTTGAGGAAGGACATAGGTTATTTTTTACATAAATAATTTAAAAGTATCAAATAATGAACTCAGTCGAAATGATTAAGGATCATTTTTAGAAAAAAATAACTACACATAAAACTAAAATCACAAAAAACTTTAAGATTCTTGTCCTTAAAAAAATTGTATTCATGCGTGGACGTAACAACAAAAAATAGATACTCTTTGTGGAACTACATATATGTTATGGCAACGGATTAGAATACAGAGGGTAACCACCCCACTGACCTCTATTATTACAAGTACACGGGAATAAAGAAATGATAGTTGTTTATGTGCCGTTTTGAAACGCCCCTCACGAGCGTCTCGCGTACTAAAATTGACATTCGTTGCAAATGACCGTTGTTTCTTTTGGTGCATCTCTGTCGATGTAGTTAAGGATTGTGAAATAAGACTATATTTTTGAGTTTCGTGTTTTCTTAATGATATTTAAAACATATATAAATGTTTTGAGTTTGTGTATTTTGTAAAACTCGGTAGCAAAAAGGCAGCGGAATAACGTTTCACAAGTAAATGAAATTCTTGGCTATAAATGTTTCTATTGTATGTCTGAAGCTTCTTAATTTTAATACTATTATATACTTACTAGCGAGATCTTCGTATCAAGAGTGGAAAATTTTAGTTTGTATGAAGCGTGTATGTATGTTTATTTGTTCGATGATAATTAGAGTGTCTTTGATCCGATCTAATAATAAGATCGTATATGAGTCAAATCGGTCAAGTGGTTTTTGAGATATGGAACTCACCTTATTCACAAGTACATCGCAGTGAACTACTAGTAAATAAGGGAGTTTCATTTAATGAAACTGAAAATGATTGTTAGTATAGTTGAATTCTTAAATGCTAACAAATGGAAAAACTGGGTGAAATTATTATTATAACTTGTATGTGTAAGTAAAAGGACTTTATATTTCAATGTAAAAGAAATGCAGAAGCAATAAGTGCTATACAGATAAAATTAGATAAAACAGCCGCATAACACCATAGTGGTCCAATATATGGCCACTATGCAACTGGTATGCAGTTTAAAAAAACTAACATTTCAAGTTATATTGTTAATAGAAAAAAGACATTCAAAACGGTAAAAAAAATTACCGCTGGGCGATTTCTAGTTCAAAATGAAACGGTTCCCACATCCCAAGAAATAACAGAACATCAAAACTGTTTTCATTTGTGTGCACCCGAGGTCATGGTTATTAAATGACTTCAAAAAAGTTCATCAACCTATTCCAATTTTTTGGTCTAAAATAGGTATTTTATCATAATATTGGGTTTGCCACAAAATATTTAGAAGAAATATAAATAACACCTAGCAGATCTTCTTTCAGTTTTAACAACTTCCTTCATTCATTAAATCGCAAATTTGTTTTAAGTAAGGAGAGGAGTTGTAAGTGTTCGCTAGGAGAAGAAGTTGAACCATAATTCATCATCATCATTAGTCTTTGGACTCTACTGCGGTTTCTCCCATTGCACGCCTCTCTGGTCGACTATGAGCGTCTTGTATCCAGGCAGCCATCTTGCGCAAAATCACACACACAATATTGAATTAAAATATTATTTATTTCTTCAATACGTAAGTACGTACGTTAAAAGGAACAAAAAAAGAGTTACAAACTATTCATACCGTTACAATCAGCGGCCTTATCGTTCCAGACAATCTCTTAAAGACAACTTTTATACCTACGTTCTATATATTTTAGTACGTAGGAAGTAGCGTGTATATATAGTTATTTTTTGTGGTTTCAAGTTCTCAATAACTATGAGTAAAAAATCTATGCTAAAAATAATCACTTCCCTGACCCGTGTCAGTTTTGGTATTGCCACAACACGAGTGTAAAGGAAATAGATAAAATGATTTAATTTGTGTAAAAGAAGATTTAAAAAATCACAATCCGCTCAAGTCAAAATTCTGACATTCTTTTATGAAGCTAAAAATAAAACAATATTGTTTAAGTGAAGTCGCAACCTATCAAAACCTTGATTTTTATACAAAAGCAATGGATAAAATTATAAATACGTCATAATTTCAATTCTTTATTACAGATATTTATAAAAGTCGCAATCCTTTCACAGAAATACGCAACTTTAAATTTTTTGTTACGCAGGTCAGGGTTGCGTACCTATAAGTAGAACTAGCTTCTGGTCGCATACCGAATAGAGAATTATATCAGCTAAATCACAACTATAAAAAGTTGAATGTGTTGTTTTAAACGATACAGGCATGCCAGGTATACGTAGCATATGAAATATACCAGCAAATTATTACAACGATAAAAATTACACTTAATAAATAAATGCAATAATAGTATGCAAGAAACATACGGGATCAGATCCTAATTAAAAATACATTACAGTAAAGTATTTATACTATTAATTATACTACAAACACAATTATTTTAACATTAAAGTTTTTATACTATTACTTGTAACACAAACACAATTATTTTATTGATCTTTACTCCGTACTGACAATGACGGTTTTTAGTACTCGTACAAAAGTAAAACCCTAGGAAAACGTTCAGGAAATCCCTCAAATTAATTAGCTGTTCACCTTCACCTTTAAGCCTAACAATTAATTTGTTTTTGCACTTGCACTTCAAAACGCATGCGAACATGAACGTGCGTAAAATGCCAATAGTACCAACTGGCACACTCAACTTTCGTCTCTTTAATTTTATAATATTTTTAAATTTAAAAGCTACGGCTTATAGGGAATGCCTATGCGTGATGTTAATATATAGATATCGTTTTATTTAGTGAACGGATAGGAAGATCCTCATGGAAGTCCTTCACACATTGGGGAAGAGCGTAGGGGTCTATCTGACTCTTACCGACTAAAAATCACCCCGGCGTTCCCTTTGCTAGCCAATAGCCGACGGAGCGAGAATCGCAATTGCATTACCCGTTGCCTCAACAGTCTCGCTACAGTAGCGGGCGAACCAAAAGTCGTAGAAGTGGGATTGAAGTCGCCAAACACAACTACGAGACGAGGGTAGCTGCGACAAAAGATTGTACTCAGCTCTTCAAAAATCCTCTCTAGGTCGGTAAGAGAATGTTTCGGGAGCAATATACTCCCACAACTACAAACTCTCCCAGCAATGCTGCGAAGTATCTATGTCCCCGGGTGATAAGTTCGAATGACGGGGAACATGGATGATGACGCCACCGAACCTTCCTCGTCTCCCAACCAGTGACTTCTGACCGGAATGAAGTACAACCACTCCGCAATAGACTGAAGGAACAGATCCTGAACCCTGCCACAGTGTTTGATATAAGCCTGTAGAAAACGAATGGTATGGACAGCCATTTTTAGGTTTCCATGACATTGGTACCTACTTCGTTTCCGTTTTTCCCTGTTTGAACTGACTGCGCAAGGCCCTTTTTTCTATTAATTTTTCTAGTTGCAACACATCGTCATTAACAACAGCCTACAATAGCTGGAGAAACCTTTCCTTGGAGAGATTATTTTAGCTTACTGTATCACACTTACAAGACGCGCTGCTTAAGGGGTAGAAAAACGAAAATACAAAAAACAAACAATTTGTAACGTTACGTTATCAATTGTTCCGTATGTCTACAGCATGTATGGTACACTGAACTACTTTTATTTTAAATATTAAATTACAAATGTACAATAATTTTTGTTTGAAATAACCGGGTAAACTAATTTCTATTACGCCACACACAATTTACCTACGGTCTTAATTTGCAAAACACTTCATTATCTTAAATGAACTTGAAATTTTAATTTTAGTCAAATATTTAGCAGTCCATCTTAATATACATTCTGTAGGTAAACAATGTTCCATTAAAATTGTGAGTTATGATTATGACTGGTACGTACGAAAACGCAAATGAGTTATCTAGAACAGTCACTTATCTAAACACATAATCTACTCTCATACAATATTAATAGTATTTAAAATATGTACACTTTAATATGGAGTTGTATTTACTAAGGGACGTATTTTAGTGATGTGACGAATTAATAATGAGGAGCTTAGGACGGATCGGCGACGGAATATGTCACCATGTCTATTCATCCCATGGGTGTCATGAGAGGTGACTTTTTTCTTTTTTTTATGGAATCGCGGAAAAACGAGTAGACGTATCGCCTGATGGAAAGCGATTACCGCCGCCCATAGACATTTGCAACACCGGAGGTATCACAAGTACGTTGCCTGCGTTTGGGGAATGGGGATGAGGGGAAGGATTGGGGTAAGTGCCTCCGGTATCCTCACTCACTCGGTGAAACACAGCGTAAGCACTGTTTTACACCGGTTTTCTGCGAGGCCGTGGTATTATTCACTCTTCAATAAAAAACATAGTGAAACATAGTGATGCAAGGTTGTGTGTGCGTGTGTGTGTGTGTGTGTATGTGTGTATGTGTGTGTGTGCGTTTGAGTGCATACTTATGTTTGTGTGAGGGTGTGCACTTGCGTGAGCGTGAGTGACAGTATTTAGTTTCTGCGTCTGACAAAGCGTGGATGAGTGTACTACTAGTATAAATGTTGACCAACTGGTTTAAACAAAGGTTTAGGTCAATTCCTTCTTGCATTTGAAATATAGCATAGTATTTATGGATAGCTTTTTATTGATGATGTTATATAATTGAGCAGAACGTTTTAGATATTGTCTGCTATCAAAACTAGTTTTAGTAGCAGGGGTATTAGCTACCTGTACATCATCCTTATTTTAGAAATGAGGCTTAGACTGGAAGATATTTTTTTATGCATTCTCAAAACTGTTTGTATAATATATAATTTCCTCACAGATAGAAGTTCACAGAGTTGATAGAGACCTTGAGCAACGCACGTTGTGCTCTTTCTATCTCCAGGAATTTTGATTTGCCTACGCCACTCCAGATGGGGATGCAATAAGTTAAAACTGGTTGCACAAGAGAAATATAGATCTTATTCAATAGGTTCTGTGATGTATGTGAATTCTGTCGGTGAAATTCTGGAACAACGTGTCTGAGTGATCTAAAAATCCAGTTGAATTTTCTCATTCTGACAGTTCCAGGACAGTTTCTGATCGATGATTACGCCAAGATATTTTGATTTAGTTACTTTATTAATGTTACAACAATTACAGTTTTTGTCTTGTTGTATGTTACAGCTATGTACCTTGACATTAAATTGACTATCGGGTTGTGTGTTATTATATATACCGAAGCAAATTAATTACGTTTTCTGCGTATTAAGGGTAAGGAGATTACTCGTAAACCATCTAGCTACTTGGGACATTCCTGCCTCAGTATGACCCCCAACCTCCTGCCAAGAACGTCCTTGAAAGACTATGTCGTCAGCATAGGATTTTTACCGTGGGAGAGCCACGCTTCGGCATGAATGGGCCGGCTCGACCGAAGTGATACCACGGCCTCACAGAAAACCGGTGTGAAACAGCGCTTACGCTGTGTTTCATCGAGTGAGTAAGGATACCGGAGGCCCATACCCCAATCCAACGCCCCCTACACAAAACACACAAAAAAATGTTAATGTATTTGAACTTCTAGTTATAGAGTAACGAACATTTTGATTAAATGTATTTTATTTAGAACATATTTTTTATACATAATTCTCTTGTCACCTTTGTGCTCTCGCTGATCTCTGAAGCTTTCTTGCCTATTTTCACAGTTTGTTTAAAGTATGTTTTGCGGTCGTGTCTAAAATAGGAAGTTACATCACGCTTAGGACCAACAGAAACATTTCATGATTGAAAAGAGACGCCGACCAAGTTGCGTGGGTTAGCTTGTATCTGTCTATAATCTTTACATGGCATATAAATAAAGAAAAGAAGTCGCTTCCGCTGTCTGTTCGCTTAGATCGTTTAAACTACTCAACGGATTTTAAAGTAGTTTTCAGCAATATATAGTGACTCAAGAAGAACGTATATATATATATACATATATATATATAAGCTAAGCTCCGCGGTGTTACCCGCTGTTATTGTTGTACCGTGTGCTATATGGATACTTGTACGACGTGCGTGCCCTGAAAATAGAACGTGTGCAGGGCACGTCAGACCCTAAAACAAATATAAATTTAATTTTATTACACCTACTCACTCAACCTATTATTTTTCATATGTTTACGCGATTTTTAACCAAAAACGTCCAGGTTATTCCTAAAAATTCTTTGAATAATTCTTAACGACGAACAAAGCACTAGCATTACACGGAGAAAGCATTAGAGACGGGCTTTTCACTTTCTTAGTCGTTAATAGTGGTCTATTTATGCTTCATTAGGGATTTAAAATATACTATACCTCTGGGAATACGTCTTTGCACGGTGTAGGTTAAGTTCCGAAACTCCAAATCCATCTTGGATCAGCTGAAACAAAGAAAAAACACTATAAGACTCTTTCATTACAATATTTTGAATCTTAAAAGTAGTTTTTATTTAGAGTAAAAAATAAAAACATTTCCTTCAAATTCATTGTCCCCTGTATAATGTGCCATTCCCATTATCATCAACAGCCCGCAAATAAGCAGTTCACTTAGCTCGATCCTCGGTTACTCGCATCCAGCTCCATCCTGTCATCTTGTATAAATCATTATTCCACCTGGACTGTGGACGTCGTACACAACTACAAACGTTGTGTCATTCAAAACGGCAATAATAATTGTCAACCGGCACCAGGGAAGTGTAACCAATATCACAATGGTACATTGGAAAGTGCTCAAAGCCAATAGTGAAACAATTTTTATTCAAGTCTGATTACCTATTCATAAACTGGTTCTGAATGTTAAGGGTAAATAACCGAAGTTCACCACTTATTGATAAAGTTCCTGTTGAGTATTTTGAACTTATCAGACAGATAACTATAGATTTCGGTTTTAAAATTCTCGGATAGAGACAAATATGTCAGATAACCCTATACATATCAGCAACTTTTGTCTGTAAAATAGTGTTATATGTCAGATAGCTAAATGTTTTTTTTATCAAGATATGGTAAAATTTAAATTCCAATATACCAATGCGGTTTAGTTATTCAATAAAAAGGATTACAAAAATAAAACGGTACTGTACGACCCAGTTGGCACACCTCGACTGATGTTTTATCGCTGTTTTGGTAGTAAAAACGTAAAGACATGACGTTTTCTGATCGCAGTGTTAACGAAACGAGGTGGGTATTTTAAATTCGCATTCGCTCAAGATACCAGCAGACCTATATTTAATGCATATGAACGTTTACACAGTACATATACCACAGGAATGCTTGACTGATTTTGACGCGACTTTCACTGGCAGAAAGCTGATGATATAAGGAGTAACTTAGGCTACTTTTAAGGACTAGCTTCCGCAGGGCTCAGGGCTCAGCTAGTGAAACATAAAACTTGTAATGATTTTGCCCAATTACAGTTTGGATAAACCAAGCGAAGCCCTTACCGAATGTCAAATTCCGTCAAAATAAAATCCTTGCCCTTATTTTGAAGGCGATTAAAATTCTTCTTTATTTCGAGTCGATTAGCGAAATAATATGTATAACATACTTCGTTTGGCCGTTACCCGCCAAGTTTCACCTCGCCTGGTGGAGGATCTTGCCTTTGTGTTAAAGGTACATGGCACACATACCTTCACGACATTAATAAATATTTAACTCTAACAATAGAAAAAATTGGATTAATGCTTTTATTAGCATTTTTTTTCATATTACATGTTTTTATAGTTATGTTGACTATGGAGATGGTACGATAATTTAAAACATAAAGAGATATATTAGATATATTTTAACATTCCCGCAGTAATTTACTAAGAGTTTGCATATAAAACTATTAAATTCATTAACAAATGCTAAGATAACAATGAACATCAAAATTTAAAGGGGTAAAACAAAAGCTTGAATATGTTCTCGACGTGTTTTGATGACGATCACGTGTTCAGATATGTAGTAATTAACTCCTTGTTCTGTTACGAAAATGAAAGTACCATAGCGAAAGATAACAACGAATTATAATAATTGCCTTGTATTGTTACCACAGAGTGGCGTATAGTTACAGACGACACCTCTCTGGTTTTACCAACCACTATCTGCTCCACGCAGTTGTTGTACCTCTCCATAACAAAATAAGTTAACTCTTATATCATCAGCTATTTACTAATGAAAGTCCCGTCAAAATCGGTCCAGCCGTCCCAGAGATGAGCCAGAACAAACAGACAGTCAATTTTTTAAACTGTTTTTTGGCGTAAGTGCCGTATTTGGGTGGCGGTAATCGCTTACAATCTGGCGATACGTCTGCTCGTTTGCTTCCAATACCATAAAAAATTTGAATACTTAATACGTATTTAGTGTAAGATTGTAAATTTGAAATTACAAACAGACACTTTATAGACTCTTATTAAAAATACAGGTTTTATGGTCACGGAAATGCACATATAAGTAACTATAAAACAGTAGCAACATATAACATAATAATTCCAAGATTTCAATTTTTTTGAGATATGCATTAGATTTGAATAAATTCTTGCGACTACGTCTTTTATAAAATTATAGTCTCATCAGTGAATTTTCAAGTATTTCTTTTCAGTTTCAAAATTAGAAATCAACATTAACAATAATAAGTTTTTCCAAATCGCTAAGAACTTTATTTACGGTGTCCATATCATGCGCCGGGGAAATGGAAGCAAGGGCGAACATGTCTTCAGTGGAGACCGCGAGTAAGCAAATATAGTTTAAGTTGCGTTTCCTTTCGTGGAGAAGTCCTTCCCCTCTGGGTCTGGGTCTGATTAGGCGTGACACGGTTTAAGGATTGATGTGAAATAATGTGATCATGGACCTCCCAGAGAAAAGTGCCTGAGAGTAGCTGTTGGAGTGGTTTTTAGTTGAATCGCCATATATTCCTGGCTCCTATATGCCTAAAGAGTTTGAGATCTGTACAGGATTTCCTCTTCAACAAAACACTGGCATGATTAACCGAAAAAGAAAGTGGCTGGCGGCGCTACGGATGAATGTGGACTACCTAAGAACAGGATAGATGGCGCACCTTAAGGGAAATGAAAGGATTGTGATAATTTGATGATGGATTGGATACCATTCTTAAATGACTCACCCTTTTCTGAAAAAAGCGTACAGGTATCTATATATATATCAGATTATATTGCACGGTTTCGACATCTTTACTTCAGTGTAGTGTTTAAAAGACAGTTGTATATTTTACCGCCATAGTTATAAAATTACTTTGCATCGTCATCAGCCTCTAAAATTTCTGTAAAAATTTATAATACAAGTCCATGAGGTGAACTTTGAAAGAAAACTATACGGCTTAGATGACTATTAATCCAGGAGTTATAGAGGCCTAACTTGCAAAATGCGCTTACTTAGAAAACTTCATACAAAAATAACGAAATAAAAACATGTAAAGTATTAAAAAAGAAAATTCTATCGGACACGATTTTATTTCAATTTGAATCCTCTACTTCTAAACAGTATAAATAATTATAAGGGGCTTTAAAAGTTTACAACGACACTCGATAGATGGCGTTGTTCATTTATATTTCCAACCATAACCAAATCCTATATATCTTATTTGACTATTTTATATATGAAATAGTGTCTAACGATGTAGTTAATGGTACGGAAACCTTCGTGCACGGGTCCGACTCGCACTTGAACGAGAAGATTTTTTTTGTAAATAACAAATTTTATAGCGATATTAAACAAAATTGATGCATGTAACGGTTAAACTACCTCTAAAACCGAGAAGAGATGAACAGTTTGTAATTAGAGTGTAAATATTGATGTACCTGTCGGACGAAATTTCTAAACACAATAAGGTCACGTTACTATCATGACTTATCTATTTATATAAAAGAGGAAGGTGACTAGTCAGTCACCTGTGCGTTGATCTGGGTATCTTAGTCAGTCGACTAAGAAACCCAGACCACGCACAGCCCAAACCGATGATTCTAGATTTCTGAATTTTTGCATGTAGATTCTTTTATAACGTAAGTTAGCACAAAGAAAGGAATTTTGTAAATGCCTCCCCTAAGGGACTAAAATAGGGGATGAAAATATCTAGTTCTGCGCGAGCGAAGCCATGGGCAAAGGTTAGTTATAAATATCATAAGGAAAGGTAACCACCCCTTGAACGAAAGAATTGCTTGAACTTTAAAAAAATTATCAAAAATTGATCTCTTTACCTGAGTCACAGTCTCAAATAGTTCAGCTAAATTACGGCACGGTACTATATGTTGCTAAAATAGCCTGTAAATGTCTATAGTATAAGGTTCATAATTATAACTTGCTACGCCTAGCACTTCATATTTGGGTACATGTGAAATTTGGATAATTTAATTTCTTTCACACCGTTCAAACTTTCTCTAAACTTCGGCCAGAAATTATACCTCTGCTTTTCCCGAGTTTTAGAAAGTAGCAGTTTTGAAATACTATCTAAAAAATTTTTGATCTTGATCAATTAAAGCAGAAGGTACTTTACCGATCTTTAAGCTGTAAAAGGAAACTCCATGAAATTAACCAAAGTTAAGTGTGAGTAACGAGCACGATAAGGAAGTAAAAGCGAGAATTAGACTATGCGTTCAATGCCCGATCTTGACCCACAAGCTCTGGCGACACCAACAGGTTTTTTTGTAAGACAATTAAGTGCATAATGCTACGTACGACAATTACGGAAATTTACATACCTATTATAATTCTTGTAACTAAGCGGTCAAAGCTTGCTTCAGAATAATTACGATTTTTAAACAACGTCAAAAAAGATACTATAGTCAGCAGTATTTTAGTTTATGCTTGTCATCTCACCCTCATTTATGAATAGATTTGCTTTTGCTTGCGTCTCAGCCCACATGTATATCGGTTTTTGCGGTGAGTAGTCTATGTGTTATTCTGATGTATAAGCTATATTACTGTAAAGTTTCACCTAAATCAATTCAGTAGTATACTGAACATAACACATTTTCGTATTTTAAACGTAAGGGGGATTTGCAAAATTACATAGTTTTTACTTGCAAGGGTTTACTTTGTGATTTGTTGCGATTATAATTAAAAATTAAATACCATCCATATAATCCAGGAAGTCAAATGAGGGTAATAATCTCGGAATGAGAGATAGTCAGCCATAAACTTGTATGTACGTAACTTGTATGTACTTTTATTTTGACACCCTAAAACTTGTCTCAAAACCTACCTATCGTAGGGTGTCCGCGTCTACGGATATTCCAATGTCAAAGGTCTAAAAATCGATTTTCTTACACATCTAATGCAAATATCTCCTATAACATAAATATTTCCTATAGGTTTTATGCAATTTATATATAAATAAATATTGTAGAGGATAATGCTCTTTAACTTGCGGTCAGTGTAATATGCAAGCTTGTCTGAATGCTTCACTATATCAGAGTGATATCTATAAAAACTCTAAAATTGAATGATACCCTAATACTCCTGGACTAGTAAGGGTGGAAAATTAAAAAGTAAAATATACAGTTTGTTTCAAATTCAGCTATGAATAACTACACATTAAGTTCTCCTTTGGTGGTGGTGGTGACCGCTGGTGGCATGTTACCATGAGCGTCTCCGTGATTCGGAGGTCACGTTAAGCGGTTGGTCCCGATTGTTATCATATGATAACAGTCGTGAAGCTTAGTTGGAGGCCTTCGGGCGCCTTAAAAACATCCAACGGCAAGACTATGTAGTCACAATGTAGTCTTGCCAGTCCCCAACCCGCACTTGGCCAGCGTGGGGACGTATGGCCTTAACCCTCTCCTGAGAGGAGACGTGAGCCCAGCCGTGGGACATTATGGGTTGTTGATTGATTGATTGAAGTTCTCATCGTTTATATGCTAATATGTACGTTACTTCGATTTAGTGTTAAAAAAAACTTTCAAAGTTTTTTTTAACACTAAATCGCAGCAACTGTTCAATTATTTTGAAATGGCAGTTGCATTGATAAGAACAGTTAATTGGACAAAAAGTGTCACATCAAGTAATGATCGTATCGTTTGTGAACTGACCTCCTTTTTAAGTTCGAATAATATTTCTTATCAAATATTTACTCTAAAAGTATTTATAAATCCGATACAAGACTACGCAAAAATGCAATTGTGGCTCTACCTGCGAATTTTAAATTAAAAAATCTATGTATAGATATTTTTCGTGTTTTGTTATAAGGCAATTTAATTAAAAAAACTTATTATCTATGCTTAAGGAAACACATTTATGTTACTTTAAGATTCGTGTATTTTATATACAAATATAATATTATATATCGGTAAAGTCTGAGAGTAGGCGGTAATCTTTTGATCTACTGATCCGATTTAGAAAATTCTTTTACCAATGCACACCCACATTATTTATGAGTGTCATAGGCTATATCGTATTATATCAGCCTATCGGAGTCCACTGCTATATATAGGCTTTAAAATAACCCGAAAAATAGTGTCTGATTCTTATTTTGAAAATAAAAAAAATGACATTCTATAACTGTTTTGTTTTTCTGCCTTATGTGGTCCAACTGATAAGGAATATGGAGTATGACCACCACTATTCATTCCGCGGGTGTCGTAAGATGCAATTAAGGGAGCAAACGAAGTAGGACAACATCGCTGCAAAGAGAAGTATAATTTGAAAGAAACCCTTTTTTTTACGTGTGGAAATCCCTTCAGGCCGTCACTTCACCGGGGTTTGCGGCGGGTCGGTGTGTCGGAATCGAACCGACTAAAACCACACGGTGTGTCACTTTGCGTCTGAGATGGGAGGGATCCGGGAACTGCTGTTATTACCACATCCGGGCCAAAAAAATGTGGAACGTTTCACGATTTTGTGTGTCATCCTTGCGCAGGGGCCTTGCTAATAGATAAATAGATAGATAGATAGAAAACTCTTTATTTGTTCACCGTTTTTACAATATTTAGTGAATACATAAAATGATCAACATATAATATAATGTACAAAGGGCGGCCTTATTGCCAAAAGCAATCTCTTCCAGGCAACCTTAGGATGGATCAAAAAGTATCGGAGAGACTGTAGCAGTTGACGGTGCAAATAATTTTAAAGAAAAATTTAAATTTTTATGAATATAATCGGGCACATATACATATATATTCATTTATACACAGATACATATATACACACATACATACATATATATACATACATACACATACACAACTTACCATAATTATTTAAATTATATTACATATGAAAATAAAAAAACCTTAACATCATACCCTTATTCGTGACTGAATCAGTTATGACCTATATATAACATTGTTGAACCATTGTCTTAAAGCTATTGACTGTTTTTGCTTTCCTGATATTTATCCGCAATGCATTCCACAAGCGTACGGTTTCAACCGTAAAGGATTGGCCGTAGAATTTGTCAGTCAGTCTGTCAGTCTCAAATCTTCAGATGACCTTGGACATTTTTCATGTGTGTCATTAAGGAACTTGAATGGTTCTTTGAGGTAGAGGGGGGCTTTAGGATTGAACAAGATGTTATAAAGGAAAATAAGGATATGAGTAAAAGAATGAGACTAATATAAAGTAGTACGTCACAATCATCCGGGTGAACCACCCACTTAAAAGACCATGTTCCAAATCCATGAAATGGTCTGGCACGCGATTCTGACAAATGAACAATATGTCATTTGTCATTTGTAATTTTGTTTACAAATTTGTAAAAATGGAGATCGTTTTTTGTTTTTGCGAAAGAGGGTCCCCATTTCATGTCATCCACAATTTTTATATTTTTTATCATTAATTCTATCACGACTAAGACTTGAAGACTCGAAAACTTAGAATTGAAGACTTGAAATACTTGATATTGGCAGAAATAGCTGATCCGGCTGATTGCTATATCATCAAAAGAAGAAGAATTTGTAAAAATAATCTTCTCTATATCGTTCCAATTTTAGTATGTATACTGCCGAAGCAAGTACAACTTCGTTTGGCCAGCTTTCTATAGTGGCTGTTTTGGCACATTTCTTAATAGAGGCCTATGCAGTTTACTGTTAAAACCTGTTGGTGAAGTATCTTCTACCGTTGGGCAGTTTTTCTTTATACTGATATGCGGCTACTAATACGCAGTTCAAGATCACTATCAATAGAAAATACCTACATGATATGTTATAATAACTGCACAATATATATTTTTGAAACCTCAAACACAAAATATATTTCGAACATGCCAGTAACAATGATATGACGATAGTATGTAATCGAATACAAACGAGATTTGTCCGTGATAAGTTTTATATTCCTTTTTACCCGACTGCGAAAGAAGGAGGGTTGTGTTTTTCGAGTGTATGTATGTATGTATATTTCTTTGGCACGTCCTAGAGCCTAAGCGGCTTGTCGTATTTTTATGTGAGTGGTGTCAATAGATTCGTCTTCGTCGTGAGGGTGACACGGGTACATCAGAATTAAAAGAAAACAAAATTAAAGATCTTTGCCGCTAGTGTGGTATCAAATATTTTTTACCGTGGGAGAGCCACGCTTCGGCATGCATATGCATGGGCCGGCTCGACCGGAGTGATACCACGGCCTCACAGAAAACCGGTGTGTAACAGCGCCTGCGCTGTGTTTTCACCGAGTGAGCGAGGATACCGGAGGCCCATAATCCAACCTTTCCCCTCATCCCCTAAGGCCGGCAACGAACTTGTGATGCCTCTGGTGCTACGGGTGTCCATGGGCGGCGGTAATCGCTTACCATCAGACGATAAGTCTGCTCGTTTGCCCCCTATTCAATAAAAAAAATGTATAAAGAATTTATTATATTATATTAAAATAAAGAATATATGCGTAACTTATATTTTTATTTTATTATTTTATTTAAAAAAACTGAATTTAATAAGGATTACATATATTGACGCAGTCGGGATTTTGTTTTTAAATAATTTCACAGAACTACCTGGACGGAGAAGCTTACTTATTAAACCACTTACTTACTTAACATAAATGTCAAAAACTGGCATGAGGGAAAAATACGTTTGTTTGAGGTTTTAAAAAATATATGTCGTGCAGTTATTATTTGAAGCATATCTCGTAGATACTTTCCTTTGATAGTGATCTTGAACTGTGTATTAGCAGGCCGTTCTGGGAACGATGTCAAACTTTCACTTCAGTAGCCATCGAGCACCGACAAAACATGCATTAACACTTTTCTATACATGTTAGATTGTAAATACCACATGTTTTCTGTTTTTAGAGTTTGTGATTTCGTAAGAGTACTTATTAACTCTAATAACAAATATTAAATTATTTGAAAAAATCCGACAACGTATTTTTTTTTTTATTTTGCTTTTTTTTTAATTTGGTGTACCCAGTGTCTTTCCTACGACCAAGACGAATCTATTGACAGCACTCACCTAAAAATACGACAAGCCGTTTAGGCTCTAGGGAGTGCCAAAGTAATATACAACATACATACATACCCTCGAAAAATATAACCAGCCTTCTTTCGCAGTCGCAAAGAAATAATAATCGTCAATAAAAAATATTAAAGAATAATAAAATAAAGCGGGTATCTCTTACTATAGATTACTAATTTCACAATAATCTTTACTTTAAAAAGACAGACTGACATCGACGTTAAACTTATAACACTCCTTTTTTTGCGTCGGAGGTTTAAAAGGCTGTTGTCGAAGCTTTTAGGGCTATCCGTATCACAGAGTATTTTGTAAAAAAACATAAAACAAAATAAAAAAGGTAATAAAATTTGTTGATTTATTAACAATCAACAAATATCTTATTTTACGATCTATTGAATTCTGTTGTTTACAATAAACATACGCGTTACTACAGAGTTTAACATAAAACATAGTTATATAGAAATTAAAAACAATACATAATATATAGATTTAAATTTTTTTATTTGAAATTTAAATTTATAAACCGTCACTGAATAAATATCATACCATAACTGCCTCGGTGGCCCAGCGGTAGCGTATGCGACTGCTGTTCCTGAGGTCTCGGGTTCGATTCCCGGGTCGGATCAAATGTTTGTATGATCTACAAATGTTTGTTTCGGAGTTTGGGTGTTTTCTATGTATGATATGTATGTATTTACAAAAAAAAAGTATATAAGTATTATATCAGTTGTCTTGTACCCATAATACAAGCTCTGCTTAGTTTGGGACTAGATGGCGTTGTGTGTTAGATGTCGGAAATATTTATTTATTTA